>CAHIKZ030004932.1:2315000-2320000 GCA_903632075.3 Acanthosepion pharaonis | reverse complement strand
ATATTTCCCACTCTACAACTCCTTTCCCCACAGATGAAATGTTGCTAGCCCCTTTATTGTTACTTACATGGTAAATGTCCAGATGACCTACATTCCTTACTTCCACCAGTTCAGACCTTCATAAGTAGGACCAACCAGGCAACATACACTGAATTATTTTCATTTCTGTTATATTCCATTGGTAAGGAGGAATTTCTTCTCAGACAGCTTCTTCCTCAGACCTTTGCTTTGTGGAGCAGATATCTAAGAGGATGCTTCCCTGACCACTACAATCTTAGCCTCTTCAAGTCTAGAGGTCAACCATTATCTACCTTATACATCCTTATAATAAGCCCCACTTACACCCTCCCCAGGCACCCTTACAACAACCTCAATCAGTAACCCTCTACCAAAAGTAGCTCTTTGGCCTTGTATCAGGGGTAACACTAGTTTAAAAAACAAAACAAAAAACTATTGCTTTCATCTTGGATGTTATAGATGTATGCCTCCAAAACCCTTATGATTACAATTTTGATAAGGAAAACCTTTTTAATACCAAATGCGTATTATTTCCCAAGATGAAGGTGCAAAAGAATAAGTCCAAGATGTGAGTTATGAATTGGAGATATAAACATCAAGCAGGTGCAGAAGTTTAAATATCTGGGGAACATTTTAACAGGGGATAGAAAATGTAACACTAGGATACAAACACACATTGGACTCACGAGGGAAGCATTCCAAAAACTAAGCAAGGTGATGAGAAATGGAAAAATTTCATTAGAACCAAATAAAAGAGTGCTGGATGTTGATGTCTTATCTGCTTTCTTATATAGCAGTAAATACTGGACAATCTTCCAACAGACGAGGAAAAACTAGAGGCAGCAGAAATGTGGTTCTACAGAAGGATATTGAAAATTTCATGGACACAGTAAGCAACAAGGAAGTCTTAAAGAAAATGGCAATACAAAAAACATTTATACTCAGAATCAGGAAGAGAAAGTCGAAATTCCTGCAACACTTAATGAAGGAGGGCTTGGAAAACTTAACCCTCACAGGGCATATTGAGGGCATGAGAGATAGGAGAAAGCAGCAAGCCACTTACCTGATGAGCTTGTGTGAATGGATGATGGAGCAAGGAGGATGTCTTAGCAAAGAGAGAAAAACTGCTAGGAGTCACACAATTTCCTACATCCTGAAGTCATATGTCACATAGAAGATACATGGCTTGGGAAAATAAAATGGTATTAAATAAATGTGTATGTTAGTTTGTTTTTGTGTTTTTCTTCTTTTTCATGATATTTTCTTTCATTCCGCTGTCCAATTTATCATAATTATTTTTCATTCCTCTGTCTGATTTAATAACTTATTCTTCTCTCTTATTTCATTTTACTTCTACATTCCTCCTTTCTTCCCTCTTCTATATCTTTTTATTCTTCTTCATTCTTTTTTTTTCTTCTTTCATTCTTCTTCCTTCTCTTTCATTCTTCGGCACTTTCTTCTCTTTCATTTTTTCCTTCTTTTTTCTTCTCTTTCATTTTTTCCTTCTTTTTTCTTCTCTTTCATTCTTTCCTTCTTTCTTTCCTTCTTTCTTTTTTCTTCTTCCATTCTTTCCTTCTTTCATTCTTCTTCCATTCTTTCCTTCTTTCATTCTTCTTTTTTCCTTCTTTCATTCTTCTTCCTTTCTTTTTCTTTCTTCTTTTTTTCCTTCTTTTTTTCTTTTCATTCTTTCTTCTTTTCTTTTTTCCTTCTTTCATTCTTCTTCCTTCTTTTTTCTTCTTTCATTCTTCTTCCTTCTTTTTTCTTCTTTCATTCTTCTTCCTTCTTTTTTCTTCTATTTCATTCTTCTTCCTTCTTTTTTCTTCTATTTCATTCTTCTTCCTTCTTTTTTCTTCTATTTCATTCTTCTCTTTCTTCTTCTATTTCATTCTTCTTCTCTTTCTTCTTAGTCCGACTTTCCTCCTTTCTTTCTTGCACCTCCTTTTATATTCCTAGTCTTTCATCCATCCTCCTTTCAATTTTTGCTTCACAATTTTCAAAATACCTTTTTAATTCCTCTCTACATATGAAATATTGATTCTCTTCTTCATGAAGATTATCGAAGACTATCTTATTCTTAATCTCTGCTTACAAAGGTTCTTGCAGGATTACAAAATATATTTTAATCTTTCACTTTATAAGGCTTACATGGGTTTTATAATCAGAAATGATAGAATCAAGGAAAATTACCTTAAAGCGATTTGACTCTTGTCAACAGAATATTTCACAGCATAAATGACAATGATTCTGTGGTTGAACATGTGTAGGAAGAGAGGGAACAAAAGTCTTTTGATAGGACTTATCATTTTCAAGAAACAGGAAGATGAAAGAAACTAAATCTCTGACACAAGGAAGTAAATGCTAAGCACTTTTAAAAGAACAGATGTGAATTTGTTACAGATTCCAGATTTAGCTATGATAATGTAGAAAATTATTAGAATTCACATTATATATAATATTTTGATATTAATCCTAGTGTAGATAATTTTGTATTTCATTCTGATTACTCAACTCTCCTTACCATGGTCTCTGCTTACGAAAGTCACATCCAACCAAAAATGGAGTATTGTTGCCATATCAGAGCTGGAGCTGCCCAGTCCTCACCAGCCTTGACAGAGTTCAAAAGTGTTTATGCATTCAGGTGATGAATTATTTCCCACTCTACAACTCCTCTCCCCATGAAATGGTTCTAGCTTCTCTATTGCTATTTCCACCAGTTCAGACCTTCACAACTAGGAACTGCCAGGTAACATACACTGAGTTGATTTTTCTTCATTCCTTTTAGAATTCAAAATTGTTCATGCTGCTTTGTAAGTGATGAATTATTTCCCACTTTACAATGTTGCTATTGCTAAAACGTTCAGATGATCTATCCCTAGTTCAACCAATTCAGACTATCACAGGACCTGCCAGGCAACATACTTACTGAGTTGACTTACCTTCATTTCCATTATATTCCATTGGTAAGGAGGAAATTCCAGTCAGATTCTTCCCGAGAACTGTTACTTTGTGGAATAGACTTTCAAGAGGATGCTTCTTTGATCACTACAATCTTAACCACTTCAAGTCTAGGGGGTCAATCATTATCTACCTTATATATCCTTATAATGTGACCTACTTACTTCCTCCCCCGGCACCCTTACAAAAACCTCAATCAGTAACCCTCTACTTTAAGTAGCTCTTGGGCTTTGTATCAGGTGAACAATAGTTCATGTCCCACTTGTGAAACTATTGCAAACAAATAGTTAGCATGCAGTATTAATATCTTTCTCCACACTCTACAAATTCTCTATCCCAGATATTGAATACTATATTGTTGACTATCATGGACAAAGCATTTCTAGAGAGAAACACTGTGAACATAACAGTACTATATGATTTGCTGGTTCCAATCTGTAAGAATGACTACTAAACCACCCCTTCTCCAAATTTATAGACAAATGCTACAGATGCATGCTGGGATTTCTTCCTAACCAATTAACATGGACCAATTCTCAGTCTCATCCCCCATATTTTTGTTCTTTCTAGTCTTGAAGTCAAAACACAATAATCACTTGACTGTATCCCTTTTGCATGTGAACACAATTCTCACTTTGGGAACTTCTTGCCTTATTACTATTGCATTGCCCAGTTTTGACTTGCATATATATTGTTTACTTATTATTTTGTTGTCCTTTTTCTTCCTTCTCTTATTGCTTATTAAGAACTGTGGCAATTACATATGACCATAGCCAATTATGCCACATGCTTTGCTGACAACTCAACATGTGAAACTGCCAGTCACAATCCAGTGTTGATTTTTATATTGACATTATTTACATCTGCTCTTCTTGTATAAAAGTAATAAAATAACCCTAAGTTCTATGTAATAGTTTCTTTCTTAGCATGTCTCACTTGTGAAACTCTTCTTTATGCTTTCCAGCAAAATTTGATCTTAAAAAATTTAAATGCAATCTCAATCATTGTCTTTGAATTTCTGATTACTCTTTTATTGTTCTTGCTTCTGAATAATGTTTCTGTTCTCTTATTCTTTCACACTTAGTAATTTGCTTGTGTCATAGTGCCTTGCATAGGGTAAAATGATTTTAAAAAATCTTCAACAGTGTGCAGAAGGATATATGAAGTGAGATCTCTTAAATACATTAGAGTGAAGATTAAATGAATATTAACAAGATATATGACCTACGTTTACACCACGTCAAGTTGGACAGAGAGTATATCAGCTAAAATATCCCATTAAAATGAAAGCAAACGTAAATACAAGCATTGTCTGCTTCATTAACTCTTTAATGTTAAAAAGCAAGCATCTGCCTTTGGTAAAAGGCTAAATTGAGAGAAAGAATACATTGTCTTAATAACAAGTATCTTGTCAGCTCTTTCTACAAGTGAGCTCTTACGCCAGAGCATCTGTCAATCAGTCTTCCTGCTCATCTTCTCCTCTCAAAAGCCAATCCTATTAGATAAGACTGCGTGTTTAAATCATTATTCAAGCATTAGGAATCTCAGTTCCCAAACAACAATAATTAGATTTTCGACAAAGATGGATCTCCGTTTCGCACTAACAAGTGCCTGAACAATTCAAAGAATTGGTAAAAGCTCTTTGCAATGATACAATTATTTCAAAATGCAGTCTTTGAGTGATTTTCTGTGCATATGTGTGTGTTGTGGGTAAGCATCTTACTATGGGCATGGGAGGAGAGATATAATTTAACAGAATCGTTCATTTTCTTTGACTATTAAAAAAAGGTTTACACAAAAAAAGGAAGAATAAGACAGAAAAAAATTGGTAAATGTAAGAGGAATCAGACTTTACAGAAAGATCTTACATGAAGATTAGAAATTGTTTATTTGCTTTTCAAATGTAGGGGGTGGGGTTTTACATCTTGAGATTGAAGCTACATATTTTGAGAAAAATGAAATTGTTTATGTTAAATGAATAAATAGAGCAAACGGCAATTTAGTTAGAAATCATGTTTGAAAATGAC
>CAHIKZ030004932.1:2240000-2310000 GCA_903632075.3 Acanthosepion pharaonis | reverse complement strand
TTTATTTCTTCTTGTGTTTCAAATTTCTGCATTCAGACTCAACGTGAAAGATAAGGTGTGCGGTAAAGTCTCTGGCTTTCAAAGTCTCAACTTTTAAAGTTATAAATAAGATGATAAGCTTTTACTCGACGCAGACTGTTTTTAAGTAGCATCATGGGATTGTTCACAATGATGCAATACACTTTATTACAATGCATTTATAAAGAGTTTCAGCTCCTTACCATTGCTTGGGTGAAAACAATTTCAATGTCTAGTTTCTTTACCAACCCTATCAAAAAAGACACACAGATGCATACACAAGGTATGTATTTCAATGTATTTGTTAATATTACCCTCTAATTTTGATTAGGTTAAAGCATTATCCTATTTCATAACTAGTTTTTCTCTCTTTACACAGATATACACTTACTGCCAATCTAGTACTGTGCCTAAATTCATTAAGTCTAGGTACCATAGCAAAGAGTTCGTCCAAACAATTACCATGAAAGTATTTATAGACATGACACAGGGAAGCTACATTATGGTGGTGTGAAAGTGAGGGAAGCAGAGATGCCAGGTCAGAACCAATAATATTGCAAATTTTTCTTTGAATTTTATCAAGAATCTCTATAGCAAAGGCACAGGGTGTAACGAGCATGCACGGAAACGTCCTCGAACTGCGTGTGTGTGTTGTTGCCGGGCACATCTTGAAGTACCATAATGGACTCGACCGAGGACTATAAGAAGAAGATGCGTGAGTCGTTTGGTATCTTTTCTTGGGCGACAAAAGCCGTTGCGGTTGATCGTCCGTCGGCAGCAGTCTTGGGTGCCGTTTTGCTCGTTGGCTGCCGTAAAGTGTTGTGTCGCATTCATTTCTGGTTTGCAAGAAGGCGTTTGTTGTTGTGTCGCAAGAAGGTGTTCGTTTTTGTGTCACAAGAAGGCGTTCGTTTTTTTGTGTCGCAAGAAGGCGTTTTTTTTTTTGTTTTTTTTTCTCACACAAGCTATTTCGGCATTATGGCCTTTGACCTGAAGCTGATACCACTGTTCGACAGAAGTGATTCTGGACAGTCGGTAGTGGAATGATTGGAGAAGGCGGAACTAATATGTCAGTTGAGCGGTGTGAAGTGAATTGAGTGTATTATCCCGATGTGTTTGGCAGGTGGCGCATAAGCTGTGTACCAGCAATTGAGTGAGGAGAAGCGCGCAGACTTCAATTGCATTAAGAAAGCATTATTCACAGCTTTCGCCTTATATTCCTTATCCACGTGGAAGCAGTTTGCAGCACGTCGCCTTCAGCCAGGGGAGACGGTCGACGTCTTTTCGGCAGAACTGCCCTAACTCACAGTTCTGTTTGGTGGCGTATCGGAAAAGTGTTTGCAGTGTGCATTCGTTGCTGGATTGCCTGAGCACGCAGAGGAGCTTTTAAGAGTGTCATCCCAAATGGAAGACCTGGATTTGTCGCATGTGTTGGCACGAGCTCATGCTATTTTGAAGAAGTGCACTGGTCCTACGGAGCAGGCTGCAGTGGCTGCACAGTTGAAGGAAACAGATGTGCACATGAGGTGCTATAAATGCGATGGAGTCAATCATAGGGCGAGCAATTGTCTCCTGGGTTGTGAACCATCCAAAGGTGCTGGTTCCAAGCATCGACGGACCATCACTTGCTATCGATGTCATCGGCAAGGGCACATTGCTCAGTGTTGTCCGGGAAATGGGCAAGGGGTCAAGAGTTCAGCGCCAATCTCCTCCCCAAAACTCTTGTAAATGGCGCATTGCCTGTGGTGACAGTTCATATCAATGGAATACCACGTATAGCTCTGGTGGATACAGGATGCACACAGTCACTAGTCCGCAAGTCATGCTGTCGTGCATGGACAAGAAAATCAACACGTGTGCTTACAGTAGACGGAGGCGCACTTGACTGCTGTGGAATCGGAGTGGTACAAATTAGAGTTGGTGCAAAACCGTCCATCGCTATGGAAGCCCTGGTTGTGTACGGAGACCTGCTTGAATTTGACTTCCTGCTCGGACTAGACGCCATCAAACAGTTAGCAGGAATATCTGTAACTGGCACCGATGAGGTGAAGTTTCCATAGTGTGTCGAACCAGTCGTTGCTGCTATCACCATTACCGAGCCTGATTTTAAAGTAGAATTCGATGAGACCACTCGGAGGTGGACCGCATCTTGGAAATGGGCTGGCACCCAACCTCTGGGTACGTTAAGAAATAGACTGGCAGAATATCCAGCTCCCTCACAAATTCAGGAGGAGTATGATCGGGAACTCCAGATTTGGATAGATAATGGCTGGCTGCTTCCTTACCCGGAGGAGGAACTCGGACGCCCAAAGGGTTTAATCCCCCTCATGGCCATTCTGCAGGAAAACAAACAGAATGTTCGGCCCATTATGGACTATTGATGTGTACGCGGCCAACGTAGATGTTTGTTTGCAAAAATTACGGGAATGGCGTCAGCAAGGACCAAATGCTGCAGTGCTGGACCTACGCCAGGCCTATCTTCAAGTACACATCGATAAGTCACTTTGGCCATTCCAAACAGTGGAGATTAAGGGACAAAGGTATTGTCTAACCCGCTTAGGATTTGGGCTCAATGTTGCCCCTTTAATCATGCGGGCCATTGTTAATACCATCTTGAGCCAGGACGAGATCGTCAACGCAGCTTCCTTCTCTTATATTGACGACGTTTTTGTTAATGAGAGGGTGTGTTCTGTGGTCCGCATCAAGGAACATTTGGAGCAGTTTGGTCTGTCAAGTAAGACCCCGGAGCAGCTAAGAATTGGCACACGTGTACTGGGATTGCATGTCTGGGAGGAGCAAGGGAAACTGCGATGGCGTCATGGATGTGAACTTCCGGTAGTCCCCAATAAACTTACCCGGCGAATTGTCTTCTCGCTGTGCAGAAAGTTGACAGGTCATTTTCCTGTATGTGGTTGGTTACATGTCGCCACAGCATTTGTGAAGCGGAGGGCAAACACTGTTACCACTGGATGGGATGATGAAGTGCAGGACCCTTTTCTAGCTCAGATGATCGATGACATTTTTAAGAGACTAGCCCAGGACGATCCAGTGAAAGATGACTGGTGCATCAGTGAACAAAATGTAACCGCGTGGGTTGATGCAAGGTCCTTAGCCACCGGTGTGGTTGTGGAGAGCAATGGCGATGTGGCAGAAGATGCAAGCTGGCTCTGACCGGTGCACGAAGACAAGCACATCAACTTGGCTGAGCTCGATGCTGTGTTGCGAGGTGTCAACCTTGCATTACAATGGAAGGCCAAAACCATTCATTTATGGACAGACTCAGCAGGTGTGCATCGCTGGGTAGCTGACACTCTGTCCGGACAGACGAGAGTGCGCACCAAGGCAGCCTCCGAGATGCTAATCAGATGTTGGCTAGCCACACTCCAAGAGTTGGCCTTAGAATACAAGCTGGACATTGATGTAGAGCTTGTCAAGTCGTGCAACAATCGAGCCGACCAACTTACTAGAGTACTGCAGCGATGGTTAAATGAAATGCACAAAATGATAAAACCCAGAGAACCTATGTGCGCTGTGGCTGAAGAGCGAGATGTTGCTCAAGTACGAGCCATTCATCAATCCAGCGGACATCCTGGTGTGAAGAGAACACTCCATTTTGTGAAGTTGATCGACCCAAGAGTAACAAAATCTGAGGTGCAAGCGGTAGTTAGGGGACGCAAGGAATGCCAGTCAATCGACTCGGCCCCTGTGTGTTGGAAATCAGGCAGGCTTGATGTCGCGGAAAATTGGCACAGGGTTGCAATGGATGTAACCCATTTCGGACATCAACTATACCTGACGCTGATAGACTGTGGCCCCAGTCGTTTTGTCATTTGAAGCCCTTGCACCGCCAAGACTCTGCTAGCATCATCATGGAGCTGGAAGTAGTGTTTTGTGAAAGAGGGGGCGCCGTTGAGCTGCTTATGGATAATGGCGCAGCGTTTTGTGGAGAGAGGTTTGCAGCATTTGCAAAGATGTGGAATGTACAAACACGATTTCACTGTGCCCACGTACCATCTGGGAATGGGATAGTTGAGAGATCCCATTGTACAATAAAGTGCATTGCGACGAGAACACAGTGTTCAGTTTTGGAAGCTGTATATTGGCACAATGTTACCCCAAAGGACAATAAAACAGCTTCAACTGCACCAGCGAATGCAACCTACACTTATAGGTTCCGCATTAAGGGTATTGATGCAGCTTTGGTGCGTGACAACACAGTTGCCAATCCTTATACGGTAGGAGAGACTGAATGAAAAATCTGCATGGAAGGTGTACAACACAGTTCAGCAAGGGTACGGTGACACAAATTAATAGCCAACACTCCGTCTCTATTGATGGAATACCGCGCCACATAAAAGATGTGCGACTAGCATGCAGGAAGGATTATTCCATCAGCAACCACGTTAGTTCTGATGATGATGAAGCCCCGATGGTTTATATAAAATCACAGGAAGAGCACACCTCAGGGAGTAGCGCGCCTGATGAACCTATGCGGAATGAGCTCAGCGAGACATCTGAAGAGAGCACCACTGAGGAAGCATTTGAGACCATACCACTGAGACGGAGCACCAGGCAGAAACAGCCTGCCCACATTGCCATTAGTGTGATCTAGAGATCAAGGAGGAGTGTAACGAGCATGTGCGGAAACGTCCTCGAACTGTGTGTGTGTGTTGTCACCGGGCACACCTTGAAGTACCATAATGGACTCGACCGAGGACTATAAGAAGATGTGCAAGTCGTTTGGTGTCTTTTCTTGGGCGACAAAAGCCATTGCGGTCATTCGTTCGTCGGCAGCAGTCTTGGGTGCCGTTTTGCTCGTTGGCTGTCGTAAAATGTTGTGTCGCAAGTAGGCGTTCTTTTTGTGTCGCATTCGTTTCTGGTTTGCAAGAAGGTGTTCATTGTTGTGTCGTTTTTTTGTTTTTTTCTCACACACAGTGAAGCTACATTACGGCAATGAGAAAGTGACCAAAGCTGAGACACCAAATCAGGATCAATAATATTGCTGATTTTTCTTTGGATTTTATCAAGAATCTCTACAGAAGCTTAGCAGGAGCACTGGACCAAATGTGGCAGAAATATTCAAAGCATGGGCGAAAGATTCTGGAGAGAAAAATTGTGTAGCACAACACAGTGAACTAACTTTCTTATCAGCAGACCTAGAAATGGATTCAGTATAATCTTTATAAATATAGTTTTAAACTATACTATATTTATTGGCAAACATCCTCAATATCAGAGATAGAGCATACGTAAATATAAAAAATGTGGACACTGAGGTCCACACCAAATAGTAACAGTCTGTTTCATGCTTGAACGCAATCATTAAGCCATGTGTGTTGTCTTTTGGCTTAACTATTCATATATACTAGTCAATGGTGCGCTATGGGTAATAAGGTTTGTTGTATTATCCTAACAGTTACTGGGTGATGGTTTTATATATATTTTTATTTATTTATTACGTAGTGTTACATTAGAACATGCACATACCCACTACAAAATTGTACATCTTGTTTCAAAGTTAAAAATTTTTTTTTAATGTTTCATCAGGTGGGAAATCACAATGCTACTAAAATATTTTATTCAGAAATGCAGTTATCAAAGCATACCTTCCACTTCTATCATTGGAAAGTTTCCCATAAAAGGTAAAAAAGAATTTACATGTGAAGAAAGAAAGGAAGCTAAGTAACAGCAAGAGGGAGAAGAGAAATAAGAGTAAAAAGGTCAAGAAAAAGAAAATAAAGGTTGAAAAAAAAAAAAAAATTGAGTGGGGAGGTGATATAAACTAAGAAGGGATAAATTCAGCCAAGGGAATTCCGTTGAGTCATAGAATTTGAAATTTAATGGTAACCTAGCTTACTTAGGTCAATGTTTCTTAGACAAAAACTTTCTGTGCTTGGAGACAATTATTCATGGAATGTAAAAGAGTGCTACAGTATTTTATGAAACAGACTTTCTAATATAGATTAGAATACTAAACCAATTTAAAATCTTTACATTGTCATATTTAACCAAACTTAACCAAATTTTACTTTACAATATGAATTAGAATAATACATACATTTTTAACTTTCATATTATCTTTTAAGCATAAAGCATTATTAAAGAGAAAAATAAGTAAAGTAATATAAGGATTACATTTTTAAAACATAAATAGATGGTGAATATATATAACCTTGCAAAAGTCAAAGGCTACCTTAAGCTACTATAATATTTTTTTATAAATTATCTACTTGTAAATGATTCTTTTGTACCCCTTTTTTCACAGATGATATGTTGAATCTGTGAAGGCCATTTACATGCCTAAATTTCATAGTTGTGGGGATTTAACATTTGAGGAGAAAATATTCAGTAACCTACAAAATTTGCCATGTATATGCTTTAGACCATGTTGCATTAGTTAGAAACAAATGAAAATAACAAATTAATTTACTGTCATTATTGTTATTTGTATCAGCATAATTTGGGTTAACAAATTAGTTTTTTTTATCAAGTGACATAATGGCTATAAAAAACAAAAATAAACAGAACAAAGATTATGGGAATGTCTGTGAACCCAAGAAAAATAGGTATGAAACTTCAAATACCAACATGTACAGTTTCATACGTTCTTTCAAAGATGTATAGGATCGATCAAAATCTAGTCATCCTTGATAGCTACAACAAAGGACAATCTGTAAACTGATAAGAACATAAAAAAAGAATCAACCAAAAGTGAGTGCAGGACAACTGATAGATGAACATAACCAATTTAATTTGGTGTCAGTAGACCCTGTTAGATGCATTTTTCAAGAAAATGCAATCAGGTATATAGCTGCTAAAAATCCAGCCTTGAACAACATGAAAATTTGAAAGACAGTTGTCAAAGATGCATGAAATATGGGACACAATTGGAGTCAAATCATTTTTAGTTATGAGAGAAAAATTGAATTGCATTCTAATAAAAAAAAAAGTGGGAGGGGAGAATTTGTTAGGAAACCAAATGGGGAGAAAAAAGACAGACAATATACTTCAAAAACAGTATAGTTTGGAAATAATACTTTGGAGATATATGAAAAAAAAATGATGGTTCTAGAAAGTTAATAAAAGTGGAAAGGAATTTCAGTAGAATTAAATCCATTGAACTGCTGAAGGAACACCTGATTTTTAATCTGAATGGCAACAAAATTTTTCAGCATGATTGAGCTGAATGTCATAAGAAAACAGAGTGCGAAATATCAAAAAACAGAGCTTTTATATACTAAAATGGCAAAGTACTGCTACCTAACATGACTCCAAATTTCATGCTTTTGTCACCAAGACTATTGTGAAAAGCATGAAACAATGAGTTGTAATAGGTTAAAGCACTTTATATTTCTAAGGAATTTATTTATTAAATTATGAATGACCTTTACCATGTGATCTACCAGGTCATTTACAGTTTAGCATTGTGTCCCTATATTTTTACAATTCTGATGAGTGAGTAGCCATGGTTAAATACAAAATAAATAACAGAACTGTCCAACAAACAGAATTAACAAATTTTGTAATAAAAAGAAAAAAAGGGCAAAAATGAAATAATATCAAGCAAACAATATATGCAAGTTAAGAAGGCAAAATGTTCATATTAGGATTTCCTTCATCACAGACAAGTTTGTCATTGTTTTTGCTGGCAATGGACTACCCCTCAGGTTGTTGAGCAATAACATATACTCTGCAGTTGATTGGTGCATTTAAATATGCTGTTTTTACATCCATTTGGTGGACAAATAAATTATGCTGAATAGCTAATTTTATTAAAGTTCTTACCGATGATAAGCGAGCTGTAGGCGAGAAAATTTTGTGATTTTTTATGAAATGAGCTTTCTTTTTGATTCTGTACTAAGTATTTTTATGTCCAGGTTTGTGACAAGCATGGCAGATAGTATTTTTGTTCAATGGATTGGTGTCATAGAGCTTTGAGGGGGAATTATTGACTGGGTAATTCCGAAATTTACTTTGGCAATCAGGACTTTTATGCCCAAGTTTACCACAAGTAAAAATAGTAATGCAATACTTAAATACAGAGATCAATTTTGAGTTCTTCTGTAGTTTATTGTTTCCAATCACATTACTCCTCCCTAACTATTGTAATAAATGCCTAATCAAGAGCCCTTCACAGAAGCTAGCTTAAATGTAGATCAATAGGGTGGCTTTAAACTAGACATCTAATAAAAATAAACTGAAAATTTCATTGCAAAGACAGAGAGAGATTTCTATTGATGCTTCTAATACACCTTAATCATTGATTTAATACAAACTTTTATAAACTAAAGTTTCCCTGGCTTACAGCTACATCAGCCAGTTCTTGTCTGATCACTAAAGTTAAGCTATGTTGAATCTGGTTAGTGTCTAGATGGGTGACTCTTTGGGAATACCTGTTGCTGTAAGCTTGGATGTATGGATGGTGTAATGGATAATGGCTTGGAATGAGAAATCAAAGAGACAAATTCAAATTCCCATCGGGTTTGTTATATTAATTTACATGAAAATACCCTTTGGAAAGGTATGAATCCACCCCTTCTCCTCCTATGAGGATAAACTTTTCTTGCTCCATTCCCCATGTCTAAGTATACCTTGTCTAGTTTTTATTTTTGTACTGCTCAATTAGTGCTTGCCCTGTTTCCACTGAAAGGGGCATCAATAATCCTTACACATTTATTGGCAGAATTTTGATGTATGTTCCTGCCCTATCAAATATACAGCAACATTATACATAAAGATAAGTCATTGTAAATATAATGCCAAAAACAAATTTTAAATGAAAATTACAAAATTTATTGTCAAATCCATCAATAATTAATAAAATCAACAATTCTGGAATTTGTTTAAATGTATTTAAATTCTTAGGTTCTACATTACGTCATGATCTCATGGCATCACAGAGTTTCAAAACTAAAAAAAATATCACATTCACATGACAACACAATACTAAGATATGAACTTTGAATTTCATCTAAATTTCTTTCTTGATAATGAATGAAGCTAGAATCTAAACAAGAACATGAACTACGAATCGTTCATTTATACCTTCAACATCAAGATATGGAAACTAATCCACTAACAAACAAACAAAAACCTCATTAAAAATATCTTATCTTTAACTGAACTTGTTTGAATATATATATATATTTATATATATATACTTACATGAGAAAAGTGATCACTATCATGATGGAATGCTTACAGATATAGACTGTGTGATTTGAATCAACACTGTTTGGTGATAGTCAATTTCATACCTCAATGCATGAAAATGACAGTTACCATGCAGTATTCATGCATATGTCCACACTGTTTACATTTACAAACACTATATCTCCAATACTGATTCCAATGTGTGTGTGTGTATATTATTTTTTAAGCTCTACTTCTGTATCAAGCACTGTTTTTTAAAAATATAAACAAAAATACTAAAGAACTTCTGATCATCAAAGTTCTTTCCTATTATATCAATATACACACACACACATATATATATATATATATATATATATATACCTCCCAAGATTCACTAAGAAATGAGCATACATTACAAAATACCTGAAATAAAACAAAGTTTTATCATCAAAATCTTTGTGTTATTATTATGAAGGAAAGATCAAAGAAAAGTTTGATTTAAAAATTATTTTTTTAATCCTTTTTAGAATGCATTTGAAATTTTGGTTAAAAATCTGGTTTCACTAGCATTAAAATGAGACCATAAATTAGTATGGGAAACTTGAGTGTCTTTTTGTGGTAAAAACAAAGATTGAATTGGAAATTCTTGTAAAAATCAGATAATTGTCAGATTATAATGAAACTTTCAGGACTTAACCACAAATGAATGAAATTATTTTTAAAATATTTTCTTAAAAGATCTTGATAACAATATATTTTTTTTTACATTTGTTACCCTAGACTTATTTATGAAATTTTGAGAAATTCTTTTGTAGTGCTTAATTTTGAAATTAGACAAGTCTGAGGAGAATTTAAATCATCAAATTATTTTTTGGTAAAAACATGACCCCCAGTTACAGAAAATCTGCTTTGAATTATAAAATAAAAATTCAATAAAACTAAGACATTATTTAATTAGAAATGCCTTTAATTGCTTTTGTGACTAAAATATAGCATGGACACTATTGTCTTTAGAAAAAAATTTTTTGATGAATACTGAATTTTTACATGAATTATTTTTATTTTTTAACTTGAACAGGTTAAGATTCTAACAATTGGGGAAGCAGCCTCTTGGAAGTTAGTTTCACGAGGTAGCCATTCATGGGAACTTGAGTGGAACTTAAATCTCAACAGGGATATATGAAGGGAATGACAGGGATTCATTACAATGTATGTGGCATGGTGGATCTTAACCATAAAGTTTAGGACTAGCAGAACTAAGGAGTGACATTTGTCTGAACACTCACCATGGCAAACAGCAACAGAGCAGTGAGAAGCTTGCAATGTCTCATCTGTGAGAAAGGGGTTGCAGAGTGGAAAATAATTCATCACCTACAAGGATGTGGAGACGCTGTTGGATTCTGTTGAGAGCAGGAGGAGAAAACTGGACATCTCCTGCCCATGTAAGGCAGCAATATTCCATTTTTGGTCTGTGATCTTGTCAGGTGAATTTTTTCCAGTTATTGGTATGCAGTAATTTCTATCCCCCTCCAACCTTGTGAAAATGTAAACCAATTTTAGGGTGTAAATTCTTATTTGCAGCTTCCTACAGCAGATTTAATAGATCCCCACACTCAAACAAAGCACTCTGATGTTGGAGCTGTGGAGGAAGGAGCATCGTAAATACAAAGGAGTAAGTTACACTATTTGCAATGTTAAAACTGTTGTCTTCATATTTATTGCCATATTCACAATGTTTCAGCCGTTGTACACTTTAGCCTTCTTCAGTTGAAATTTTCATGTTGGAATTTTGAACCAAATTCTTTATTTCGTCCAAGGTAGTAAATTGTTCTAATTCCACATGCCATGCCTTTTTTGGATATCTCAGTTTCAGTTAATTCCCTTTAGTAACTCAACTCTTCATTTTCTGTTCCCTCTACTGTGGCCAAGTATTGAGCTCACAAGAAGAAGACCAGAGCATACAATGGTTGAAATGTTGTGAATATTGCAATGAAGATAGAGACAACAGTCCACACAATATAAACAGTGTAAATAGTTATAATACCTCATCTAAGAAATGTAAACGCATGTTGAGAGAAGCTGTGGAGAGCCGTAATTGCTCGTGTGCTGAATGGGCATAGCACATAGAAAAGATAGAAGGCATGTGTTTTGCTAATCTTTAGAGATTCTTGTGCTTTGAGCCCTGGAATCTAGTTACGAATCACTAGATTTCCAAAGACCTCTGGTATGTCTTCATGCTCATGGGCCCGTTAAAATCTACATTGGAAGCGCTGACATTTTAGGTTGAGAATGTTTTTTTTACCATGAATTCATTTGTCTTGCACAGACGTATTAAGAGATTTCCAAACGATCTTATCTGTTCAAATGCAAATGAAATTACATCGCTTTCACAGTTTCCAACTTGTTTTCACAAGAATACATGTCTTTACCCAATTGAGGTGACGTTTATATTACGAAGATCTCCCACTCGACACCTGACAGTTGTACAAATTTATTAACACCTATCAATGGTCGATAGGCGACGAAAATAAATTCTGATTATTGCTTTTCAACAGTTAATAATACATGCAAAAAAAACTACAAGAGAAAAATTAAGTAAAGAGAGAGACGTTTTAAGTAATGTATTTTTCTTCTACCCACCTTCCATATATTGCCTTTTTTTATTCAATTTTTTTTTTCACTGCAGCCATGTCAATTGTCAATACTTAGCTTTCTTGGGAACAAAACAGTATACGGCTTTACTTTCTTTTAATGTTTTTGACTTGTGTCTGTCTCGCAATATTTGCAAAGTCATCATGTCAGCTATTTCCGGTCTGTGAGTTTAAGGCTTTTTTTTTTTTTTTGTTGTTTTTTGTTGTTTTACTCCAAGAAAAATGTGAAATCGGAGACATATTTAAGGTTTCACTGTCTTCTGCCCTCATGGAAAAATTACTGCACGGTAATACAACGAGGGTTCATTTAGCTTTTACGTCTAGAAACTTCTGGCTTTCTTAATTGAATGCAAACTCTGAGAGGAACGATTTACTTTGTCATTTTTCTGCACTGTTGATGATCACGTTTTTTTTTTCATATGAAAATGGAATAAAGTCATTATAATTTTGACAAACACTTTCTTCTTTTTCTCAATCAGAAAAATACAATTACCAGTAAAGTATGAACGTTGGAAGGAGAAAGAAGACGAGATTTAGTATGTTAGAGGAGGAGAAAAAGAAGAGAGGGAGAAGAAAAAGAAGATGAGGAGGAGAAAAAGAAGATAAGGAGAGGGAGGAGAAAAAGAATATAAGGAGAGGGAGGAGAAAAAGAAGATAAGGAGGAGTAGTAGATGAGGAGGAGAAAAAGAAGAAAAGAAAGAGAGAAAAATATGGGAGGAGAAAGGAATGATCAGAGAAACGAAAGAAAATCAAAAGCAATAACTTAAAAATGAATTTTAAATAAATAAAACGAGAAAAATAAAAGAATACAAAGAACAAAGAGAATTATAAAAAGTTTTTTTTTTTTTAGTTGACGACGAGAAGAGTAGGAGAAATGATAAAAAAAAATAAAAATAAGAGAAAATAAGTGTAATGGAAGGGGAGAAAGAAGAGATTTATAGAAAAAAAAAAAACAGACATAAATCAGATACGGGTTGTCTACATATGTAGCAAACCTTTGACTAATAAACTAAACACAAGAGGCGACACTATGCCTGAATGAAAAAACATTTTCTTTCTATTTGGTACGCTTAAAGACAGAAGAAAGAAAGAAAAAAAAGGATAGGATTAAAAAGTCATGAAATTATTAGTACAGTGTAACGCGGATATAAGAGAGTTGTCATGACCGGAGAAGAAGTCTCTTATATCCGTGTTTCTCTTATATCCGGGTTACACTGTAGTTAAAAAAAGAAGAAGAAGGAAAAAGAAGTAGAGAAGAAAAATAAGACAGTATAGACTAGAGATAAAGTGAAATTAAAATGCGGAAGTGTAATGAAGAAAAAGCTGAAAATAAAAGAAGTGATGTCAAATGTAAAAAAAGAAATGTGCTAAAAAAATAAGACAACAGAAATGAGAAAAAAGAAAAGCTCATTGGAAGAAAAACTATATGAAAATGAAAAGAGGAGGAAAAAAAGAAGAAAAAATATTATCATCAAAAAATTAGATACTGGAAAAGGGAAGAAAAAAGAAGGGAAACAAAAGAATGAAGATGTATAATGAATGAAAGAGAAGAAAGAATAAATTAGGGGATAGAAGAAAGGGATCCAAGAAGGAAACAGAAATTAGAAATTGAAGGAGACAAAGTTAAGATTAGCAATAAAAGATAAATAAATGGTGGGTGTCAAAATTTTCCTAGAAGTGAAAAGAGAATCCAATTAAAAAAAGAGAAAAAGATAATGGTCATTTTGAATAAGCAATCCAAAGCAGATAATCTGAAAGGTTTCTTCATGACAGAAACTGTCTTTAAGAGAATCTGGATTGGTAAGACAATGTGGGTCTTTTACTTGACAGTAAACTTGTGTAGGTTGGCAGAACAGTGATTAGAAAAGATAGTGTTGTAGAGTAAGCTAGCACCCCTTCAACACTCTACCAGATGGCCTGGCTCATAGCCTTAAACAGTCTATGATTAAGGACATCACCAGTTGATTAAGTTGATACTAAATTTGGACTGATCTTACTTTGTTTGGCTATACAGTATTTGACACTCCTCTATTCCTTGTAAGTTGTCTTGTTAATTGTTTTGTAACTTATTGTTCTGTGTTTTTTGTATGTATCCGTTAGCACCAGATACTGGTGCTGAATAAATATATTAAGCACTCATTCTTCTCTGTGTATCATTCACCTCCACGATACAACAGATAGCAAAAAGACAAACATTGCTGAGAGCTACAAAAGGAGAGGAAGTTGTGGAGAGCCATGATTACCCACATCCTGAAGAGACTCAGCACATAGAAGAAGAAGGAAGAAGAATGAGGTTGTGTAAATGGTTGGCAGAACAGGGATTAGAAGAGATAGCAAAAAAGACAAAATTTACTAAGAGCTACAAAGAACAGGAAATTGTGGAGAGCCATGATCTACCATGTCCTGAAGGAACACAGCACATAAAAGATGTACAAGAACTGTTCTTCTTTTATGCACCATGTCTCCTTAGGACATGAGGTATTATGACTCGGCACAATTTCTTCTTTTGTTGTTTCAAGTAACTCCTGACCTGTTACTATCCCTTTTCATCATTGTTCTAATATTCATTTTTTCTTTCAAGATATTATGTGAGTGTTAAATTCTCCAAACCCCTTTTCCTCACATATCCCAGAAATTTCAAATGTCTCTTTATGATTGTAAGTATTTCTCTCTCTTCTATGTACCCTAATTCTTCAGGACTTAATAAATCATGTCTCTCCACTACTTCCTATCCTTTATAGCTCTTAGCAATGTTTGTCTTTTTACTATTCTTTCCATTCCCTGTTCTGCCCCCTATTTACACAAGCTCGTTAGGTAAGTGACACACTGTTACCCCCTGTTTCTTTTACCAACTGTCATATAGGAATAAAGTATAACCGCCGAAACTTGGGTCTGAACACAAATCACCAGAGAGCAAGCACAATCAACCTCATCTTGAAATAATTAGATCATGTGACAGGTAAAAGAAAAATATATGTATGGGAATTAGTGGTGTCTGACTGAATATCGTTCGAAGATGTTACTATTGTTGTATCTGTGACTAGCAGTAGAGCCCAGCGTTGCCCGGGGATGTAACAGTAAGAGATAGATCAAGTATCAACCATCATAAAGACTGAAAAATAAAATTGACAAAGATTATTGTTTAAGGTTGATGGACACGCATGTCTTAATTAGTTTTTTGTTTTGTTTTGTTTTTTTTTTACGAATTGGTCAAACCCAAACTCAAACAAAAACATTGTTTTCAATCGTTATGAGTCTACCGATTGCATAGAATTTTATTATAAACAATTGTCTTGTAAATGGAATTTTTAAGGCGTGCTGAATGTAAAAATAAAGAAAAAAGTGTGGAAGACAATAAGAAACACTACCTGCCAAAAAAAGTGAAGTTTTGTCGAAATCGGTTGAAAAATGTAGGAAATCTGATCCCATATATAAACAAACACACACACACACACATAAACAACCTGGGTTTTATAATAAGTATAACTCGATATGAGTTGTCCCCCTTTCATTCTCGCAATGCCTCTTAATCGTGTTTTCAAATTGATTTTGTGCAAAAACAATTGTGTTTTTCCAATTTTGGGTGCTGTCAGAACCACCGCAAGGTAATTTTACACAGTCCTGTGAAGTCTTGTTGAAATGGGTTGAAAAATGTAGGAAATCCGATCCAATATATAAACGTACACACACACACACACACACACACACACACAATCTGCGTTTTATAAGTAAGATTTACAAAGTCTTTCCTACAAACAGGCATTACAAAACCAACACAATATCTTATGAGTATCAAATTTTCCAAGCCTTCTTTCTTCATTATATGTCCTAGAAATTTCAACTGTCTCTTTCTGATTTCAATACCTAAAAAAACTGGTTTGTAACATTTGATACCTAAAAAGCTGGCTTGTAACATTCCATACTTAAAAACAATTAATTTGTAACATTCAATACCTAAAAACTGGTTTGTAACATTCAATACCTAAAAAACTGGCTTGTAATATTCAATATCTAAAAATCTAGCTTGTAATATTCAATACCTAAAAAACTGGTTTGTAACATTTGATACCTAAAAAGCTGGCTTGAAACATTCAATAGCTAAAAAAAATTGGCTTGTAACATTCAATACTTAAAAAAACAAGCTAGTAAGATTTCACCATCAGAGAGCAGACTATCAATTTACTCCAGTTATGATGAAGGATTACACTCTAAATGAGGCTTCTTGCTTGGAAAATCTACTGACATTCAAGTTAACCCCAAGTTTCAAGTGAAACTCATATATATGATCCACTGTTAAATATGGTAGAGAAATGGTTAGTTCCTTGTAACATTTCAGAAAGTACCTGACTTTCTGCCAAGCTTTACCTTTACAAGAATCAGATCAGACCAAAAAATGGAGTACTGCTTCTATATCTGAACTGGAGCTGCTCACTCATCACTTTGCAGCCTTGACAGTTATGTAACCTTGATGCAGGTGACTTATCTTTCACCCTACAACACCTTTTTATAGAATGTCACAAACCTACTGTTACTCTATTGCTACTCCCATGTTTGGATGATCTCCATTCTTTGGTGCAACCAGCTCAGACCTTTACAGCTAAGACTCACTTTGGTATATCCACGCTCATTCCCTCTGTATTCCTTTGATAAGAAGGGGCTTATGGTCACATCAAATAGATATACCAGTTTGCGTATGATCACCGAAGTTAAGCAACGTCAAGCCTGGTCAATACCTAGATGGGTGACCGCTTGGGAATACCAAGTGCTGTAAGCTTAGATGTGCAGGTAGTGAAATGGCTAATGGCTTGGAATTGTTAATCAGAGAGCTGAGTTAGCCTTGGATGACAACTGGTCTACCACAGAAAGAAATGGTAACCTACGGCAGAAAAAAAAATCTGCCTCATCAGTCAAGTATCGAAAGATATATGATCACCTAAGTGTGTATCAAGCATGGCACATAACTGACTGATTATATCTGAAGAAGTTCATTTGGGACAAAACATATCACTACAGTTTTCTGTCATGTCATTTTTTTATTCACTATTATTCTGAGATATATATTTTTATTTAAGATTTCATATATATATATATATATATATATATAAATTTTACATCACTACATAAAAATTTCTATGTTTTGGAACTAAAGAAGTTGTTCCGTCATCATGTAACTTATAATGAAAATGATTTACTTTTGAAAACAGAAAAAAATATGGTAGCTTATTTAAGATTTAAAAAGGAAGGGGATAAAGATTTCAAAGTTTTGTGGGTATGTCTAGGTTAACCAATCAAAAGATAGGTCATGGCTGAAGCAGAAAAGGGAGAAATATAGGTTGAAGGTTATGGGTAGATGTGTTATTCAATCCTGTCTAGATGTAATGATATTTTTTCGGACGTGTCACCATTAACTGACATCCGGTTATGATTATACATTTAAGATACATTGATGTATTCAGTGAGATATATTTAACAAAAGGTTAATTTTAAAGAATTTCAAGATTTAAAAAAAAAATTGTATAGACTTGAGAACTATCTTAAAGGAACCTCTAGTGTAATTAAATCATTTTTATATATATTATTTTGAATCCAAAATATAATACTTATTATATTGAATGGGCAATAAAACATGGCAATATTAAAGTTAAAAAATCAAGGAATTAAATAAATGTTATATGTAACATTATATATTTATAAAATAATGTATATCTAATTTAAATCCAGAGACGGATATGTAATCTGGTTGGCCCTGATCTGGCATCTCGTTTACAGTTGCTCTCTCACAGACGTGTCATCACCTCCCTATCTCTTTTCGACAAATACTTTCATGGAAACTGTTCTGATGAGTTATTTTCGCTAGTTCCCAAACTGTATGAATTTAAACGTGCTACTAGGTTGGCATCTCAGTCCCACACTTTCACTGTCATAACGGTTAAATGTAGCCGTCTCTTCTACTCCATTAGCATCATGTCCTGCACTTCACATCTGTGGAACTCCCTTCCTCTTACTTGCTTCCCTGATAGCTGTAATCTCCAACTATTCAAATGCAATGTCAATTGACATCTCCAGATGCCTTGATCTTATCTATCTCTTCATCCTTTCCTCTTTCACGCCTCTTTACTCTTGCCCCCACTCTTTGTAACCACTTGTGTGCTAGTGGCACTCCTGCCTTGCTTGGGGTGAAAAGTTTTTAAAAAAATACATAGATTTATGTCGCGATGTAAAATATTTTTAAATAAAAATATTATTACAATATTTTGCTCTACTTTGTATTGAGCATTTTTTTAAAAAAGTAAATGCTAAAGGATAGTGGATTCTTACTCTATCTGTTCTTTCTCTCTATTTGGATATATATTTTTATCTCTATATACACATGCACATGAGAAACAATATTACTTTTCATGTAGAGTGATATGCTCTCCTTATTAATTATGACATTTGAGTGATTGGCTATATTGACCTACCAATTATAAAGTTTCATAATTGAAAAAGAGAGAAAAACAGAAGGAGAAATGATTTTATATTTCGAGAATATATGGGACAAAATAGAAAAGAAAGAGGAAAAAAATACAGTAAATAAATAAATAGAGATAAATTGTTTCAATTTTCATTTGTTTTATTGCCAAAGTGGTTTTCGCTGATGTAATTTCTTAGCTGCCAAGTGGGACATATTGTCCTCATTTAGATTAACATCCAGATAACGTTTTTTTATTTGGTTATTTTATTTTTTTATCAAGGGGAGATGAAACCCTTAAGTCAAAGACTCAGTGATAATTCTATTTTGTCACTGAATCAATAAATCACAGAATTCCTCAAGAAATGTCAACAACTTTGTCGTTTACTTCTTTCTCTCATTTTTTTTTTTTTTGTTTTGGAAATCAATGGTTGATAATTGAATGACAAAATGAAAAAAAAATTATATAACACATTTCATCCTACATAAGGACTTCATCAGACTAAATTAATGTTCTTATTGATGGAAATACACACACACACAAATATATATGTATTTCCTACTACTTTAAATGTTATTTTGTGGATATCCAAGTTTGAGTCGAAGCCCTGTTTTTATAAACAGTGTGAATTATCTGTCTATATTTCTGAGAAGAGGTATTGTAACTATTTACACTACTGTTGTCCTCATCTTTTATTGTCATATTCATTTCGTTTGGACTGTTGTCCTCATCTTTATTGAGGTATAACTTTTACACAACGTTTTTGACTGTTGTCCTCATCTTTATTGTCATATTCACAACGTTTCGACTGTTGTACACACCGGCCTTCCTCAGGATCTGTCTACATTTCTGAGATGAGGTATTGTAACTATTTATACTATTTATATTGTTCGAACTGTTGTCCTCATATTCCTGATGTTTTGACCATTATATACTCCAGCCTTCTTCAGGTGATATATTTTGGAATTTTGAACCAAACCCTTTATTTCAACCACTGGAGAAGTTTGTTCTAGTTCCATACACCATGGCTTTTCAGGATATCTCCCTTTAGTAACTCAATTCTCCAAGTTTTTATCCACCTCCACTGCGGCCAGGTATTGAACTCACAACTCTTTGAGCTAAGTGATTAGATTACTTCAAACAACATTTTTATCCATTGGGCCATATGACAATAAAGATAAGGACAACAGTCCAAACAATGCAAATAGTGTAAAAAGTGTGAATTATCTCTACAAGCCTGCATATTCAAGTGACAATAAAGAAAATATTCTCTCAGTCTGGGTTCAAAGCTGTGTTCCCCTTTGTAGGGAGAACTACCTGGGGATGCAAGTTCCAACCCTGCCAGAAAGCATGTTTTCCTTATTTAGTCTCTTAAATGTGCAGGCTGGTAGATGCAATTCAGATTGTGAAAAAAAACAAAAAACAACAGGGTGTTTACTCAAACATGGTTATCCACAAAATAAGGTTTGGAGTAACAGGAAATAATGTCAGATAAAAAATCCATTGTTTTCTTTTTATATATATATATATATATATATACTATACACTATTTACATTGTTTGGAACTATCATCCTCATCTTTGTTGCCATATTTATCACAATGTTTCGGACATTGTATGCTCCAGCCTTCTTCAGGTGGTTCCAAACAATGTAAATTGTGTACATAATTCCTCATCTCAGAAATATATATGGATACTGATATACACTATAGTTCAAAAGTTTGAGGCCACCCTTAGTAAATTTTTTTTTAAATTGGCCCCAAAATTTGTTTTCTGTATTTTAATTAAGAGAAAATTCTTACATATAGCTAAAAAAAAATGGGACATGATTTTGTATTAGAAATTTTATTATGAAAAAAAAAAAGAAAGCATTTTATGATTAAAATTTTCTCTCATCAAAATATCTTCCTTTAGCCTTGATTACTGCAGCAAAATCTTGGGCATTCATTGCAAAAATTTCCTAAAGTATAAGTTTGATAATTGATTCCATTCTTTTTTCAATAACTCGAAGAGCTCTTTTGCATTTTTTTTTTTTCATTCTTCTCCAAGTTTATTCCATACTAATTCTGGGGGTGGCTTCAAACTTTTGAACTGTAGTGTATATATGTATATATATATATATATATATATATATATATATATATATATATATATATATAAACATGATAAGATAAATAACAAACAGGAAACATTTATAAACATTTCCTATTTTTTCCTCATCCTATTATTCTGTCAGGTTCTAATCCATGTAAGATCATCACAAACAATTTTTTTTTTATCACTTTAAACATTATTATTATAAGTTTTTTTTTAATATCTGAACACTGTTTCATATCTGTTGTAGCATACCTACAGACAATAATGGGTATGTCCCCATTCGCATAAATACAGTAGTAAATACTGTATGTTGGTCTGCAGTTGGAGATTCATTGTAGAATTCACTTGACTCACTTCTAGCAGTTGACTACTTCTACACACTGCTGGCGAATCTTATATGTGTTGTTCTTGTCCTAAGTATTATCGTTCATTACCAACCTTCATTTGACTATTCTATTCAGTAACCTTCCCTAGATTACAACAATATCCAAACATAAACAAAGAGAATTTTTTTTAGAATGGATTTTTATTAATCCAACAGATTTTTTACCAATTTAAACATTATTATTATTAGCAAATTCTTGTATTTGAGTAGGTGCTCCATTTATATATAAAAAGGTATATTTATTTATTTTCACCTACCAGACTAAATGTTCAAGAAATCTTATTAAGAAAAATTTGCACTCTTTGATAGGAATTGAACTTGCATCCCTCAGAGTATATGTGCATGTGTGTGTGTGTGTGTACCCTATGGGTTTGCATTAGTTATCGTGAACAGATTCTTAAAATTATAAATGCTTAGTGAACAGGTTGTTGAATTATCCAAAAATCATACATATTATAAAACCCAGGTTGTGTGTGTGTCTGTTCGTTTATATATTGGATCGGATTTCCTACATTTTTCAACCGATTTCAACAAAACTTCACAGGACTATGTAAAATTATCTTGCGGTGGTTCTGACAAAAATTGAAAAAACACAATTGTTTTTGCACAACATCAATTTGCAAACACAATTAAGAGGCATCGCTGTTGCGAGAATGAAAGGGAGACAACTCATATCGAGTTATACTTATTATAAAACCCAGGTTGTTTGTGTGTGTGTGTGTGTGTTCATTTATATATGGGATCAGATTTCCTACATTTTTTCAACCGATTTCAACAAAACTTCACTTTTGTTTTGCAGGTAGTGTTTCTTATTGTCTTGAACACTTTTTTCTTTATTTTTACATTCAGAATGCTTTAAAAATTCCATTTACAAGACAATTGTTTATAATAAAATTCTATGCAATCGGTAGACTCATAACGATTGAAAACAATGTTTTTGTTTGAGTTTGGGTTTGACCAATTCGTAAAAACAAAAAACAAAAAAAAACTAATTAAGACATGCATGTTCGTCAACCTTAAACAATAATCTTTGTCAATTTTATTTTTCAGTCTTTATGATGGTCGATACTTGATCTATCTCTTACTGTTACATCCCCGGGCAACGCTGGGCTCTACTGCTAGTAATCTTATATATTAATAGTTGATAAAAACCATTGCTGTAAGTTCTCCAGAAGTTGAAAGAAGGAGGTTTTCTGTGATGAGAAATGAAATCATCTTGAAGTTAAAAATGTGGCAAATCTTCTAGTTATTAATTTGATAGGTCTTCCATTGGATCTTTGGGAATGCAACGATCATGATAGAACTTGTAAGAATCTGGGCACAAATTTACCATGGATGATGTAGCATTTAAAGCAAACACTTTTGCCTGATATGGTCTGTGTGTTTGGTTAGAGAATGTATGTGTGTGTATGCGTGCACATATCTACAGTTCAGAGAGATGAACTAACAGACCCAACTCTGATTGTACTGGTGGACAGCATTCCTTGTAGTCAGATCAGATTCCGTTTTTTGAGGGTTGTTCTGATTGGTTCATAAATCTAAGAAAGGTGTTTCTTTTTTAATCATAGCAAATTATCCAGACATTGTTCGCTGAAGTCCAAATTAGAAGCTTTTAGTTTTTCCTGATATTGTCCGCTGAAGTCCAAATTAGAAGCTTTTAGTTTTTCTTGATATTGTCTGCTGAAGTCTAAGTTAGAAGCTTTTACTTTGAAAGAAGCTTTTCTTATTAGTAAGGAGATAACTGCTAATTAGATTTAAATTTGTTTCAGAATACTGAAAGTGAATGAGATAATTTGATCTAAGTAAGCGTATTAATGCTTTGTAAATCTAAAATTGCTAGCTTTGTAACATAAAAAAAACTTTCTTTAAAATTGAAACCAATTAATTTTTATTAAAAATGTTTAATTTTGTTGTTCTTTTTATTTATTTATTTCAAACAAATATTAAGGGTCAATAAAGCCTGATTGTAAGTTAAAAATGGATGGTAGCTATTGTGAGCTTCTCTTCTGACAAGAAAAAAATCAACTTGAGAAATAATTTTCAGTATTTTCTTGTTGTGAGAACTTTTCATGAAAAAAAATGAAAATAAAAAAATACTAAAAATTTATTCAAAATTGAAAAAAAACAAAAAAAACAGTGAGTCTTAATTACTTTTTGTATTTTTTATTATCTGTGTTAATAATTTTTTTGTTTTTCATTTTCACCTCTATTTTTTGTATCTTTTATTCATTTTCTTTTTTTTGTGGGTTTCATTCACTTTTACCACCTTTCTTTAAAGTTTTTATTCATTATCTGTCTTTCTTCCCAAGTCATTTTTCTTCTCTTTTGATTTTTCATTGTCACAGAGGACATCAATGAAAAACGTAAGGCTCAACAAGAAATAATTATGCCTCTACCCAAAGTGCCACTAGGAAAAGTCAGTCTTTGCCTGACTGCTCCCAACGGCGGCTTCTAACTGTTGAATCAAGAATGATAACTCTTGCCAAGTGCATCAGCATTCCAGATTTTCAGCATTTTATTTCAATGTACTAAATCTTAACACAAATAACACAGAGGAAAGTCCCTCCCTGGGGTCTAGAAAAGGAAGTCAGCACTGCAACTGTTGTTGACACTTGTATATGTCCACTGTCATAGACACAATAGCACTGAGAAAAAGAAAGTCAAATTAAAAAGGGAAGGTGCCACTATGTGTACCCCTGACCTGCTTTTTTCTTTTTTTTTTTTTTTTTTTTTGTATTTCTCAAAACATGCTCAAAATAAGAAATGTCAAGTTGATGGTGATCGTCACTTCTCTTGGGTACTTTGTTGAATTTTAAAGATGTTCATTTTTTTTGTGAAAAATTTAATTTTTGTCTTTTGTTCTTTTCTCTTTTATTTTTCATTTTTTAGCTATCTTTAATCTTTACATCATTCCTAAATTTGACATTTTAATATAATTTTTATTTTCGTATTTTCCATTTCTTATTTTTTCTGCTTTGTGTTAAACTAAAAAATTGTTCAGATTTATTATTTTGCAATTTATTTTTATTTTTAAATTTAAAAAATATTTGTCAACATTGACTTTTTTTGCAGAAATTTTAGATAAAAAAAAAACAATTCTGGATGTTGAAATTTTGTTGATATTGGCTGTCTATCAGTTCTATGTTTTAATACAAAGAAAAGAAGGGTGAATAAAGGGAGGGTAAAAGAATGGAAAAGAGAGAGAAAAGAAAAGAACATGAAGAAAAGAGAGAAGTGAAAAAGTAAAAAAGAAAACAAAAGAGAAAAAGGAAGAAAAATAAAAAAGAGAAGAGTTGAAAACAAGAGAGGAGAAAAAGGGAGAAAGTGAAAAGGGAAGAAAAGAAAGTGAAACAGAAAGAAAAGGTAGAGTCTAGATAGAAAAAAGCAAAAAAGATAACTGTGAGAAAAAGAATGGAAAAGAGAGAAAAAAGAAAAGAATGTGAAAAAAAGAAGTAGGAAAGAAAAAAAATGGAAAAAGAAACAAAAGGGAAAAAGGAAGAAAAAGTAAAAATCAGAAGAGTTGAAAAGAAAAAAGAGGAAAAGGGAGAAAATGAAAACAGAAGAAAAGATAGAGCCTAGAAAGAAAGAGGCGAAAAAGGCGAAAAAGATGAGAAGAAGAAAGAAAGGATGCAGTTGTAAATAAAATAAAAAAAGAAGAAAACATTAAAGGAAAAGAAAAAAGCAGTTAACAACAGAAAGAAGTAAATAAATTAATAAAGAAGTAAATTTCTTACAACTAATAAATAAGTGTAAGCTTATATATATATATATATGTGTGTGTGAAAAGTGTATATAAATATAAATAAATATATATATGTATAATTATTTATATATTATATGCGCGGTACTTATTAGAAAGCGCTCAATCGATCGCTAAAGCTTATATATATATATATATATATATGTGAAAAGTGTATATAAATATAAATAAATATATATATGTATAATTATTTATATATTATATCTGTTGTACTTATTAGAAAAAGCTGACGATCGCTAAAAGCGTGAAACCCAGGGTCACAAACTCACATCTATCCAACCAAATATATATATATATATATATATATATATATATATATATATATATATATATATATATATATATATATATATATATATAAAGTCATGCATATTGAAACATTGGAAATGTTTTCTGTTTTTATTTTTTTTCTTAATAGCATAATGAAACCTTTGCAATCTATTTGCTTACAAATTGTATAAAGTATACCTTGATTCTTCAGGAAAAAATAAATTGGATGAATCAAAGAATTTACATGAAAGAAAAAATAAATCAGTTTAACTGGAAAATTGATGTTGTCTGTCAGATGTTTTCTCTTCTTTCATTTTTTTTTTCTTTTGATTCTTTGTCCTCAAGATGGCTTCCAAATTCTTTATAGAGTTTTTTGAGGAACTTCTAATAAGCTTTACACCTGAATGAATTTGACAGGTATGAAATTGCTGAAGAGGAAACGAAGAATATCTATGATTTTGTGATTAAGGTGAGAAGAGATATGACGGATTATAAGTGAAAGAAAGGGATGAGCAAATATTGGCTAAATTTAACTCTGGCACAAGGATATAGCAATGGAGTATTTTCCAGGTCAAACACACTACTAATATGAATGGTTTGTAATATGTTCTGCACTACACCTAATAAATATTTAGTAAGATTAACCAAGTCTGGTACAAGATTATAAAAAAGAAGCATCAATTAAAGCAGGAAATTTTAATGACTCACAAGATTCATTTGCTTTCTGCAGCAAAAGCAAAAAAGATAATTAAAATGAAATTAGTCTGGCACAAGGCCATAACAAAAAAGACAACTGCTGAGAATTGAACTCACTTCTCTAGTAAACAGATACAGAGACTAGCTTGTTCAACGGAATTCTACTTCTAGGCTGCTAAACTTGAATGATGTTTGTAAATCTCTGTCCTTCCTTAGGTATCATACGTGATGTATATTTGGTCAGTTATATCTCTTTTCAATTCATGACTGACTTGGAAGAATCCCTGCAGTAGGCTGATGTTACTTTCTATAGCAGACTGATTGCAAACCAAGGATATATGACCTTGTTATTTAACCCATAGCTGGTAGGAGAAGAGATGGATCTATACTTTTCCCAAGGGTATTTGCATGCAAGTAACTGTAACAAACTTGACTGGAATTTAATTTTTGCTATCCGATTTCTCAATCTGAATTGTTATCCATCACATCACCTACCCATGCAAACTTATAGCACCCTGGTATTCCAAAGTGGTTACCCATCTAGGTACTAACCAGGCTCAACATGGCTTAACCTTAAGTCAGAGGCTAAAAATAAAAGAAATTGGTGCAAAATGCAGAATCAGATCCTTAAAGCCTGAATAAAGCAAAGTTTGACTCATTAACAGCAGCAGAAAGTTTCCGAAATTCATTGTTGATCCATAGAAATAGATTGATAAAATCTCCTTTGGACCTACAGATGCCTGTAGAATATAAGGCCACAACAGTACTATACTAGGGGTTGCTGCTATGGTTTCCATAGCAAGTAGGCCATTACAGCATTTTGGATCCAGAATTATCCTTCTCCTAGACTGGTTGCCTGAATTGGTTTGAAATTATGAGTTTTCTTTTTTTTTTATTGGTTGCCACTTGAGGCAAACAAACCCAGTCTACACTGCTATTTAACTCATAGATGGAGAAAGATGTGATGGATTCATGTCTTTTTCAAGGTTATTCATGTAAAAGTAAATACAATAGACAAGGACAGTAATTGGACAAAACTACACCTAAGACAGTTTATTCTATGTTCAATATCTTTATCTCCTATACTGGTTATAACTGATCCATACTTAACACATGATTAAACTTTAGCTTTCACAACTCAAATAGTTTCAAATGAAGTTCATTTAAGATTTTAACCAATATATTAGAAATCAGTTCACCTAATACATATTATCTTTCCCCTCTGGTCATTCAAGCTCAAAATAAATTGCTATTTCCTTAAAAAGATACAGCAGACTAAATAGTACCATTTCTCATTCCTAAAACACAAAATATAGTTTTAATATTACTAAGAAAAAAAGATCAAATTTCTTTGTATACTTATTTTCATTTGTTTCTTTTTGTTATAATTTATTTTCTTTCTTGATTTTTTTTTTTTTTTAAACCTTCCAGATTTTTTCTTCTTCTTTTATTCATATTCTGAATTTTTTCCCCATTATTTTTCCTTGTTTTAAAAAGTATATTTTCCATATTCTCTTTTCATTTTTCATGTGTTTTTATTCACTTTTTTATATTGGTTGCTTATTTGGTATTAGTTTCTTCTATTACTGCCATTTTTGTTTTATCCATTTTCCTTCTTTTTTACTTTCTTTCCTTCATTTGCTTCAATTTTTATTTTTCTACCTTTTTACTTGCTTCAACATTTAAAAAAAAACAAAAAAACAAAGCAAATAAATGAGGGAAAAAGAAAATACTCTTTTTCTTTCTTTATTTTTTTTCCTATCACCATTTTGTCTTTTATAAATTTACTAATGAGCAGTTATCTATCTTTTCTTTAATCATAAGCTATTTCTTTCTGATGCTTATCTTCAGTTTTGGATAATGCAGTCTATCTATCTATCTATCTATCTATCTATCTATCTATCTATTTTTCCCATCATGCATGCATGCATGTATGTATGTATCTATCTGTCTATCTATCTATACATACATACATACATACGCATGTCTACATGATAGTAAAAAAAACACACTAAGTGACATCTTTTATCCCCAGAAGGAACTGCCACAGAATAATAAGTTTTATTGTATCAGTGTTTAACATATATATATATACATATATATGATATAATGATATATAATTTTGTATAATTTTATATATTAACAAACAGTATTCAGAAAAATAGGACAAACTGGTAAACAAAGCCCAGTCCGATGAAATCCTAACAGATGAAACATCGCAAAAACTTCTCCAGTTTGTCATATATATATATATATATATATATATATATATATATATATATATATATATAACAAAGAAGTAGAGAGTAATACGACACTGGTTTTACATAAAAAAAAAACACGGTAACTAAGCATTTTTTCTTTTGTCATTAAAGTAAGCACCATTAACCTGATATATAAATTTGTATGCTAATAAAACTTGTTTGAAAGAATTCTTATATATATATATATATATATATATATATATACACACACACACACAAAATAGAGCAGTATATAATCTTTATATTGTGTATATAATTTGTTCTCAGTTACCTGACGCAGCCTAAATAAGATTTCAGATAGGAAACTAGGCAGTTCCAAACTTTCAGAATGCAATGCGAGGATCTTCTTAAAAAAATGTTTCTATACATTGTACAATTTGTTCTCAATTACCTGACTAATATTTTGTATATTATTTGTTTAGATAAAGAAAATGCTAAAAATTTGTAAATACTATCAATGAACAACAATAAAAAAAAAATAAAGAAAGACCATATCCTGTTTTTGAAATAATATTGGTTGGTTGGTTCCTTTCTTTTTTGCTTCTGTTTTATTTTCCTTCAAACTATAAATTTCAGATCGTATGTCATTTATAAATAAAGCAAAGTGGGGGAGATGAAAGAAACGTAAAAAGAAAAAAAAGTTGATAGTCTTTGCAATGACAATTCATCTGGATTTAGACATATAAGTTTGCACTGACCTTTGACTCTCCAATTAGTATTTCCTTCAATCGAGCGTAATTGGATACTTGATAGGCATGCCGTGTAGATCAGAATGTTCTGAGGAAATTTCGTTTTTTTCTCTAGCTCTTTATTTTTCAAAAATGTTTTTTTCCTTCTTATTTTGTGCACTTCTTGCAGAAAGGTCAGTCAGTTGTATATATCATTGAGAACTAATATCCAGCGTTTGGATCTTTCATTCATCATGTTGTTTTTATAATACAAAAAAGAAGAAGGAAAACATAAAAGCAAGGTACAATTTCCTTCTCCTTCGCTGAAGACTGAATGAATGCCTTAATGCACCAAGGAGGTGCCTGTCTTATTCATTTTTTTCCTAATTTTTTAAAAAAATATTTCATTATTAATTTTTTTAAGAACAAACAAGGGAATGAGGATTATTCTTAAACAAAGAACATTTCTGGATACAGAATCTATCAACTGGGTTTTGAAATGTTTGTTGGTTATTTTGTTTTAGTAACATCAAACTATAGGTTTAATGCTGAAATCTAAATATTTTATATGCAATTTTTCTTGAGATAATAATGGTTTTAGTGATACAAATCTTACTAATTAATCCATAGCTGTGGGGAGAAGAGGTGGATTCATATCTTTCCCAATGGCATTTGCATATAAGTCAATATAATGAACCTGACTGGAATTGGAACTCAGCTCTCCAATTAACAATTCTGAGCCATTATTCATTGCATCATCCACACATCCAAGCTTACAGCATCTGGTATTCCCAAGCAGTCACCCATCTAGGTACTGACCAGGTTTGATGTTGCTTAACTTTGGTGATCATATAGGAACTGCTGTTTCAACATTACCGTTGGTTGAAATTTATAAAATCTTTTTCTTAGAATAAAATTTTTCAGGAAATTAGACTTCTCAAGTTCACAAGCTGTTATAATTCTTTTTCGTATTGATGGGAGTTTCCTTGCAAATCTTTTGTTTAATGTCGTGTGGAAAGTAAACATCCTCATTATATCATCATTTTCTTTTCTACTTATATGTGCTACTATTTTTGTTATTACTACTGCAAGTGTTTCTTCTCTCTCACTTCTCATTTGTGGAATTCTCTACCAGCATCTAGCTTTCCAGTCAACTTTGATCTTCAAAAATTAAAATAATCATACTCCTCCCTGACTTTTTGAACAGGAGTAGAGATTATTCCTTGTTTCCAGTTCCTTCAACTTTGTACTTTTGATATCTCTGCTTGAAGTTCAGTAATTATTATTACTCTCTAAATAGGAGTAGATAGGTCTGCCTATCGTCCAGTTCACTCTCCTCCCTGGTCATTTGAACAGGAGTAGAAGTTCATCTCTTGTTTTCTGTTGAAGATTGGTTTTCCGGCTGCTTCTAAAGTCTACTTCAACTCTATACTCCTAACTTTGCCATAACTTTAAAGTAGCATTTTTATAAATCAAAATTATGATCAAGCTCATTATGATGAGCAACTAATGCATCAAGTGTTGTTTTGTAAAAAATTAAATTCTTTGAGGTTTCACCAATGTATTTTTTGTGACAATTATTACAGGTTATATAGTATATTAATAAGTATAAAAATATAAATATATCAGCAAAATGATAAAAAAAAATGCTTATATAGAATGCCTACTCTAGGTTCAAAAGGTTGAATTATAGCTTCTTCCTTCTATGTACTGTGTTCCTTCAGTTCCTTCAGGAAGCATGCAATCATGACTCTTCACAATTTCCTGTTCTTTGTAGCTCTTAGTAAATTTTGCCTTTTTGCTTTCTGTCCTAATCCCTGTTTTGTGAAGCATTTACATCAGCCCCTTATGTAGGTTATGCACTACTTTCCTCTGTCCTTCTTGCTTTCTATATGTCCTATGAGTATCAAATTTGATAAACCCTCTTTCCTCACTATATACCCTAGAAATTTCAACTGTCTCTTTTTGATGGTAAGACATTAATGTCTTCATCTAGGATTCTGTGGGAGGTATTTCTGGGAGGTATAATTGGGAGGTATTTCTGCCACACATTGTATAAGTGTCCTTTTTGTTCCATTTTCTCTAAAACTTCATCATTGCTCACATGTTCAGTCCATGGTATTCTCTGTAGAACCACCTTTCTGTTGCCTCAATTCTCTTCTTCATCTGTGATGACACTGTCCAGCATTCACTGCCATATAGGAGGACTGGTATAACAGTAGTTAGGTACTCTTTCCTTTGTTTCTAATGAGATGTTTCTGTTTCTTAATACTTTGCTTAGCTTTTGCAAGGCATCTTTCACTATCCGAATGCACTTTTGGATTTCAGTGTCACACTTTCTGATATTTGTCAAAACACTTTCTAGATATTTAAATATTTGTACTTGCTTGATTTTGACATCATTAATTAGTAATTTGTATAGTACAACACCCATAATGATCCATAACACTTACAAGACCCTTGAGAATTGACAGTGCCCCCCCACCACCACCACCACCACCACACCAGTGTACCATTACCACCCTTGTTAAGAATCCCTGATTCTTTGGGTTTTTTTAAATCACAATTCTTTGAAAATATTTTCTTTTTCTTCAAGTCTGTTGTTTATCCATTCAGGATTTAAATTTTTTTTGTTATAAATTGTTCTTGATCTGAATGCCAAAGATTTCGCCAAACAGATATAAATGAAGAATCAGTTTGAAAAAATAAAACAAAGTAGAAAAAAAACTGTTTATATGTACTGAAGAGAATGATGTGTATACTTATTCTCCCAAGGCAAAAGAGTAATTTATTTCATTGCAAGACAAAAGAATAAATTTAAAAATATAATTAAAAAAAAACATACTAAAAATTGAACAACAATAAATGAAATAAACCAAAACAAAGAAAAAAGAATAACAATAAAAAAGTTTTAAAAACTTCCTCACTGAAGAAATAAAAGAGGAAAATATAAAAATCTTAAAAACTAAAAAAGTATTAAAAATTTTTAAATTTATTAAAATTAAAAACATTAAAAATACTAAATGTAAACATAAAAATACTTAAAATACAAGGATGAAAATACTTAAAATATTAAAATACTAAATATAATTTAAATGCCTTTATTTAAAATATTACAATTAATTTTCTAATAAAAATGCTTAAAATACTTAAAATAATAAAATTTATGTACAAATATTTTATAGATTTAAAACAATTAAAATGCTAAAAAATGCTCTTCAGTACATATAAACAGTTTTTTACATTTAAAACAATTAAAATGCTAAAAAATAAAAATACTTATAACACTAGAAAGAAGAAAATACTTAAAATATTAAAATACTAAATATATAATTAATATTTTAGGTGCTTCATGAAAATACTTAAAATAGTAGAATTTATGTACAAATATTTTATAAAAATGTTTAAGATATTAAAAGTATAAAAATAATAAAATCTTAAAAATACTTTAAAAATAGAATTTATATTTTCTTTCTTTTTAATATTACATTTTTAATAATATAAAATGATTGTTTTTATTTTTTATATTCATTTACTTTTTTTATAAAAATACTTAAATTACTAACAGAATAAAAATACAAAAAATATTACAAATAAGCATAAAATAATTACAATAATAAAAAAATAGACAAAATACTAATACAAATTGGTGTTATAAACACTTACATAAATCTCATAATTTAACCTATATTACTCTGTATGTGACTTCATTTGCTGAACAAAAGATTTACCCTGCCACTGAAGGTAACTGATCCCTGAAGAATAGAGTGTTTGAATTTCATAGTTGTGTTGTCATATCCTACTATGGCAACTGAAACAACTTTGAGTGAAATTAACAATACGGATACTGCAATTGAGAGGTATTGAAAAATAATGCAGTGGGAAGTGAAGTAATATTAATAATGCAGAGGTTGCAACAAAATTTAATTCAAAGATGTTCTTAGACTATGGACTGCATTCTTTACTGTTTCTTTCGTTGTTATTGTAACATTTCAGCCATTCCAGAATTCTTCAGATATACATTCTGAAAATGATAAAGAACCTTTTGAAATTACATACGCTTTTTTAAAAATCCATTCCACTCCATGATTGTCAATATATTCTGTCTTTTATTTTCGACTTTCTCAAATATTCTAAAATAAACCTACGTCATTTTTATTACACACTTCTCTTGCATAAAGAATGCCGTGTAACGCCACTAATAAAATATATTTTCAATATTACATTGCAGTATAGAACGTTTATTGTGATCCAAGAAAGTAATATTGGAAATAGACTTTGCCAAATTCTATCTTGGTGTCAGGATGAAGTTAATAACATTCTAAAAATTGTTCAAGTCTGAGGAAAATTGTACCAAGCTGATTTTGCCAAAACAATTTTATTTTTAAAAAGGTCAAACAGGTTACTTATTTAACAGGTATCATATTGTGAAAAAGCTCTATACAGACATTGGCTTAAGGTTACATATCATTGAAACACATATGTACGATTCCCGTATAATCACCTAAGTTAAGAAACATCAAGTTTGGCCAGTACTTAGATGAGTGATTGCTTGAAAATATCAGGTGCTGTAAGCTTGCATGTGCAGTTCGTTTAATGAATAATGGTTTGGAATTAATAATCATTGGTCCTGTTATATTCACTTAGATGCAAATATCCTTGGAAAAGATATGAATACACTTCTTCTTCCCCCAGTTATGGGTTAATTAGTAAGACTTGTATCACTAAACCATTATTATCTCCAAAAATAATTCTTACAATTTAAAAATATTTTCTGGCTTTAAATAACCTGCAATGGGTTGATAAACTATTGAAAAATGAATCAATTAAATACTGCATAACTACACTGTCATGTCTTTTAGATTTATTTACATTATCTGGAATATGAATGAATAGAAACTACCATGGCCACAAAGTGAAGGATCGGTTTATGTATTGATTCTAATATAGAATTGATCTGCCACTTTATATCTATATTATAATTTCTTGTTTGTTTATCAAATTCTTAGGTGATTAGGTATGAATCCATCTTTTCTACCCCCAACTATGGGTTAATTATTAAGACTTGTATAACCATTATTATCTTAAAAAAAATAAACATTTCTTACAATATAAAAAGATTTTCAGGTTTTAAATAACCTGCAAACAGTTGATGAGCTGTAAAAAATGAATCACTCAATCAATTTATAAAGAAATTTTGATTGAAGATCCCATTTTTCACAAATATGAAAAATCCAAGAATTGATTGATTTATTCATTTTTTCATAGTTTATCAACCCTTTGTTGGTTATTTAAGACCAAAATGTATTTCATTATATAAGAATAATTCTTTTTCTGTGAATGAATACGGCACAAGAAATGAATATCTTGAAAGATGTAGATAGCAAAAAAAAAATTTATTTTTGAACATATTGTATAAATTCTGTACATTTATACATTTATATATAATAATTCATTTTTTTACAAGAGCTCATATTACAATTTTGTTGTTGTTATTGCTTTTCTCTAACATTCTACATTACTGGTTCCCATATTGTATTCATTTGTATGCTTGGCTGACTTAGAAGATTTTTACAGCATAGCATATGTGCTGATTCCTTAAGTTTTTGCATTTTCCAGTGATGTTCTCTGTCTATTATTTCAACCTCATCCCACAAAGAGAAATAAGATAATTGGTATTACAGTTAAATTTTTGAAGATCAGAGTCGAGGGGAAAGCAAGAAGCCAGAAGAAAGTTCCACAAGCAAGAAGTGCAAGAGAAGAAACTATAAGCATAGAACTCATGGTTACATCTAGCAATTTCAAAGTTCTCCCAAAGAGTGTGAGTTCAATACCCAGTTAAGGCAGTGGAGAACTTGGAGAGGAGAATTAACAGGAGATAACTGATAACTGACATCCATTAAAACATGGCACGTGGAACTAGAACAGTCTACCCCAGTGAGTGAAATAAAGGGTTCAGTTCGACATTCCAACCACCTGAAGAAGGCCAGAGCGTACAATGGCCGAAACATTGTAATAAATATGGCAACAAAGATGAGGACAATAGTCCGAATAATGTAAATAGTGTACATAATACCTCATCTCAGAAATATAGACAGATACTGAAAGGCCGAAAGGTTGTAATAAATATGGCTACAAAGATGAGGACAATAGTCCGATTAATGTAAATAGTGTACATAATACCTCATCTCAGAAATATAGACAGATACTGAAAGGCCGAAACGTTGTAATAAATGTGGCTACAAAAATGAGGACAATAGTCCGAATAATGTAAATAGTGTACATAATACCTCATCTCAGAAATATAGACAGATACATTCTCTACATTTATATGTGTTGTTGTTTTAAATACATGTTAAAAATTTTATATGCATATTAAGTATTTTCTACACACTTCAACATGCTGTTGCCTGTGATTAAGACCATTAAACAAAGACTAGGGGTAGTAGCACCAAACAATACATTTTATCTGTGGTTGAAGGGTATAAAATGTTTAGTCAAAAATGACTGATTTTTATAACAATCAAATAACCAAGGAAAGTTGAATGGAAATAATTTTTCTAGTAATAGCAAAATTAAAAGAAAAATCACAGTTGCAAAAACAATATTTTTTAAAGGGTAAAAATTTCTATTTTATTATAAACCTTTGTGACATGTGATATGCCACTATGAAAAGAGGCAGGAATTAATAAAAAACCTAGTATTGTTAAATAAGGTGAAATTAATACTAAGATGTTTTACTTCTCTCAAATTATGTTATCAACAGAATTTTCCTTATACCTATAGATTGTGGGTAATAAAAGCCATTTTATGGAGAATGAATGGAGAGTTCATCTGAACATGTGCCAGGGAAATAGCGAAATTGGATATATCAAAGTAAAACCTATATATATATATATGCATGAATAAATAAGAAATTTTGGTGTAGATATTATATAAGCAAAAATATTTCTCGATTTAAAATGTTTTGGTGCAAACAGGAGTTTCTTCAAAAATGGCTAAATGTTTTCAGTATTAACTGTTGAGGTTCAATGGATAAAAAAAAGAAATGAATATAAAGACTAAGTGAAAAACTAGTTACATTATTACAGAATCCCTTTAATAATGACACAACTTTGAAAGAAGTTTTCTTTTGCATTTTTTAAATATTTCTATTTTTTCCCATTTCAACCTAGCATTTTTAATAAATACTATAGTTTTCTAATAAAATCATAGCTTTTAATAAATACTATCCAATAAAATCCTATAGCATTTTAGTTTATATGTTTTTTAAAACCCTAACAATAAAATTTTTTAATATTTCTATAGCTTTTCTAATAAAATCCTATAGCATATAAATACTGTAGATCAAAATGTTTAATAAAATCTATAGATTTTCAGCCATTTTTAAAAATTCCATTTTTCAATAAAATCCTATAGCATTTTTAATATTTCTATAGCTTTTCTAATAAAATCCTATAGCATTTTTAATAAATACTATAGCTTTTCTAATAAAATCCTATAGCATTTTTAATAAATACTATAGCTTTTCTAATAAAATCCTATAGCATTTTTAATATTTATATGGCTTTTCTAATAAAACACATTTTTAATCAAATAACCATAGGAAAATTTAATTTTTAATAAATACTATTTTTCTAATAAAATTGAGTTTCTTCCCATAGTAATAAATTCCATTAAAAAATCTTTTTTTTTAATATTTCCAATTTGGTTGTTTTTAATAAAAAATATAGTTTTCTAATAAAATCCTATAGCATTTTTAATATTTATATGGCTTTTCTAATAAAACCCTATAGCATTTTTAATAAATTCCATAACTTTTCTAATAAAATCCTATAGCATTTTTAATATTTCTATAGCTTTTCTAATAAAATCCTATAGCATTTTTAATAAATACTATAGTTTGTCATTTTAAGATGTAAAATTTATAGTTTTAATATTTCTATAGCTTTTCTAATAAAACATATTTTAATAAATTCATAGCTTTTCTAATAAAATCCTATAGCATTTTTAATAGGAGTCTAATTTATAGTTTTTTAATAAATACTATAGCTTTTCCAAAATCCTAAATTTTTTAATTTATATATCTTCTTCTAATAAAACCCTATAGTTTTTATAAATTCCTAACTTTTCTCCAAAAAAACCTTTTTTTAATATTTCATAATTTTCTAATAAAATCCTATAGCATTTTTAAATATAGGTGAAATTTTATATTCCTTTTCTAATAAAAAGGTGATAGCATTTTTAATAAATTCCATTTTTCTAATAAAAAATATAGATTTTAATATTTCTATTCTCTTTTTAATAAATACTATAAATAAAATCCTATAGCATTTTTAATAAATTCCATAAATTTTCTAATAAAATTTTTTTTAATATTTCTATTTTTCTGGATTTTTTTAATAAATTCCATCTCTAAAAGATGATTAATGTTATCAAAATACTATAGAATTTTTTTAATATTTATTATGGGTTTTTTAATAAATTCCATAACTTTTCTAATAAAATCCCAAATATTTCTATAGCTTTTCTATTTTATAAATACTATAGGCTAATAAAATCCTATAGCATTTTAATATTTATATGGCTTTTCTAATAAAAACCTATAGCATTTTTAATAAATTTCAATAAAATCCTATAATTTTAATATTTCTATAGCTTTTCTTAATCTGCATTTTAATAAATACATAACTTTCTAAAAAAATCTTATAGCATTTTTTAAAAATACTATAGATATATAGCATTTTTAATATTTATATGTTTTTTAATAAAACCTATAGATTTTTTATAAATTCATAACTTTTCAAATCCTATAGTTTTTTAATATTTCTATAGCTTTTCTAATAAAATCCTATAGCATGAATCAAATTGATTTTTAAATTTTGGTGTAGAAAAACATAGCCTTGTAATATTTCTATAGATAAAAAAAGTATAGCATTTAAAAATATTTAATAAAAAATTTTTAATAAATACTATAGAAGAAATCCTATAGCATTTTTAATATTTGATGATATAAAACCCTATAGCATTTTTAGTATGAATAGCTTTTCTAATTACCAATATAGTTAAAAAACCCTAAACTCAGGATAAATTTGCAATAAAATCCTATAGCATTTTTAATATTTCTTGGTAAAAAAAAAAAAATACTAAATAAAATCCTAAAGCAAATTAATAAATACTAAGATAAAATGTTTATATGGCTTTTCTAATAAAACCCTATAGCATTTTTAATAAATTCCATAACTTTTCTAATAAAAATCCTATATAGCATTTTAATATTTCATAGATATTTTTAATAAATACTATGTGTAAATTTTCCCAAACACAGGTTATAATTTTTTTAATAAATTCAAAGCTTTCTAATAAAACCCTTAGCATTTTTAATAAATTCATAGCTTTTCTAATAAAAACCCTAAAATAAATAAATTCAAGCTTTTCTAATAAAATCCTATAGCTTAGCTTTTCCAATAAAATTCATAGCCAATAAATACTATAGCTTTTAATAAAATTATAGCATTTTATCTTAAAGCTAACCAACAAATAAATTCCAAACAAAAATAAAAAATAGCATTTTTAATATTTCTATATTTTTCTAAAAAATCCTATAGCATTTTTTATAAATACTATAGTGAAAAATCCTATAGCATTTTAATAAATACTATAGAATAAAATCCTATAGCATTTTAATAATGACAAAGCTTTTTTAAAAACTAGTTTAGCATTTTTTAATATTTTTTCTTTTGCAAATACTTTTTTTTTTAAATAATTAAAATCCTATAGCATTTTTTATTTATATGCTCCCTATAGCATTTTTTAATAAATTCCATAACTTTTCTAATAAAATCTATAGCTTTTCTAATAAAATCCTATAGCATTTTTAATAAATACTATAGCTTTTCTAATAAAATCCTATAGCATTTTTAATATTTATATGGCTTTTCTAATAAAACCCTATAGCATTTTTAATAAATTCCATAACTTTTCTAATAAAATCCTATAGCATTTTTAATAAAATTTATACTAATAAATACTATAGTTTTTCTAATAAAATTTTCTTTAATAAATCCTAATATAGCATTTTTAATATTTATATTCCATAGCTTTTCTAATAAAATTCCCCTATAGCATTTTTAATAAATTTCATTTTATATAAATTTTCTAATAAAAGCATTTTTAATATTTCTATAGCATTTTTTAATAAATATTATTATATTGTTTGTGTGCTTTTTCTAATAAAATGGTCCTTATCTATAGAAGAATTTTTATCTAATTGATTACACTAAAATACTATAATAAATAAAATCCTATAGCATTTTTAATATTTTAATAAAATCCTATAGCATTTTTAATAAATACTATAGCTTTTCTAATAAAATCCTATAGCATTTTTAATAAATTCCATAGCTTTTCTAATAAAATCCTATAGCATTTTTAATATTTCTATAGCTTTTCTAATAAAACCCTATAGCATTTTTAATATTTCTATAGTTCTAATAAAAACCTATAGCATATAGGATGTTCCTAGTAGGGCGATCTTCTGGGCAACCTGTATGTTGATGTTACCTGGGACACTGTTAGTAAAATTGTCCATTCTTTTTCTCATGGGGCCCAGAGCTTTAATTAGAATTGGTACAGTCTCAGTCTTCATTCTACGCATCCTGTTAATCTTGATCTCCAGGTCCTTGTATTTGGACAATTTCTCAGTAATTTTCATGAAGGTGTTTCTATGAAAAACCTGAGATTGATTCAACTTTTCCCCAGGGAATATTAAGAAAAAATTTAATGGATGATATATAGAATGTCACTGTGATTTCACCCATGTTCCATATTTAAAATAAGTTTGTTTTTGTGCATTTATTATAAATTTATGAAATTTCGAGAATTTTTTAGGGGGAAAGATGGTTTTATATGCTATTAAGTACAGTATATTTATTATTGTTTTCATTCTTGTAGTTAATAAGATTTATGTTACTGATAATATTAATTACTACTACTACTACTACAATCATGAGAGGCTGCTGAAAAGTTCTTGACCCATCCAAAAACCCTTTGAAAGAAAAAATTCTGAGATTTAGTCATTTGGCCAAATTTTGTAAAGTGGGGGAAGAGTGCAAACATTTCAATTCCCAATCCACATCATGTGAAATGAATAGGAAAAAATGTTATTTACCAAGCTAGGCTGAATAATGGAAAAGGGTATTCATCAATCCAGGCTAAATAGGAGAAATAAAATTTAGAAACATTGTGGCTGCATCAAAAATTCAAGTTAGGGAAATCTGCCATGAAAATTAGCATTAGCTTTTAAAAACCTAGATTTGAATAGCAAACGTTAAATTGGGAAGTACACAACTATCTCGGCCACAAGGTTAGTTCATTCTTCTTGATCATTTTTATTGTGATTATGTGCGTACAAGTCACTCTTGCCACAAAGTCACACAATTAATTTTGAACTATAAATATTAGGAGAAAATCTCGTTAGAAATTTTCTTTTGAGATCACATTAAGAAATCAGGAAGTCTGTTTAATGCGATGTGGGATCAAAGAAGTTGGCACATTAATGTTATTGATTGACTAAATAAATTAGAACCAATTGTGGAAATAAGAATATAATTCATAATTAAAACATATTCGGATTAATTAAGAAATATTTACAATAAAGATACATTTATTGTGGAACAGGACTCTTAATAAAAGTAAAGATTAGACATAAATGTCGATCATGAAATATTGTAGTTTACCTACAAATGACAATGAGTATGTCTCCATTCATATTAATACAGTAGTAAATACTGTATGTTGGTCTAGAGTTGAAGATTCATTGTGGAATCCACTTGACTCACTTCTAGCTGTTGACTACTTCTTCTATGTGCTGCTGGCAAATCTTATATGTGTTGTTCTTGTCCTAAGTATTATTGTTTATTATCAACCTTCAGTTGATTATCCTATTCAGTAACCTTCCCTAGGTTACAACATGAAATATAGCCAATTATATCTAAGATGTCTATATAAGTATTTTATTGAATGTTTATATATAATACAACCATAAATATATAGTAGTACAATAAATTATATATGGTGCATTCATAGATCATCTTGAAACTAATTATGAATCCGCTGTAACTTTTTAAGTAAAGATCTATAAGAATTAATAGCTTTTCAATACACTCAAATATATAATAGTAATAATAATACAGTAAGTCAATATATTAATTTGTACAGGAAATAAGCTTTAGAGTAAAGGTCTGTAAGAATTAAAAATTCTTAAATATGCCATAAAATATAATATTAATGATAATAATATAATGAACTGATGTATTAATGTGTACATGAAATAAACTTTGGCGTAAAGGTCCATAAAATTAAAAGTTTTTGTAAATACATTCTAATATTAAATTAATAATGATTATAATATAATGAACTGATGTATTAATATGTACATGAAATAAGCTGTTGAAGGGTCCACCCTTTTTTATACAAATGATCTCACCCAGTATATACATATACCACTGCTACAGTAAGACGAGAGTAAGTTGAGCGCAAGACCGAGGAGTCGAGTCAAGTCCAGAGTAAAAGGTTGTAGGTAACCGGAAGAGTGAGGGTGAGGTAACAGCTTTGTAGGAGTCACAGTAAGCAAGCACGTAGACTCAATAAGAAGTTATACAGCGATACTTCAATACCAAAGACTATATATATATTTTGTTACTAACCAGTATTCCTGGAACTACTAGCCTGCTTTACCAGTTTGTATTATTACGTTAATACATTATTTTCATATATTCATTCCTGGCGTTTGTTATTTTTTGGTAGGGGATTTCAACCCGGAATCCACAATACTAAGCTTTGGAGTAAAGGTCCATAAAATTAAAATTTTTTGTAAATACATTCTAATATTAAATTAATAATGATAATAATATAGTGAGCTGATGTATTAATGTGTACATGAAATAAGCTTTGGAATAAAGTTTTTCAAGAATTAATAGCTTTCAAATACACCATCAATCAGTTATGTGCCATGTGTGATACACACTTAGGCAATCATACATGACTGACGAGGCAGACTTTTTCCGCACAGTAGGCTGCCATTTCTTTCTGTGGTAGACCAGTTGCGATCCAAGGCTATAGAACCTCGAGAACAGAATTTTCATTGACACTGTCAATGTGCGATACCAACACAATAATAATAATAATAATAAATGCCCAATTCTCACATATTTAATATGTTTCTGCTATATATCTAGAGATTTTTAATAAAATCCAATCTAAAATGTCCTGAACTAGCATCTTGGCTTCAGCCTCTTTCCCACTGCCATAACATAGCTTCTCTGTACTTTTTCTATAAATATTATCATGATTATTGTTCAGCTGAGCTGTGCTCTTTCGTATCTCAACTTTATGAATTTAAGCATAGTACTAGACTGGCAGTTAGGTCTCACCATTTTACAGTTGAAATTGCTAGATGTAATCTTAAGTTCTATGCTAACAGTTTCTTCTATTGCACTTCTCACTCGTGAAACTCTCTTCTGGCTTTTTGCTTTCCAGTCAACTTTGATCTTCAAAATTTTAAATGCAATGTCAACTGTTATCTTCTGTCTTCTTAATTCCTGTTCTTTTATTCATCTCTCTCTTTGACAGGAAATAGTCATGATGGGTTAATGATAAGAAGTAATCTATTAATGCCTACAGTAAAATCTGGTTTTAATTATAAGATATCAATGTATGATCCTCACAAGTTATCAATGTATGACCATCACAAGATATAAATATATAAACCTCACAAGATATCAATATAAGACCATAACAAGATATCAATATCAGGCCATGATAGGATATCAATATCAGGCCTTCACAAGATATAAATATATAAACCTCACAAGATATCAATGTATGACCATCACAAGATATCAATGTATGGCCATAACAAGATATCAATATCAGGCCATCATAAGATATCAGTATATGAGCCTTACAAGATATCAATGTATGACCATCTCAAGATATCAATATAAGACTATCATAAGATATCAATATCACAAAATATCAATATATGAACCTCACAAGATATCAATGCATGACCATCACAAGATATCAATATACTAGCAGCATGGCCCGGTGTTGCCCGTGCTTGATTCAAAAATCGTACGACTCATACAGCAATCGCTATCACTTGACTTAAAATATTTTTGCCCTTCCTTGCCTTTTAAGGAGTGCCCTTTGCCATGCTGATGTTGCTACATGCCTTACTTCTTGCCTATCTCACACTGTGAATTTTTTCTAAGCTCTATACTAAACATTAAATCTTTTACAAAAAAAGAACTAAACAAAATGAACACAAAACGATCAGCTTTAAAAAAGGAATCATAACTGGGAAAACCGAATGAAAAAAGAATGTTAACAACAAATAATTTTTCACACCCAATCCAGTTCTGCAGAATCAGAATCAATGTTGAGTTTAAGCAAGCGAATGAGCCAATTGGAGTAAAGTGCCATGCAGATTTAAATTTTTCCCACTTGTAACGAATGCAGCTATCGATTTTTTTTGCATGCTAGCATGCTCGTTAACATTCGTGTCAGTCAGCTGTTGGCTCTCATGCTGGCCAATAGAATCTTCTTGCCTACTCGTGGCAGCCAGCTATAGGCTCTCACTCTGGCCAGTAGAAAATGGCTGCAAACTACATGAAAACTGTCGTAGAAGCATGAAAAAACTGATTATTTCCACTATCGATGGGAGTTGGGAAATGCAACATTGGTCTTGGCCTTTCCGCTAACTTGGAGCATGTGCATGTAAATTTTGGTGCAAATCCATCGAAAATTGCGGCCGTGCATTCATTACACACACACGCACACACACATCCTGCCTTTTATAGATAGAAATGAACATCACAAGATATCAATGTGTGACTATCATAAGATATCAATGTATGATTATGACAAGTTATCAATGTATGACCATCACAAGATACCAATGTAAGACTATCATAAGATATCAATGCATGACCACCATAATATATCATTATATGAACCTCAAAAGATATCAACATATGAACATCATACGATATCAATATAAGACTTACTTGTCCTTTGAACAGATATCTTTAAATCAGATATTTTAAAACCCATGGCATAAATCAAAAAACTTTTATGATATCAAGCAATACTTGAGAATTTAATTTTTAAAGGGGGGAAAGATGTTTTTAAAGCGGGGAAGGATTTGCAATTAATAAGGACAGCATATACTGGAAAAGAAGAATCAGTCAAAATTGTTGGATGCTGTCAAGACAAAGGTGTTCCATTAGCATTTCCCTTCTAGTTGTATACCTGTTGTGTAGGAAACCTACCACCCCTCTTGAAGATGAACTTGTCTACAAACAAAGACGTTAAATAGTGGCATGTCAAAAGACAGACAGAGTCGGAGAAGTTCTTGGCTGAGCTAGTTATAGACTACTCAGGCGATTTCTGTACCTACTTACCACCCTAATAAACCCCTTTTTATTGTTACGTGTTATTTGGCGTTTGTCTTTACTAACCCCAAATCAACATCATAACAATACCTTAATGGAGGCTAAGATATCCAATAGGTGTCTACATTAACCCATTAATGCCGATTATCCCCAAAATGGGAGAGTAGGTATTAAGGGATTAACCAAAGTAAAGATGAGCCTAAAATTGACAACAAGATCTGAGAGAAAATTCTGAACTACTTTTTGGGTAGATTGGCGACACACCTCCACCCCAGAAGGGTCTTTCCATCACATCCAGTATGTTGAAAGTCACTTGGTTCTGGTTAATGCTGAAAAATTTCCTCCTTTGAACAATGTGTCAATTTCTTGAGTCTGATTTCCATAGTTATTGCCACAACGACACATTCGATACAGCTTCAGGGACAGAGTAAAAACCAAGAAAACAGCAGGGAGAGAGTCACACCCACCAACATGACTACTATTTTCGAAGGAATTTTATTAAATTTATCACATGTAATTTGTAATTTGGAAACTAAAAATTCATATTCCCATCTGAAAGCTTTTTTTGGAAGAATTTCTTCTCTTTTTCTTCCCCTGTTCAGTTGCTATTTCTCTCCTTTTGGCTAAACTGCCATCTTGAAATTCCTAAGTTGATTTTTCATAACCAAAATTGATGCCCCGAAAACCTATTCTTCACAAAAATGGCAAGAACAACTTTTGAAAAAGAATATGATATAGAGTTGTCAAGATGCACACACACATCCCCGGTTCAGCCTACAGACAAAAATCCCTAAACAAACTACAGTTTTAAAAGGAAATGTTGTTTGACGGGAACCCAATTGGTGCTGCTCTTCAAACAGTTAAAATATGATCTTGAAAATTAAAATTAAGAAAATTAAAAAATTAAAAAGGAAAAATATCTCCATAAATCATCAAAATAGATAAACCATTTTCAAAGATAAAATGGATTTTTTTTAAAACATTAATTTTTGAAACCAAATAATATTAAAGAAAACCATCAAAATTTAAGATAAAAGCAAAAAAAGAAAAATCTTTCCTGCAAGGTTTTAAAAAAAAATAAATAGAGAGAAACTTGAATTCCAGGCTGCTTTTCAAAAAAATAAAGTAAATAATTTAAAAAAAAAATAGATTGAGAAAGTAAATACTAAAATTGCTCTCTTATAGTTTACAAAGATTGTAAAATATATGAGAAACCTAAACGTAAAATCCAAACATTATAGAGCTTGCCTATTACAGTGATTTCCAAAAGATCCAGAGGGTAGTGAGGAAAATGAAGTGATGTGGGGATGATAAGTAAAATGGGGTGGTAATGGGTAGCAAGGGGGGCATTAGAACCAAGTAATAATATTTTTTTTTGATAAAATCTATATCACTTACACCTAAGGAACCCATATGCTTTACAAAGAATAAAATTAACATAAAAATTAAAAAATAGTTATATCCATGAATGGGAATGCCTGTTTTTATTTTATTTTGTTGTCCAAACTTAAAAGGCCAAATGACTGCATGTATCTTGCTGATTTTATCTGTACAGGATGCACAACATGCACATTAGACCAATTTTGGAGAATAACAATGATACAAGTTCTATTATTTAACTCAGAGCTGGGGGAGAGAGATTCATACCTTTTCCTATGGTATTTGTGTATAAGTGAATATAATAAACTTGATTGGGATTTGAACTTGACTCTCTGATTTTTCATTCTGAGATGCTGACATCTGCAGCAAGAATTTTTTAATTAAATCACCCCAAGCAAGACAATAATGCCTCTAAGATGATAGGGGCTACTAAGAGTGAAAGAGAAGGAAAAGACTTTAGAAAGAACTGGAAATCCAATTCTAAACAGGGAACAAGGAATAAGCCCCTGAAAAAGACTGGGGAGGAGTGTGAACCGGATGATAGTCAAACCTATATTCTAGGTGTGTAAGTGTAGTAATATCGCGATGAATGTTTGTCTGGTGGCATCTTATCAAATGGCACCTAAGCAAAGCCAACATGTATATGTGTGTTTACAGTATTGGATTAGTAATTGTTTTGAATTTGCAGTATGTCTAATACCAAGAAAGTAATGTCTTCATATAGATGGGAGTGGGGGACGCTAAGAATCGATGTCAAGGGGGTGGCAGCTAAAAATTTTGGAAACCACTGGTCAATAAAGAAATTTCTAACATAATGACTCCAGGAAATGTTAAACTCAAACTTTTTGTTGAATCCCCACCTTCATCTATTTGCTTGATTCATTGATTGATATTTTTTATGGCTTATCAACCCTTTGTAGGTTATTTAAAACTGAAACATATTTTGAATTATAAAGATAATTCTTTTTTTACCAGTGAATATTGCATTAACAATTTTTTTGAGAATAACAATCATTTTTCCAGATACATGTCCTACTATTTAACCTATATCTGTGGGGGTGGATTCATACTTTTTCCAAAGATATTTGCACATCAGTGAATGTAATGAACTCAAATAGGATTTGAACTTAGCTCTCTGAACTTTTATTCTGAGGCACTATTCATTATGCCACCCACACAACCACTTCCTCTATGTAACCTTGTGACATGCAGAACTGAATTGAGTAAACAATTTAAATCTTTTACCATAAATAAAGGCCAAAAGTAAACAAGAACAAATCTGAAATATTTAAAATAATAAATTATAGACTATATCCAAAATGACAATTTGGGGTTTAAATTTTACCCACTGACAAAAAAATCTTTTGACATTAACAATGATATAATTTTTCCTTGAATTAAAAAATGAATATAAATATTTCTAAAGATGATTACAAATACATTTATAGAACAATTCCAGCCAGTAAGATACAAAACATTTTTGTTTCAGTTCAACTTAACAGAGTGTAGTTAAAGTGTAGCTCAAGTAATAATTAACTATTGATTATTTCAATTAAATTGCTACTCAACTGATAAATAAAACGGTTCAATTTAACTGAGTCTGGTTAAAGTGTGGCTCAAGATAAACTATTGGTTATTTCAATAAAATTTCCACTCAGCTGATGAATAAAACAGTTCAACTTAACTGAGTCTGGTTAAAGTGTGGCTCAAGTAAAGATAAACTATAACAATCATAGACAAAATGTAGCCTAATTGACTTTCTGAAAGGTATAACTAATTTTACAAGGCAGCCAATACATAATCACATAGATAACAATGATGAAATGGAATATTTCTTAAACTTTTGCTGAAGATAACAATTTCAGCATTTTAAACAATTAGCAATTATAACTAAGGAATGTCATAACTTTAAACATCTTTTACTTTAGGAATAGGAGTCTTTTATAATATTTTCTCTGATTAAGAAAGATATTTTTCTTTTAGAAATATTTTGTATAGTCAAATGAATAAATTAGAAACAGATAAAATGCAGCAGCTTGTGTTAGTCACACAGTCATCAGTGATATATTATAAATAATGTGGTAAAAATAAATTAATTTGCAATTACTAGGTTTGGCTGAGCATACAAATGCTGTACTGTATGTGGGTGGAGAGCTAGGCAGTAACAATTTGATCCTAGGAAGAACACACAGGTACTACACTGATCTGAGACAGAGGGCTAGGAACAAAATTTTGATCTGCGTAAGACCACATAGTTATTACACTGATCCTAGGTAGAGGGCTTGGAGCAACACTTTCAACTTCGACAGATCACACAGATACTACACTGATCCTAGGCAGAGGGCTTAGAGCAACACTTTCAATTTAGATCACGCAGATACTACACTGATCCTAGGCAGAAGGCTTGGAGCAACACTTTCCACTTAGACAGATCACACAGATACTACACTGATCTGAGGTAGAGGGCTTGGAGCAACACTTTCAACAGATCACACAGATACTACACTGATCCTAGGCAGAGGGTTGAAGGCAAAACTTTGATCTGAGAGAGATCACCCAGTTATTACAATAGTCCTAAGCAGAGGTTTGGAAGCTAAACTTTTATCTGAAGCAGAACACACAGTTACTACACAGATCTGAGACAGATGGTCGGGAGGAAAACTTTGATCTAAGATAGACCACACAGTTATTACATTGATCCAATGCAGAGAGGGATGGGAGCAACTTTTATCTGAGACAGAGCACACAGTTACTACACTTATCCAAAACAGAGGTCTTGGAGTAAAAGTTTCAACTGAGACAAATCACACAGATACTACACTGATCTGAGGTAGAGGGCTGGGAGCAAAACTTTTATCTGAGAGAGAGACCACACAGTTTGATCTAAAGCAGAGGGTTGAAAGCAACTGAGACAGATCACACAAATACTAAACTGATCCTAGGTAAAGGCTGGGAGCAACACTGATCTGAGGCAGAGCACACAGTTACTCTGCTTATATTCATATGACAAACTACTTGCAAAGAATCTAATCATTTAAGGATTAAACATCAGGCATTTTAAGTATATGAAGGGTTACCGAAAAGTTCTCAGTCTAACTCACTTTTAAAAAATTTGATTGTTATTTTGTCACTATATCTAGCATTCTTTTGCATATCTGTCTATATCTCTGAGATGAGGTATTATGATTACTTGCATTATTTACATTATTCAGACTGCTATCCTCATCTTCATTGCCATATTCACATTTTAGCCGTTGTACACTCTGGTTTTCTTCAGGTAATTGGAATTTCAAACTGAACCCTTTATTCCGTCCACTGGGGTAGATTGTTTTAGTTCCATGTGCTATGCATCTTTTGGATGTCTCAGTTATTTTTCTTTAACTCAAATCTCCAAATTTTGGTCCACCCCTGCTGTGGCCTGGTATTGAACTCACAACTCTTTGGGTCTAGTCACTGGATCTAATCAACGTCTTTATCCACTGGGCCATGTGTCTTTGAAGACACATGGTCCAGTGAGGCATCCAGAAAAGGCAGGGCACGTGGAACTAGAACAATCTACCCCTGTGGACAAAATAAAGACTTCAGTTTGAAATTCCAATCACCTGAAAGGGCCGGAGTGTACATCAGCCAAACATAGTGAATATGGCAATAAAGATGGGGATAGTAGTTTGAATAAATAATGCAAGTAATGTTCTTTTGCAGTTGCAAGATCCTTGAAATTATTTTTTGATTTGTTTAAGATCATGACTAAACTATATTAAAGGAAAGTGTGGAATTTTTAAGTTTTCAACTCTGGGCTGTCATGAAATTCCTGTTCTTGCAGAAGAAAACTCCAAAGGGAATCCATAAGTGTATGATGCAAATATTATATGACAAGAGCCCATCATACTCTCCTGTGAAGAAGTGGTGTGCTAAATTCCAGTGTAAAGATTCTGAAATCGAAGATGCATGACAGCCTTTGATGGTGTCAATTCCTGAAATTGCTGATCATGTTCATAAACTACTTTCAGCTGATCAACAGATTTGTTAAAAATATTGCTGAGATACAAGATATCCAGAGACCATATTGGGTTTATAATTCATAAGTGCTTGGGTATGCAGAAATTGTCAGCCAAGCGGGTGCCAAAATTTTTGGATGCCGACCAGAAACATTATTGATTGGACAACTCCAAGTTGATTTTGCAGCATTTTTAAGCAATGTAGTGATAATACTTTCCGAATGACTTGACTCTCTTGATGATACAGTGTAACCCGGATATAAGAGAGTTGTCGGGACTGGAGAAGAAGTCTCTTATATCCGGGTTTCTCTTATATCCGGGTTTGGTCTATTATATATACATTAACACAGGCTCTAATTTGGGACCAGAGAAAATCTCTCTTATATCCGGGTTTCTCTTATTTCCGGGTCTCTTATATCCGGGTTACACTGTATATGATTAAACTACATTGATCTGGAGATCAAACAATAGTTTATACACTGATGGCACAGTTACTCTCTGGTATTTCTTTATTGATTATAATTATTGATTATAATTATTAGATAGTTTTTGAAAAGATGTAAGCATTTGTTAACAGGAACATTAGTGTAAAGGGATTTAACATCTAAACTAGTTATGTATTTATTTATTCCCTTAGTTTTTCAATCAGGGTGTCTGAATTTTTTAACATGTGATAGGCTAATTGTTCCTAGGAGAGGGGTTAAAATTTTTGTTATGGCTTTTGCCAGTTTGTAGAAGCACTACCAATAACAAAAGTGAAAGCCATAACAAAAATACATGATCTAAAAAATAGCATCTCTCAAAAATATACCTATTTCCTACTAATAGTTAAAATCATAAAAATCTGCCAACTAATGATCACCAGTCAATGCTATCTCACCTGTAACAATAATAATCGAGTGACAAATACTTTCAAACAACTTGTCTTTGTTAATGAAACATACTTAAATTACATTTACCTGTAGAGCAAACAATTTATGCAGTAATGTCACAGTTAATACCTGGCATTTCTTTTAAATGGTATGTCTGATCAGTAAATAGGTAATCAGAACCCTCCAGAGATTTTTCTTTATCACTGAATTCCCATGCATTCTTACCGAAAATAGTGGAATAGCTCCCCTTTACATTCTCCATGGTCCGGTTTTCCTTCTCATCTACTGGTTGCCATTCAAAGCTAGAGAGCTCAGTCTACCTTACTATTTAACTTATAACTGGGGGAATAAGAGAGCAATTTATGATTTTTCCCAAAGATATGAATGAAATCTTTGTCCTGGGTAAGACGATAAACTACATCCATCAGCAAGTCCTCTGATCAGGAGGTTTTGAGGAGCGTGGAACCACCTCTTAATTGCTGGTGTTCTCAGGTCCACCCTGACCCAGGGTGGTAGCATCTGTTAGGGTCCCAGCTATGGGCAAATAGTTAACTATTACCAGCAATACTTTTTTGAAAAAATTATTATCAGTAATACAATTTTGAAGGAAAAATATGACCAGCTCCTCTAATTTAAAAGAGTGCTCATTACAGAGTAGAGCTAAATATCATTTATTTTAGGATATTAAAACAAAAAACATGTTCAAAATCACTACACAATGGTGCCATTGTGTAGTGATTTTTAACAAGTTTTTTTAATATCCTAAAATAAATAATATATATATATATATATATATATATATATATATATAGTAAAGCATTTTAAATTGGTCTGTATTTGGAATGTTTCTGTAAAAATATATTTTTTTTAAAAATTCCTTTGAAATTATTTTTTTCAATAAAATTCCTTTCTGGATAAAAAGTGATTTTTAAAAATATATTTATCACAAAAAAATTTTAAAAAATTAATGCAAAGAACTTTTAGAAAAAATTAATTTCATAAATTTTTATTTTAAATAATTTTTGGAAGAATATTTTTTTTTTTGAATTTTAAATTTCACTACTTATAAAAATTCTTTCTTGAAAAATCACCAAATTAAAAAAAAAAGAAAAGAAAAAAGCAAATCAGAGAAAATTGCTGCATATCAACAGACATTTTAAATATAAGAGTAATTATAAAATATTTCATTAATTTCATAACTGTTTCTATTCCCAAGGTTTTCGCACATAATCTCCTCTTTGCATTATTTTTTTTTTTTTTTTTTTTTACAATTCTTCTGGAATTTACTTCTCGTTCCATGCATGAGGGATCAAACAAAACCTTAAAAAACAAAAACAAATGATGAGTGATGTGAATATGTTTCATGATACAAAGTTAACGGAAGCATAAAACCATTTTATTAAGAACCGATGCATGCTACGAATTCCTCAACCGAGATCAATATTGATGGGGAAAGATTATTTGAAAGTATGAAGTAGAGATTGTTTTCTTTGTTTGTTTTCTCAAAATTTTTAGTTTTTTTCTTAAATTTTAAAATCCTTTGTAAGGTAAAGGCTAGTCTTAAGAAGAGAAAGGCTTCTGCCGCATTATAAGCAAACAGTTTTACATTTTCAGATATCAGCAATTTAAAAAGATTTTTTTTTTTAATTTTTCTACTTTAATTATAAAAATCTTGTCTACTTATGAAGAGTCATGATTCATATAAAAATACCTTTCTGAAGTAAACCATCTGTATATATATATATATATATATATATATATATATATAAATTATTTTCCAGCCTGTAACCCCTCTCAGACAGACAAGATGTAGCAAACTTCTCAATGCTCTATGGCGACTTCAATGGAAAAGTGCTCAAACTACATTCCTCAGTTTCAACAGTTCTAACCTTCAATCACTACAATCTTAAACTGTTAAAGTTTAGGGTTAACCATTATCTTCCTCGCCCATCTTCATAAACTGTGCCCCTTACTCTGTAACCCTCTACCTTGAGCGGCTCTCAGTATATTTCAAGAATCAGGAATATGTGTTCAAAAGAACTATTCAGGCTTTGTTTGTTCAGGCGGTCCTATGTGGATGAGTTGGTCTAAGGCACATCAGATCTAATGAGAGTTTTCCCTTGGGGATGCAGGTTCAAATCCTGCCAGAGGATACACATTTTTCTAACAAGATTTCTCAGATATTCAGGCCAATAGATGTAAATAAATAAATATGCTGTTTAATAAATAAATAAAAACAGAAAATCTACTCAGATATGAGCATCCATTTAAAAAAAATAATGTTTAATCAAATACATTAAAAATCTTTTTTAATTTATATATATATTATATATATATATATATATATATATATATATATATATATAAAGGTTAATGGTCAGAATTGAACCAGACCAGGGAACAGTAATATTAAAAAGTGAGAAAAAAATATAAGTAAAAATAAAAATAACATGTAGAGCTTTTAAGTTTAAAAGTCAGGAGCTCAATTAAAATATGTGACCACGGTTTCGACCTGGTGGTCTCTTCAGGCAATACTTTTATTTATACTTATTTATTTTTAAACTATATATATATATATATATGTGTGTGTGTGTGTGTGTGTGTGTTAGTTAGCCACTGCCCAGGTACTTCAAGGTATCCCAGTTTCTTAGTAACTATATTAAATCAAATAAAAAAAATTTGTCTCAAAATGAAATGTTTTTCCCAAAATAATTGGTGGAGAAGAGGTTAATATCACAGTAAATTTTCCATATGAAGCATTTGTTTATTAAATTTAAAAACAAAGTAGACCTCGCCAGATGAAGCTCAAATAAAATAGAAAAAAATGTTAAATTTATAAAGATTTTTTTTGTTTCTTATTTAATTATTTTGCTGGATTTATATTTTCAGCTTACACACACACACACATATATATATATATATATATATATATATATATATATATATATATATATATATATATATATATATCAAATATTATTATACTCTGACAGTAGGAAATAATGTTTGAATTGTAAATGGAAAAGTTCAAATATATTCTCATTTACACTAGAAAAATTTGCATCCAAAACAGTGGGTTAGAAACAAAATGGTACATGTTAAAATAGCCATGAACTTAAATATATCAGATTTGACTGTTTTGCCTTTTAAATTAATTTTCAACTTACCCCAAGGCGTACAAGATTAAAACATGTAATTTGAGAAAAGTATTAAGTTCATTGTTTTTTACGTTCTTTCAATCAATTAATGAATCTATCTCAGCCCATTCATATCTATCTATCTATCTATCTATCTATATATCTCAGTCTGTTCATATCTATGTGAGTCTATTCATATCTATCTATCTATCTATCTATCTATCTATCTATCTATCTATCTCATTCTGTTCATATCTATGTGAGTCTATTCATATCTATCTATCTATCTATCTACCTATCTATCTATCTCATTCTGTTTAACTTTATCTATCCCATCCTGTCCTATCTATCTATCCCATTCTGTTCTATCTATCTATCTATCTATCTATCTATCTATCTATCTATCTATCTATCTATTTCTATCAAACATTTCTAATGAAGCTAAATAAATAGCAAAATATGTTCCTTATTCTGTTGAATTTAATCCATATTTTCAACTCATATCCATCATAGGCCAAAAGTTTGGGGGCCACCTTCTGGATTTCAAAGACTCACCTGAAAATTGAAAGCTGTGTGACTTTTTCAAAAGTAATTTACTAATTCAAAGGGACTTTCCCTTCCTCAGGTGTTTTATCATATATTCTGTAATAATAATGAAATTAACCCAATACTGCATAAAGTTTCCTTAAAATTTTAGCTCCTTTTGCCTAATCTAACTTGATGGCTAATGGTAACATTTGGACTGACGGATTTTAAATTTTAGGTACCACCATCTCTCTCTCTCAATACATATTTCATATATTATTCTCCTAAAATTTAAATTACATGACCAAGCAGTTGTGAAGGAAACTAACAATGTAAATTTCAGGAGCAAAACTCCATGAATGGCATGGAACAAAAGTTCATTGGTATTTAACCAAACTTTTAAAAATAAAAAAAAATTGCTGTCCAAATGCACTCAGTTCAGATAGATAGATAGATAGATAGATAGATAGATAGATGTCTCAGATAGACAGATAGAAATAGATAAAGATATGAACAGACTGGTATAGATAGATAGATAGATAGATAGATAGATAGATAGATAGATAATAGATAGATAGATAGATATGAACAGAGGTGTCTCATCAATAGACAGATATAAATATAGATAGAAAGATATGTACAGGTTGAGATAGATAGATAGATAGATAGATAGATAGATAGATAGATAGATAGATAGATAGATAGATATGAACAGAGGTGTCTCATCAATAGACAGATATAAATATAGATAGAAAGATATGTACAGGTTGAGATAGATAGATAGATAGATAGATAGATAGATAGATAGATTTGAACTGAATGGGATAGATAGATAGATAGATTTGAACTGAATGGGATAGATAGATATATAGATAGATAGATAGATAGATAGATAGATAGATAGATAGATAGATAGATATGAACAGAGATAGATAGACAAACAAATAAACAAAAATGAACAGACAGTCAGTGTAAATGATTTTACTATAAGAATGCACAGAAAATGATATTACTGTATGAATGCATTGGAAATGATTTCAGTATAAGAATGAATTGTAACATGAAATGTTTGAGCAGTGAATGCTGAATGTCTTCCTGAATGAAAATGGCTACTTTATCATTACTATAAGAATGCATTAGAAATAAGTTTACTATAAGAATGCATTGGAAATAATTTTACTATGAGAATGCATATGTAAATAATTTTACTTTTGGAATGCATTGGAAATGATTTTACTATAAGAATGCATTGTAATACTAACTGTTGGGTCAATGAATATTGAATATTTACTCTATGGAAATTTCTAATCTGAGCATTACTATAAGAAAGCATTGTAAATGATTTTACTATCAGAATGTATTGTAACACGAACACTTTGGTAAATGAATGACAAATGTTTCCTGTATGTAAATGGCTAATTTCACTATTTTCATTATTATGATGCAATTTCATGATACACACTTAACCTTTGAAAACAGTTTGCTGCCTTTTACAGAAAAATGATTTGCAATTTTGATTCTGTCACACAATTCTTTTCTCTTTTGAGGTTGATATGAAATCATTAATTTCTTTATTTGTTCCTCAAATTTTCTGATGCTTTTTTCCCTCCTTTGTTTGAAATACAAACAATACAAGTTATTATAAATGAGTAATGCCATAAGAATAACATTTACATTATAGTTCATGAGAATGGTAAAAAAAAACATTATAGTTCATGAGAAGAGTAAAAAAAATAGTTACAAAAAAATTATTCAGTTCAGATTTGCAGGTAAAGGTTTGTTATTAAGATTTGACTTTATGTGCAAATAACAAACTGCAAAAAATACGCTTTTTTTAAAAATTTATTGATGAATTACAAAGATGCGTCTGTTTTTTCATTCTTTTAATTTAAATGTTGGAATTATTCTCCAGATATATGAAAAGAGCAGTGGGTTTGAGCATTCAGCACAAAGACAATATAAAAAAATAAAAAACAGAAGATACATCTAAATTTTTTCAGAAAAACTTGGTGTTTACAAATAACTGAAAAGAAATAAATGAGAGAAAAGAACGAATCAGATGACAGGATAGGGCTTGGATCATAACAACAAAAAAGAAGACGAGGATGCTCAAGAAACAAGAAGAAACAGTTAGAAAAAAAAAAGAAGAAAAATGAAAAAGAAAAGAGAAATGAAAAAATAAAAAATGAGTTTTTTATTCTTTTTGTCAATCATTAAGAAAAACATTAAATAAATGAGATATGTGATCTCTTATCATCTTTTTTGTCAATCTATTCTGGATAGGAAAAACAAATCCATCCAAACTTAAATATGATTACATGTAGAGAGACAAATCAAATACTAAAAGCATCTATAGAAATTCATTGCAAATGATTTTAATACTCTTTATATCATTTATTCTGGATAGGATTTATTAAACAAATCCATCCAAACTTTCATTCCCTCTAATGATTACATGTAGAGAGACAAATCAAATACTAAAAAGCATCTATAGAAATTCATTGCAAATGATTTTAATACTAACTCTTTAATTATTAAAAATCCATCCAAACTTTTTTCCTCTAATGATTACATGTAGAGAGACAAATCAAATAAAAAGCATCTATTCTGCAAATGATTTTAGGATAGGATTTATTAAACAAATCCATCCAAACTTTCATTCCTCTAATGATTACATGTAGAGACAAATCAAATACTAAAAGCATCTATAGAAATTCATTGCAAATGATTTTATCTATATTCTGGATAAAAACAAATCCATCCAAACTCATTCCTTTACATGTAGAGAGACAAATCAAATACTAAAAGATAGAAATTTTGCAAATGATTTTAATACTAACTCTTTATATAATTTATTCTGGATAGGATTTATTAAACAAATCCATCCAAACTTTCATTCCCTCTATGATTACATGTAGAGAGACAAATCAAATACTAAAAGCATCTATAGAAATTCATTGCAAATGATTTTAAAACTAACTCTTTATACAACCTATTCTGATAGGATTTATTAAACAAATCCATCCAAACTTTCATTCCCTCTAATGATTACATGTAGAGAGACAAATCAAATACATCTAAAGAAATTCATCAAATGATTTTAATACTTTATATAACTTATTCTGATAGGATTTATTAAACAAATCCATCCAAACTTTCATTCCTCTAATGATTACATGAGAGAGACAAATCAAATACTAAAAGTATCTATAGAAATTCATTGCTGATTTTAATACTAACTATTCTGGATTTTGATTTATTTAAAACAAATCCATCCAAACTTTCATTCCTCTAATGATTACATGTAGAGAGACAAATCAAATACTAAAAGCATCTATAGAAATTCATTGCAAAATGATTTTAATACTTTTTATATAACCTATTCTGGATAGGATTTATTAAACAAATCCATCCAAACTTTCATTCCCTCTAATGATTACATGTAGAGAGACAAATCAAATACTAAAAGCATCTATAGAAATTCATTGCAAATGATTTTAATACTAACTCTTTATACAACTTATTCTGGATAGGATTTATTAAACAAATCCATCCAAACTTTCATTCCCTCTAATGATTACATGTAGAGAGACAAATCAAATACTAAAAGCATCTATAGAAATTCATTGAAATTTTTACAACTGTTTATATTAACCTATTTTGATAGGATTTATTAAACAAATCCATCCAAACTTTTCAAATGATTACATGTAAATTCTGGATAAAAACAACCATCCATTTTAAATATAAAAAAGCATCTATAGAAATTCATTAAAATGATTTTAATCCATAGAAATTCATTCTGATAAATGATTTTATTCTCTCTATATTACATGTAGAGAGACAAATAACTCTTAGAAATATTGCAAATGATTTTAATACTTTATATTCTGGATAGGATTTATTAAACAAATCCATAAACAAATTACATGTAGAGAGACATCAAATACAAAAGCTCTATAGAAATTCATTCAAATGATTTTTAATACCCCTAATGATTACATGTAACAAATCCATCCAAACTTTCACAAATGATTACATGTAGAGAGACACAAAAGCAAGCATCTATAGAAATTCATTGCAAATGATTTTAATACTAACTTTATATAACTTATTCTGGATAGGATTTATTAAACAAATCCATCCAAACTTTCATTCCCCTAATGATTACATGTAGAGAGACAAATCAAATACTAAAAGCATCTATAGAAATTCATTGCAAATGATTTTAATACTAACTCTTTATATAAACCTATTCTGGATAGGATTTATTAAACAAATCCATCCAAACTTTCATTCCCTACTAATGATTACATGTAGAGAGACAAATCAAATACTAAAAGCATCTATAGAAATTCATTGCAAATGATTTTAATACTAACTCTTTATAAACCTATTCTGGATAGGATTTATTAAACAAATCCATCCAAACTTTCATTCCCTAATGATTACATGTAGAGAGACAAATCAAATACTAAAAGCATCTATAGAAATTCATTGCAAATGATTTTAATACTAACTTTTATATAACTTATTCTGGATAGGATTTATTAAACAAATCCATCCAAACTTTCATTCCCTCTAATGATTACATGTAGAGAGACAAATCAAATACTAAAAGCATCTATAGAAATTCATTGCAAATGATTTTAATACTCTTTATATAAACCTATTCTGATAGGATTTATTAAACAAATCCATCCAAACTTTCATTCCTCTAATGATTACATGTAGAGAGACAAATCAAATACTAAAAGAAATTCATTTTAATAGAAATAACTCATTCTGGATAGATTTATTAAACAAATCCATCCAAATGATTTTAATGATTACATGTAGAGAGACAAATAAATACTAAAAGCATCTATTTAAATGATTTTAATAAACCTATTTTATTCTGATAGGATTTATTAAACAAATCCATCCAAACTTTCATTCCCTCTAATGATTACATGTAGAGAGACAAATCAAATACTAAAAGCATCTATAGAAATTCATTGCAAATGATTTTAATACTAACTCTTTATACAACCTATTTTGGATAGGATTTATTAAACAAATCCATCCAAACTTTCATTCCTTCTAATGATTACATGTAGAGAGACAAATCAAATACTAAAAGCATCTATAGAAATTCATTGCAAATGAAATACTAAAAATATAACCTTATTTGCATCTATCCATTTCATTCCTCTAAATTACATTGAGAGACAAATGAAATTTTAAAAGCACTTCATTGAAATGATTTAATATAACTTTTCATTCTGGATAGGATTTAAATAAACAAATCTATCCAAATGATTTCATTCTCTTTAATGATTACATGTAAAGAGACAAATCAAATACTAAAAGCATCTATAGAAATTCATTGCAAATGATTTTAATACTCTTTATATAACTTATTCTGGATAGGATTTATTAAACAAATCCATCCAAACTTTCATTCCCTCTAATGATTACATGTAGAGAGACACATCAAATACTAAAAGCATCTATAGAAATTCATTGCAAATGATTTTAATACTCTTTATATAACTTATTCTGGATAGGATTTATTAAACAAATCCATCCAAACATTTCATTCCTCTAATGATTACATGTAGAGAGACAAATCAAATACTAAAAGCATCTATAGAAATTCATTGCAAATGATTTTAATACTAACTCTTTATACAACTTATTCTGGATAGGATTTATTAAACAAATCCATCCAAACTTTCATTCCCTCTAATGATTACATGTAGAGAGACAAATCAAATACTAAAAGCATCTATAGAAATTCATTGCAAATGATTTTAATACTAACTCTTTATACAACCTATTTTGGATAGGATTTATTAAACAAATCCATCCAAACTTTCATTCCCTCTAATGATTACATGTAGAGAGACAAATCAAATACTAAAAGCATCTATAGAAATTCATTGCAAATGATTTTAATACTCTTTATATAACTTATTCTGGATAGGATTTATTAAACAAATCCATCCAAACTTTCATTCCCTCTAATGATTACATGTAGAGAGACAAATCAAATACTAAAAGCATCTATAGAAATTCATTGCAAATGATTTTAATACTAACTCTTTATACAACCTATTCTGGATAGGATTTATTAAACAAATCCATCCAAACTTTCATTCCCTCTAATGATTACATGTAGAGAGACAAATCAAATACTAAAAGCATCTATAGAAATTCATTGCAAATGATTTTAATACTAACTCTTTATACATCCGATTCTGGATAGGATTTATTAAAAAAATACCTCAAAACTTTATATATTAAACTTCATACTGAAATAGATACCTAATGATTTTTATAATATAAATTCATATCAACCAATTTTATGGTAAAAATAAATTGAAAATCAGAATGAAAACAAGTGTAGCGTTACTGCCAAAACAGGATTCTATTATTCATTATATAAATGTTTTATTAATGATTTTTGTAGAACTACTTATATATATTGGTCCAGTTGTAAATACTAGGGAAACATTTGATGGGAACAATTTTTGTAGATTAGCATTCCTTAGCTCTTTCTCAAACCATAACATTTGTCTAAATCAAAAAAAAATATTAATTTCTATCAATTTAGAAGTGGGTGTCCTGTTCATAATGCAAGTACAATATAAAAGCAATCCCTCTCTTTTTACAGACTTATTTGAATTTGTGATATTATTGGAAGCCTATGCACAAACATTGGATGATAAAAAGTATTTATTTATACATTTATTTGTTCTTTAATTAAAAGGAATATTTTTTTTGAAAATGTAAAATAATTTTCCAACCCTGCAAACAATTGCTTGTTTAAAATAGATATATATCCATTTGTAATACACTTAAAGATATACATATCTGTTTGTATTCTAATGATAGAAATCGTTTTGTAGAATTTTATTTTAAAAAATCTATATCACCAGACAAAAAACTATGATTGCTTGTTTAAAATTTTTAAAAATAAAACATATAAAAATGTATATATATCAATTTGTTTTGTTTTTTTAAATCAATTCACCCCAAGCAAAGTGATAATGCCACTAAGACACAAAAGGCTACTGGGAATGAAAGAGAATGAGAAGACTTTACAAGGAGCTTCAAAACCCAATTCTAAACACGAAACAAGTGTCTACTCCTGTTCAAAAAACTGGGCAAATGTGAAAACCAGATATTAGGCAAATCTATCTTCTCCTATTTAAAGGAAATCTTCATCTAAAAAAAAGGTCTGCTTTTGTCAGCAGATATCAATGACATAAATGCAGTTCCCAATAATTCATTAAAAAGTCAGGGTTTGATTTTAAACTATATTCATATTATGAACAGGACACTCTTTTCTAAAATGATAAAAAACAATCAATATTTTTTTTATTCCGAGAATTACCATGCCTAGAGAAAGAGTTAATGAATGCTAATTTACAAAACTTATTTCCAAAATAGTTTTTTCCTATTTTTTATAAGTGGACCAGTTTACTTAAGCAGTACCATTAATGAATATAGCACTTTACTTTAATGCTATTTATAAGTGGACCAGTTTACTTAAGTAGTGCCGATTATGAGTGGAACAGTTTATTTAAGTAGAGCCAATTATGGGTGGACCAGTTTATTTAAGTAGAGCCAATTATGGGTGGACCAGTTTACTTAAGTAGTACCATTAATGAATATAGACCAGTTTGCTTTAAGTAGTTTACTTCAGTAGTGCAATTAATGAATATAGGTTTAGTGCTAATGATAAGTTTACTTCAGTAGTTCCAATTAGTACAAGTTTATTAAGTATGATTAATGAATATAGCACTTTACTGTGCTATTTATAAGTGGACAAGTTTACTTAAGTAGTGCCATTAATGAATATAGCACTTTACTGTGCTATTTATATAACAAGTTTACTTAAGAAAACAAGTTTACTTCAGTAGTGCCATTAATGAATATAGCACTTTATTTTAGTGCTAATGATAAATGAATGGACTTTACTGTTTATTTAACAAGTTTAGTTCCAATTAATGAATATAGCACTTTACTGTGCTATTTATAAGTGGACAAGTTTACTTAAGTAGTGCCATTAATGAATATAGCACTTTACTGTGCTATTTATAAGTGGACAAGTTTACTTAAGTAGTGCCATTAATGAATATAGCACTTTACTGTGCTATTTATAAGTGGACAAGTTTACTTAAGTAGTGCCATTAATGAATATAGCACTTTACTGTGCTATTTATAAGTGGACAAGTTTACTTAAGTAGTGCCATTGGTGAATGAACCAGTATAATTAAGTAGTGACTTTTATGAGTAGACCAGTTTACATAAATACTACAATTTATAAATGGACCAGTTTAGTTAAACAGTGCCATTTACAAGTGCACCAGTTTACTTAAGTAATGCCTTTTATGAGTAGACCCGTTTACTCAAGTAATAGCATTTTTCTCATGGAAATGCATTGCAAATGGGAAAGAAAGTATTATCTGTGAACAGGAATTAATAAAAATATTTCTTGCAAACAAAATATGGCTGTTATGTATACAATTTTTTGATAGCCTGAATCCACTTGTTTTAATTGAAAGAAAAACTTTCAGTTAGATGACAAAAGTAAGGAAATTTAATATTGAAACTGTCAATCATCAACGTTTTGTTTGGATGAAATGAAAGTGAAATGCTATTTTCTATGCTGGCTTCTCAATTTTGACACAGCAACTAATATACAATGTTTTTTTTATCAAGTCCATCCTGATAGATAAAATTACTAGTCTCAACAACACATAAACATAGACTCAATTGGCTGATGGCCTTTTATTTCAATGTTTTGTCCTTTTTTTAAGCATTGAAATGTTAGAATTTAGGTTTTCCAAAAAAAGAAAAAAAAAACATGAGAAACCTTAAATTCTCTATCTGACAAGAATTGTCTTTACTGAGTAAATGCTGTTATATTTCAGAGTCTGGAACTTAAACCATGAAATAACTTTTACAAAGTGATGGTCTGTAACCTTATGGGATGAAAGGTGTAATTTTTCAATTATTTCAACAGCAGATTAAAACCCCTGCCACTGATAAAAAATTTAAATTAAAATAAAATTCTTTGTAATTTTTTGATTCTGTTATTGTACCGAGAAGCATGGTGGAGTAATGGATAATATCTCGGATTGAGGAATCGGAGAGCCGAGTTCGAATTCCAGTTGAACCATTACATTCACTTATGTGCTAATACCCTTGGGAAAGGTAAGAATCTTCTTCTTCTCTCTCCCAGCTATGTGTAAATAGCAGGACTGACCGGGTTCTATAGCCTTGGATAGCAACTGGTCTACCGCAGAAAGAAATGGCAACCTACTGTGGGAAAAAAACTGCCTTGTCAGTCATATATCGACAGATACATGATTGCCTAAGTTTGTATCATGCATGGCACATAACTGACTGATATTTACTTACATGCTAACACCCTTGGAAAATGTATGGATCCTCTCCTCCCCACCACAGCTATGGGTAAATAGCAGGACAGGCTGGGTTCTATAGCCTTGGATGGCAAATGGTCTACTGCAGAAAGAAATGACAACCTACTGCAGGAAAAAAAAAAACAGCCTCGTCAGTCATGTATCAACAGATACATGATTGCCTAAGTGTGTATCACGCATGGCACATAACTGACTGACCCAGAAGATTACATAATACATATTTTCTAATTTTACAGTAACAAAGTCTATAGGATCGACCTCCTATGTCATTCATAAAAGCCCTAAATCACAGGCTTCAAATGTAATAATACAACAACGCATTCTGATTGGTTGAAAAATATCAATTACGTGTTGTCAACTTCAGCCAAATGTACCGACCCAATTTTTGACCCAAGCAAAAATATATTTGCACCCAAAATTTTGGAGCCTACCATGTAATGCATATTGTGTATATTAATGACACGAAATTCAGAATTCTGGTAAAAAGGATTCCAGTCAAGAGCTATACAGCACATGATGATTTCAGATTATACGTTAAAATTCTTTTAGCATTAAAACAGTTTGCATCTCTTTTTTGCGATGCAAGCAAACTAAAGCCAACAAACATCAAAGAAAAACAATCAAGTCAAAAACACAAAGTAAGCACATTTCATTCACTCACTCACTCACTCACTGAAACCACTTTTTCAAAACCTTAAACTGTTTATTTTCAACACAAACAGAATTATACTTAATTGTACTTTCTCATTTTTACACCCCACAACTCTAAATCTGCCAAACCAGAACTTTACTCAAACTTAAATCTTGAAAGACAAGCACACTTGAACTTTTTTAAACAACTTCTTTAACATTTGTTTGTAACTTTATAAATATATAATATATTATATTGTAATAAAATTTATTTATTGTTATACAAATTACTTTTGTCGTAAATATCATTGTTCTCTTGTAGTTCTTTATTTTGTATTACATTTGTGCTAATATAAATGCAATAGGATTATTAGACCCCTACAGGTACATAACCCCTACAAATCTGAGAGATTCCAAACAATAAAGAGATTTTAGTACAAAATAAGTCATCAGGTATATTTGCCCATGATGTGCAATGCATAAATGAATACCTCTCTGGCTTTCAACCCAGATATGTAGAGGGAACAATTCAGGTGCTCAGCTGATGATGATAAAATGGAGAAATATCTCAGCTTGTAACCTGATCCATTAAATAACTGTTAGAAACTGACAATCTGCATGTAAACCTATGGAATAAAATACACAATTTGTCAGTAATTTAGTATCTGTCTATATTTCTGAGATGAGGTATTATGTACACTATTTACATTGCTCGGACTATCATCCTCATCTTTGTTGCCATATTTATCACAATGTTTCGACTGTTGTATGCTTCGGCTTTCTTCAGGTGGTTGGAATGTCAAACTGAACCCTTTATTTTGCTTGCTGGGATAGACTATTCTAGTTCCACATGCCATGTCTAATGGATACCAGTTATCTCCTGTTAATTCCCCTCTCCAAGTTGTCCACCACATTAATCAGGTATTGAATTGTCCCTGGATCTAGCTAAAGCCTTTATCCACTGTGCCATGTATCCTCAAAGACACATGGCACAGTGGATTCAATACTTGGTTAAGGTGGTGGAGAACTTAGAGAGGTGAATTAACAGGAGATAACTGATAACTGACATCCATTAGGCATGGCATGTGGAAGTCGAACGGTCTATCCCAGCGAGCAAAATAAAGGGTTCAGCTTGACATTCCAACAACCAGAGTGTACAACGACCAAAACATTGTGATAAGTATGGCAACAAAGATGAGGATGATAGTCTGAGCAATGTAAATGTTGTCAGTAATTTAATCATCAAAATAAGTCCTTCCCTGAACACTTTAATTTTGACTTCTTAAAGTTGAGAGTCATCTATCCTACTTATCTTCATAATTGTTACTTGCTATCACTTTTAATTTCATTCATATCACACATCTCATTCATCATTACTATTTTAACTGTAATCCTCTACCTTGGGTTGCTCTCAAGCCTTGTATCTGGCGAAATTTAATAAAAAAAACATGCTTAATACATGTCTTAAAAATAGATTAACTTCATTGTTTCAATTTACCCAGCCACACACAGATCCATTAATGGTTATCTTATATTTGCTCTGTTAATTACTCCTTTGATCTACATTTCTCAATATCTCTTAACCTTATGGTGGCACAAGTCAACAAGAAAGATATCTTTAAAAAATTAAGTTTAGTTTAGCAAAATGCCACAAGTATAACATCACCAGTAGCAATGGGTGGCAAGCCTAGCTTACAAACCATTGCTTCATAGCAAGATTATCTTTAGAAACTTATTTTGGTACAAGGCCAGAAATGTGAAGTAATTTACTTAGGAGAAATGGTGTTTGAAACTGGTTGCTTCCCAGAAAGAATATGGAGAGCCTTTACCATCAGCAACCAATCTATCTCTTTTCTTCAATAGCTAATTTCCAGACTTTCATCCCAGACCATCTGCAACCAATTTGCCTCTTTTCTTCAACAGCTAATTTCCAGACTTTCCTTCTAATTTGCCTCTTTTCTTCAATAGCTAATTTCCAGAAATTCCTCCCAGACCATCTGCAACCAATTTGCCTCTTTTCTTCAACAGCTAATTTCCAGACTTTCATCCCAGACCATCTGCAACCAATTTGCCTCTTTTCTTCAACAGCTAATTTCCAGACTTTCCTTCTAATTTGCCTCTTTTCTTCAATAGCTAATTTCCAGAAATTCCTCCCAGACCATCTGCAACCAATTTGCCTCTTTTCTTCAACAGCTAATTTCCAGACTTTCATCCCAGACCATCTGCAACCAATTTGCCTCTTTTCTTCAACAGCTAATTTCCAGACTTTCCTTCTAATTTGCCTCTTTTCTTCAATAGCTAATATCCAGAAATTCCTCCCAGACCATCTGCAACCAATTTGCCTCTTTTCTTCAATAGCTAATATCCAGAAATTCCTCCCAGACCATCTGCAACCAATTTGCCTCTTTTCTTCAACAGCTAATTTCCAGATTTTCCTTCCAATTTGCCTCTTTTCTTCAATAGCTAATATCCAGAAATTCCTCCCAGACCTTCTGCAACCAATTTGCCTCTTTTCTTCAATAGCTAATTTCCAGAAATTCCTCCCAGACCATCTGCAACCAATTTGCCTCTTTTCTTCAATAGCTAATTTCCAGAAATTCCTCCCAGACCATCTGCAACCAATTTGCATCTTTTCTTCAACAGCTAATTTCCAGATTTTCCTTCCAATTTGCCGCTTTTCTTCAATAGCTAATATCCAGAAATTCCTCCCAGACCATCTGCAACCAATTTGCCTCTTTTCTTCAATAGCTAATATCCAGAAATTCCTCCCAGACCATCTGCAACCAATTTGCCTCTTTTCTTCAACAGTAAATTTCCAGACTTTCATCCCAGACCATCTGCAACCAATTTGCCTCTTTTCTTCAACAGCTAATTTCCAGACTTTCCTTCCAATTTGCCTCTTTTCTTCAATAGCTAATTTCCAGAAATTCCTTCCAGACCATCTGCAACCAATTTGCCTCTTTTCTTCAATAGCTAATTTCCAAATTTTCTTCCCAGATCATCCTCAACTTAACCTGTTCTAAAATGTACCATTTGACTGAGTTCATAGCAATAATTTTGCTTGGCTAAGAAAAATTTGGGGTGGCCATCATGCATTTTAACCTTTATAGAAATGCCTCAATAGGACTTTAAATATGTTTATTTTATTTTTAAAAACTTTTATTTGCCCCTGGGGCCCAAATTGTCATCCTTCTTTACTCCGTTCCTCTTTCCTTCATTTATTAGTTCATTAACACTAATGAAGAAATGACACTATTTCCTTAGATTTTACCTGTAGGACATTATCCATTAATTCATTAGTGCTTAACATTTTTTTGCAGGCATTTATCACGCTTAATGATTTTTGTAACTGAGAGACAAAATTGGTATGGAGTAAGAGACCATTACAAAAATGTCTCCCATCAAGTTTCAAATATTGGTCTGCAGAGAATTTTGAGTCATTTTGTCAAATTTTCTTAATTTTTTAAATTAAAAGCAAGCAAAATATGTTTGTGACCGTTATTTGTACAGTCAATGTTTAAATAATGTCACATTGCAAATATGCTAATTTTTTTTTTTCAAAAGACATTTGGAGTTACATCTGAAGGTTGATTACAAAATAGTGTCCTTGTCTTAACCTTTAAAAAATCAGTACAAAAAATGAGGTTTTTTTTTAATGAAAATATGAGAGCAGAATCAGGTCATTAAAAAAATAATTCTAATTTAGTATTCATAGTAATTTTAAAAACTAATTTACCATGATGGGGGAGACTCAGTCTGTTAGGATGTTAATCTTCATGTAGCCTTGAAACCTGGTCATTTATTAACATGTAGTTTTTCAAAGGAAGCTTAGAACTACTGAACATGTGTTTGAGGCTAATACTCTTCACACATGTACTGAATCATTTCAGATGTTACCAACTGACACAATTTGTAGATGACTGGCTGTAGAACTAAACTCAATATGGCAATAATAGTCTGTGAAACTTGCTTGTTGACCATCACAGCAAGATGTGAAAATGTGTTTGATGCAATCCTTTTCAGGTGAAGAATTTTTCATTTTTAACAAAATTTTATTTTTAATTAAAAACCAAACAAACATAGACACCTTTAATTAAAGAATAAAACATATGACTTAATAAACATTTATAACCATTTAGTCTTCATTCAACATAAACATTAATTATCCTCTAAGGTCTGTTTTCAAAATAATCACCATGTTTAGATAATTATGTAAAAAGTCGGGGACTGATTTGAAACTGCATTTATATTATGAACAGGATCACCTCTTTGGAAGCAATAAAACACGAATACTTTTTGATTCTTTTAAATGTGCTTTGAAAAAGGTCTGATGAATGCTGATCTCTAAAAATTAATCCTTTCCCCAAATTTTTCCCTATTTTTAACAAGTGGACCAGTCTATTTAAGTAATGCTTCTCTCTAATTTTTTTGAGTGGACCAACCTATTTAAGTAATATTGATCTAATAATGTATAAAATACAACAATTGTAGCATAAGGCCTAAAAGGGGAAATGAGTTGAGGCTGGTCAATACTATCTTATACCTAGCTAATCAGATTCATGACCCTTTCATTCATTACAATTTGCACATCCATCACAAAAGCTTGTCCGTTGTCATTCAATCCGACATAAACCACAATACCATACACACACAGGGAACCTACTAAACACCCATGAGACAAAAATTCTTGAGTATACAATTATATATAAAAATTTCATGATGGTAAGCAATGAAGGAGGGGGGGTGAACCCAAAAATAAATTAAAATATAATAAAAGACACAAACTAAAAATAACTGATGTTAGTATTTAACTAATGACTTTCTCTATATTTTAATGAGTGGACCAGCTTATTTAAGTAATGACTTTCTCTATGTTTTAATGAGTGGACCAGCCTATTCAAGTAATGACTTTCTCTATGTTTTAATGAGTGGACCAGCCTATTTAAGTAATGACTTTCTCTATGTTTTAATGAGTGGACCAGCCTATTCAAGTAATGACTTTCTCTATGTTTTAATGAGTGGACCAGCCTATTCAAGTAATGACTTTCTCTATGTTTTAATGAGTGGACCAGCCTATTTAAGTAATGACTTTCTCTATGTTTTAATGAGTGGACCAGCCTATTCAAGTAATGACTTTCTGTATTTTTTTATGAGTGGACCAGTCTATTTAAGTAATGACTTTCTCTATTTCTTTACAAGTGGATCAGTATATTTAAGTAGTGCCTTAAACAGAATGTCATTTTAAACTGACTGAAACCTTACATCAAGATCCGTTAAGTATTCTACTTGCTTCAGCTTGCTTCCTTCTATTGTCAGCATTCCACACTATTTCAAACAAAAGGTTAGGAAGGAAACCCTCATCAATAGTGGAAGAGTGTTAACAGTGAACAGGAAAAACCTGTTTTCCTGAAAAATTGTTTTAAGAAAAAGATTTTATAAATTTCAACCAATAACAATACTGACTGCTGGGTCAATGAATACAGAATGTTTTCTTAGGAGGAAATGGCTAATATTGCTATATATATTCACAGTCAAAATTATGTTGATGTTTATACAGAGTCTTTATAGCTTCAATTTCTATGGAGTTGAAAATTTAAAACCATTTCTGAGGAAAAATTTTTTTTATTTAAAAACAAAAATGTATATAAATCATCATAATAAATATATTTAGTAAAAGAAGCCCAGTTCATCCTTGTGTTATTTCTGCTTTCGCTATATAAAGACCGTTATTTTCAATTACATAAAGGCTTTTGCCTGACTTCGAACAAAGATAAAAAGAAATTGTATTTTTTTTCTCGCTTGTTGTAGATTTAAAATCAAAATAGAAATAAATATAGGAACACTTGCACATGAAGTTCAGTTCAGAAAACATTGAATGGGGAAAGGAAAAATAAAAGTAAATGATTCTCATGAGATTCTGAGGTTTTCATTTTAAAACATTTTCTCTCTTTTTAAATTGCTTTCCAGAATTAGTATATAAATATCCGAAAGTATACACACTAAGGCATTATCTATTTATTTTTAATTGATGTTAGTAAAAGACACAAACACACACATTTATGTGTGTAAGTGCATGTACATACTTAATATACATATATACCTTCCCATATCTATATATAAGTTTATTCAAAAGAAATATCTACAATTTTCAAAAGAATCAACTTTATTGTC
>CAHIKZ030004932.1:1897500-2235000 GCA_903632075.3 Acanthosepion pharaonis | reverse complement strand
CTTTTATATATATATATATATATATATATACACACACACACACACACACACAAGGTACTGTGGTTAAGTTTTTCATGGAATTTTTCTTGTGTGTGTATACTTTTTTCTTTTGGGGACATAAATTATATAGAAATTGTCTGAATGTTCTCTATGTCCAAGAGCATTGTCCATTTCTGTTATTTATTTAGACATTATCAAGGATGATTTTATTTTTACTTTTAACTGTCAGTTTGTTGATATCTATCTATCTATCCTCCTGTCTATGTCAGTCTCGTTGATATCCATCTATGTCAGTGTATTGATATCTATCTCAGTCTGTTGAGATCTATCTATCCACCTGTCTATGTCAGTCTGTTGTTATCTATCTATCTATCTATCTATCTCTTTTCCCTCCACTTCATTCTGTTTGATTAATTTGATCTTTTCCCCTTAATGAAAAGAGAGACCTTCCAATGTCTGAATCAGCATTTAAGAGAAAGTTGAATAAAATTAAAGGGATTTTTTCTTGTGTAAATCAGGATTCCCTTCTGTCTTTTTTTTTTTTTTTTTTGGACCAATTGATATTCGATCATTTTAATCCGTTGTAGCACCTGACATTTGATTTTTCAACTAGCCAGGTAATTCCAGTACTGCCAATATTTTTCTTATCTGAATTTGTTTGATTTCTGAATCCCTTTCCATTTTGGTTCACCATACAAAGTAACACAGCTTAATTAGTCCACCTGTCACTAATCAAGTAGGGGTGGGAAGAGACGACAAAAGGATTGTCCCTAATCTCAAATTGAAAATGTTATTTATTCAAAACCACTTTTGACATAGCAGATTTGAAAAATAAAATAAACAAATGAAGAAAGAGAAAATCATTATTATCAATTTTTGGCAAGTATTTCTTTAATCTTAGATTTGCAGGTACAGCAATGGTTAGAAATTTCGAAAGAGAAATCAAGGAAAAAGAGTTCAAATTACAGCCATGTTTCTTATGTTCATTCTTGCAGAAGTAACCCTAGAAAAGGTATAAATCTGTTTCTTCTCCACACCTTCAGCTATGAATTAAATAGCAGGGTAGACAGAGCCCACTAGCCTTGACTGGCAAAAAAGTCTAAGAGAAGAACAGTTTTCAATTTAAAACTAGTTGGTATGCTAATGAGGAGATAAAAGCTCCTCAGCCTTGGTTGGTAGTCTATCTAGAGGTGATCACCCAACAGCCTGACCACACGTGAGGAGGTGTTGGTCTGTAAAAAAAGCAAAATGGCTGAAATGTGAGCTGCACAATCTGCTTATTTATATCTATATTCATTAAGTTTATCTCAGTCTTTCTTTCACCAAACTCTTTCTATTTATATCAGTCTTTCTCTCTTCCTTTTCAATTTATCTCAGTCTCTCTCTCCCCTCTCTCTCTATTTAAGTCAGTCTCTCTCTTTATTTATCTAAGTCTCTCTCACTCTCTCTATTTAACATCTGATTTAGACCCCAGCACTTTTAAAATCATATTTAGTCCTCCCCATATTAACGACTAATTTAGGTGTCCTACCTTTGACATCTGATTTAGCCCCCGACCCGCTACTCCTTAACATGTAAGCCCATGGAAATTTAACATTTAGTAACCCCCCACCCCATGTTGAAACCTGATTTAAACCACTTACTTTTACCATCTGATTTAGCTCTACCATCTGATTTGACTAACCCTACTTTTAGCTTCTGACTTAGATCCCCTACTAAGATTTGATTTAGCTCCCTTGAAATTAAATAATTAGACAGACGACCCCAATATCTGATTTAGCTGCCCACTACTTTCTGATATAACACACTTCATTTTTAGCATCTTTTAACATTTTCTTTTAGCACCCACCATCCATTTTAACATATGATTTAGTCCTAACCCCAGAATTTAATATCTGATTTAACCCACACTACTTTTAACATCTGATTTAGCCACCCACCACCCTTAACATCTGATTTTGCACCCTACCCTCCCATTATAACATCTGATTTAGACCCCACCCTCCCATTATAACATCTGATTTAGACCCCACCGTTCTATTATAACATCTGATTTATACCCCAACCTTCTATAATAACATCTGATTTAGACCCCAACCTTCTATAATAACATCTGATTTAGACCCCACCCGCCTATTGTAACATCTGATTTAGCCCCACCCTTCTATTATAACATCTGATTTAGACCCCAACCTTCTATAATAACATCTGATTTAGACACCACCCTCCCATTATAACATCTGATTTAGACCCCAACCTTCTATAATAACATCTGATTTAGACCCCACCCTCCCATTATAACATCTGATTTAGACCCCAACCTTCTATAATAACATCTGATTTAGACCCCACCCGCCTATTGTAACATCTGATTTAGCCCCCACCCTCCCATTATAACATCTGATTTAGACCCCAACCTTCTATAATAACATCTGATTTAGCCCCCACCCTCCCATTATAACATCTGATTTAGCCCCCACCCTCCCATTATAACATCTGATTTAGCCCCTACCCTCCCATTATAACTGATTTAGCCCCACCTTACCTTACTTTGGCTCTTACCATTTTTACCATATGATTTAAGCCTATATTATTAACATATCAATTAAAACCCAAACCATTTTAAAATCTGATTTAGCCCCAACCTACTTTCACTATTTGATTTAGGCCCCCATCCACTCTGATTTATTCCATCAGAATTTTAACATCTGATTTAGCCTCTACCACTTTTAACATCTGGTTTTGCACCCACTATTTAAAAAAGAAATAGTTTAAAGTTTAAAATTTCAGCATCCCCACTCCTCCATACACATGTATAGTTATATCAATGTACATATCACTTTAGTCTTTGCCATTATATACTTGCTTTGGTATATAAAGATTTATATCTCATTTTCTTTTATATATATATATATATATATATATATATATATATATTTGAAGAAGTATAGTTTTAAGGTGTGCTATATTTATGGGATAAAGTGCTCAATATCAGAGATAGAGTGTATGTAAATATAAAAGTGAACATTTAGCAGCTCGACGATTGCATCTAGGATGAAACAGTCTGTCGTCTCTGAGTGTTGACTTTAATGTTCATTTTATGTGTGTGTGTATGTGTGTGTGTGTGCAGTATTTATTGGAAAGTGCTCAATATTAGTGATAGAGTTAACATGATGATAGTGTCCTTTTTGTTTCCATTATATACATACACTACAGTTCAAAAGTTTGTGAACCCCCGCCCTGGTAATTTTTTAAATTGGCCCAAAAAGTAGTTGTTTTGTACTTTAAATAAGAAAAAATTATTATACATGTTTAAAAAAAAAAAGTAAGATATGTCTTTTTTATTTGAAATTTTATTATGACAAAAAGAATAAAAGCATTTAAGATTAAATTTTACTCTTGTCAAAATATCATCCTTTAGCCATCAAGGATAAAGGAGGATACTGTAGCACAAATTTTTGGCATTCATTGCAAAAGTTTCTCAAAGAATAAGTTTGATAGTTGATTCTATTCTTTTTTTGAATGACTCTGAGAACTCTTTTTAATTTTTTTCTCACTCTTCTGTCAAGTTCATTGCATGCTAATTCTGGTGGGTGGCTTCAAACTTTTAAATTGTAGCATATATATATATATATATATATATATATATGTGCATATAGAGGGTGCGATGGGTAAATTGTCACAATTTTATATTTTTAATTTCATGCATGTGCATTGTTTGTTTTTGATTTTGTTGACTGCACAGTAAAGTAGGGTCAGTTGGGCACCATCTGCAAGTAAAAGAGCACCATTATGCAATTCGCTCCTCCAGAAAGTTGGAAACAGCATGCTTGGCATTTGCACTGGAAAGTCCAATATGAACATTTCAGAGTGTTTGGGTGTCAATCTGAGGACAGTGCAGAGAATAATGAATCCTGTTACGACTGCTAGTTCTCTGAGAATTGCCTCACTGTTTAGGTTGAATAAGTCTGGTGAGAAGACACATCCTTGTCTTATACTCCTTTCTGTTTTTGTATATTTACTGAATTCATTTCCTACGTTTCTTCAATCTGCTTCTAACATTCTCAATCATTTAGTTCATTTGATGTCCAATAAGATTCCTCTCCCATTGGCACAAAATGCCTCAAAAATATGTCCCTGAGAAATTAAAATATTTGGTCAGTTAATAATTACCCAGATGCTAAAGATTACCAGAAATTGTATCTAGCAAAACTAGTAATTCTTTCATTTATGTACTGTGTCCATTCTGGATTTGGGCGATCATAGATCTCCATAACTTCCTATATTTTATATATCTTAGAAGAGTTAGCTTTTTTTACTATACCTCCCACTCCCTTTCTTCCATCCATTTCCACAAGCTCATTAGGTAAGTTACTTGCTAATTCTCACTGCCTTCAATATATCTCATGAGTTTTAAATTCTCCAAGCCCTCTTTCCTCATCATGCTTCCCAGAAATTTCAACTGTGACTTTCTGATTCTAAGTATGCAAATAGAAGAAGCTTCAATATGAAATTGATGTTTTTTTTGTTATTTTACTAATGTTCACCTAATACAAAGCCTAAGAGCCACTCAAGGTAGAGGGTTATTGTGTGGATTTATATTAGCATAGAAAAGAACAAACATTAGGTGTATACAGCTGAAGCAGGCTTTAGAAGGAACTGGAAACCCAGTCCTAAACAGGAAACAAGGAATGAACCATTACTCCTGTTCAAAAGACAGGGGAGGAGTGTGAACTGGATGACGGGTGAATCTATCTATTCCATATTGATGTATATGGTCAGTTAATGCTTACCCAAATGCCATAGATTCCCAGAAATTGTACCTAGTAAAACTCTGCAATGATAGTGTTATATGCCATCAAATATTCTGATTTGAGAAGTGCTATAAAGACCTGTTTGCTGCGGATCTTAAATCCTTTTTCTTCCACTGATGAGCTGAGATCAAAGAATGACACTGGAACAGTCAAGTTGTCTAAAAGAGATTTATCTTGATTGTGTCAGCTTCATGAGGGACACGGTACACAGGAAGGCATATGTTTTTCATTTCCGTGTCATTCTATAATATGGTTCAGTTGCTAGTCCATTATAAATATATGTCAAGTAGAACAAGGAAGAGGACATTGGGCATCTAATAAAAAAAAAAAAAAAAAAAAAGCAGATAATCTCCAAGATAGGAATATTTCCAGAGCATAAATACGAACATTGACCCTGGTAGCAAAAGACAAAAAAAAATTGATCTTTTTCAATTTTCTGACATTAATTCAATCAGGATTAATGAGTCTGAAACTGAAATGGATTCAGCCAAGAAGGGGATTAACAGATTAACCGTTTCCAAAGAAAAAAGAAAAAAATTAAAAAATATCCATCTTTCCCCACAACCACTATCTTGAAAAAAAAAGTTTTATTCATTCTCAATTTTATTTCATTTCACATAAAAATGACTTATAATGAAAGTAAGCCTGTTAAATAATAAAGACAAATAAATAAAAATATTAAAAATATTAAAATAAATAATAATAATACATATAAATAAAATATGAAACATTAAAATGAATACTACTACTAATAATAATATTAATAATAATAATAATAATAATAAAAATAAATAAATAATAACACTAATCATAATGAGTTGGTGGTCCTATATTCCACTAGAAATTTACAATGATTATACACACAAAAAAGTTTGAAGCACAACTACACCCACCAAGAACTAGCATGAGACAGACTTGACTGAAGAGTGAAAAAAAATAAGAAAAAATGCTCTCAATTATTGAAAAAAAAAAAAAAAAATGAAATCAATTATCAAACTTATACTTTGAGAAACTTTTGCAATGACTGCTGAACACTTGTGCTGCAGTAATCAAGGGTAAAGCAGGATATTTTGAAGAAAGCAAAATTTAATCATAGAATGCTTTTTTTCTTTTTGTCATAATAAAATTTCTAATAAAGTGTCTTAATTTTCCCTTATTTAAAGTATAAAACTAATTTTTGTGCCAATTTAAAAAATTACTAGGGGTGGCTTCAAACTTTTGAACTGTAGTGTATATATATAATGATGATTATTTATTATATATATATATATATATATATATATATATATATATATACACACACACACACACACACACACAGATGGTGCGATGGACAAATCGTCATCTAAATTACGCAAAAATGAAAATAGCACTGACATCTTATTTTAACAGATATATTTACCAAAACTACACAAAAAATATCTTGAAACACTAAAGAGTAAATTTATTCAATAAAATTACTATTGACCTCCAAACGATTTCAAAATTTCCTGCAACTCTTCTGGATGGTCTCCTTGTCTAAGTTGGTGAATGCTGCCATAATCCTTGCTTTCACTTCATCTTTGGTCTTACAAGGAGTTTTGTTGGTTGCTCGCTCAACTGTGCCCCACGCAATAATCAAAGGGGTTGCAGTCTGGGAAGTTAGGTGGCCAGATGTAAGGGGTGATGGGGTCGCAGAAATTGTCTGATAGCCATGACTGCATTCCACAGCTTGTGTGGTATGGTACAGAGTCCTGTCACTAGACATAGATTCTTCCAGAAACCCTAACCCTTTTGGCCCAGGGCAACAGTACCTCCTCAAGGCACTTGATGTAAGCATTTGCGTTGAGTTTGAAGCACTCACCAAAAATTTGGGAGTTCTTTTCTTATCAGAACAATCAGAATGATTTTTTCCAAGCTGCTGTACCTTCGTAATCCCCATTAGACTCATCAAACTCTTTCCGAATCCTCTACACTATCCTCAGATTGACATCCAAACACTCTGAAATGCAGTACAGCATGTCGTTTCATAATTTTTGGCACAGACAATTTCATAATGGTGCTCTTTTTCTTACAGACAGTGCCTAATTGAGCTTACTATACTGTACAGTTGGCAAAAACAAACAATGTCTATGTGTGAAATTATAAATATAAAATGCCAACAATTTACCCATCATACCATATATATATATATATATATATATATATATATATATATATATACAGGGTATGCATCTTTGTAGTGAGTAAATTGTTTTTGTCTATATGAAAAAATTATAATAAATAATTATTGCTCTACTATCAGTATTGAGACCTCTTTTAAATTAATGCTATGAATGTTAGAATTTATATATTATTTTCATTCTCATTATATATATATATATATATATATATATATATACACACACACACAAAGTTAATTAAAACTATGCTTGTAACAGAATGCTACATCCAACATGAAACACATCTGTTTAACTTCCATTCAATGTCATTGAAAATGGTCACGATGAGCACATTGTGTATTGTTTAATGTTTAAAAGCAAATTCTTTAACACAATGTTGAAAATCTGACTTAGAGTTGCATAAAACATCTCAGAGACTGACACATCTACACAAAAACAATACTCTGTTCAGTGGCAAAAGCTGCTGTTGGCTCTATGGGTGGCAGTACTGCCTTAGCCACCAAAACTGTGTTACCTGGCTAACAAGGACAGGGTATTGAACATGTTTTCACACATTTTATATATATATATATATATATATATATATATATATATATATATATATATATATATATACATGTGTGTATGTGTGAAAAGTGTGTGTATATATATATATATATATATATATATATATATATATGTATGGGTACCTATTAGAAAGCTCAATATCAGAGATAGAGCTAACATATTTGGTTGGATTGATGTGAATTTGTGACCCTGGGTTTCACGCTCTTGCGATCGTCAGACAAACTGATTAATTTTTTATTAATTTTAGGGTCAAACTCACATCAATCCAACCAAATATGTATATATATATATATATATATATATATATATATATATATATATATATATATATATATATATATATGCTAAAGAAAAAACAACTATGTTGGTGTGAACAACAACTCACAAGAAACCTAAAACCTTAGAGAAAAAAAGTCCCAAGCAAGGAATGAAAAAAAAGAAGACCAAAAAGTAAGCCTCCACCTACTCAGTAAATTGTTCAATGCTCAGATTATCTAAACAGCACAAAAACTCATCACAATGTACACATATAGTGTGTGTATATATATATATATATATATATATATATATATATGGTGCTCGGTAAAAATGGCAGTGATAAAAATGGCAATGGAAAAAATGGCAGGGTCAAAATGGCAATGGTAAAAATGGCAAAAGTGGATAAATAGGAAAAAATGGCAATTCGACAACAGAAAATTATGACCGTTTGAGAAGGATGGGTCTAAGCTCCCATCCCTCTAGTTTAAAATAGGGCTAAGTCCCCGACTCAATATTTTAGAATAAATATTTTTAAATAGATATTTACTCTAGTGGGGGTGGGGGAGCTAGGCTTCATCTCCTCTTGTTTTAAATAGGGGCTAAGTTCCCGCTCCTAGTATTAAAAACATTTTTTTAAAATTTTCAATGTAGATTTTTAGAAGTTTTATTCGGGGGGGCGCTAGGTTCCTACTCCCAATTGCAGTAAAAACAGAAATAAAATAAAAAAATAAATAAATCTCCGTAGACACGTAAGCCAGACGATGCTAAAACATCTTCCGTTTCAAATTTAGACACCCCCACCTTTCCCTGACTTGACATCTATGAAAGTAACTCTATATTGATACTTATTATTAACACCCAACACACGCCTACCCAATTTAAACAATTCGCCCTAGCTGTTACCATGGAAATTTTGATTTCAATTATTAAAACACGTAAATTTCTGAAATAAGTTTTTCCAAAAAAAATTTCGCTCGAAGATGGAACAGAGCTTTCTTTAACTCAATTTAATTCAAATAATTATATTGAAGTTTTCGGCTCTTGTTTTGAAACATGAGATCTCTTATGTCGCGAGTTGGAATCATATTTTTAAATAAATAATTATATATTTGAAAATTAAAACATAAATATATGATAAAATCACTACAAAAATAGCCATTTTGTTTCAACACTTCTGGTGTCTTCTCAAGTGATGGTGTTGAATGTAGAATAAAGAGTTTTAAAAGGTTCAAAACGAACAAACACCCCTCGATAGCGGAAACATTGTTAAATAACCTGCAATGACCAATCAAAATACAAGTAGATGAGAATTCAAAGAACTTGACAACGAACCTTGGGTACAGCGTAACCCGGATATAAGAGACCCAGATATAAGAGAGATTTTCTCTGGTCCCAAATTAGAGCCTGTGTTAATGTATATAAAATAGACCAAACCCGGATATAAGAGACTTCTCCGGTCCCGACAACTCTCTTATATCCGGGTTACACTGTAATGCTTAATGTTAGGGTTCGACTAAAATTGAAATCATTCTCATTAATATAAAATTTTACTATAAAATTGAAAATTAAAAATTACAAGTTTTAAATTTAATCTGTATCAATTTTAAAATATAAAATTATTCAAAGAAACTGAAGAAAAAATACATATATTTCTATTTTGTTTTAATTGAAAAACCAAAATCTCACTTACAATAAACATTAATCTAATGGGGGATGTAAAACATTGTTACAACTTGATACATTTGAAGTGAAGACATGGGCAGGGGAGGATGAAATCTTGGAAAAGACAATACATACACAATCAGATTATAATATATAAACACGTAGGCATATTTAGATATATAAACACGCAAAGACACGAATGAAACAGGAAATAGATGTCTACAACCCTAAAAAACAAAAAGCAGGCAACATATACATCCAATGAAAGGCATATAAGTGATCATACACACATACATTAATAAAAACACACATACACTTACAAAGATTCAAATTTGAAAGTGTTAGTAAACGAATTCAAACAGACTATTAAAATATTACATGGGCAAAGATATGTAGATAAAAAGAGGGTTCAATAGATAAAATTTAAGAGGGGTAGAATAGGAAAACAAATATTCAGCAATGAACAACACAAAGAAAAAGACAATTAGATTTTTGGTTTTTCAATTAAAACAAAATAAATAATAAAATATATGTATTTTTTCTTCAGTTTCTTCTTTAAATAATTTTATATTTTAAACTTAATACAGATTAAATTTAAAATTTAAAATTTGTAATTTTTAATTTTATAGTAAAATTTCATATTAATTAGAATGAATTTTTAGTCTAACCCTTACATTAAACTTTAATGTTATAATAATTAATTAATGCTTTAATGATTAAAGCATTAATTAATTATTATAACCAAGGTTCCTTGTCAAGTTTTTTGAATTCTCATATACGTGTATTTTGATTGGTCATTCCAGCTTATGTAACAGTGTTTCCCCTAGCAAGGGGGGTTTGATCGAACTGAACCTTTTAAAACACTATTCTACATTCAACACCATCACTTGATAAGACACCAGAAGTGTTGAAATAAAATGGCTATTTTAGTAATGATTTTATAACATATTTTTGTTATAATTTTTCGAATAAATTATATTTGTCCTACTCTGTATTGAGCACTCTTTTAAGAATAGTATTTTTTGATTATTGGAATTTATCCTGTATACACCAACCCTATACTTTTATATATATATATATATATATATATATATATATATATAAAGAAAAATACACTGAAAAAACAAACAAAAATCCTAATATGCGATTATGCTGTTTTAATGTTTAATGTCGGACGTTTCGGTCTAATAGACCATCTTCAGGACGTATTCATAAAACATAATTAACATAGACCATATACAATTCAACATAAAAGCAAGACCAATCCAAACAGATAACTGAAATCTTTTATAAGATCAGCATTCCGTTTAAATATGATCATGTCGTTGTCATGTGGGCGATGTTGTGAAAACATATTCCTAAAATTTGAGTATTTTGAATGAAAAACGAAAAGAATTTTATTTTGATCTAAAACTTATATGTACGTTTGTCGAGAATTAATCTTGCTAGAAAAGGGGAAATATTAAAGAAGCCAGGTTTAGTGTTCACCGTGCTAGGTAATAATTCGTTGGTATATATTCCAAGTGAATCCTAATAATATGAAATATTTAAGACTGATCCACAAAAAGAGCTCAGTGCTGTATCTTGATTTGATGGATTTGCTGGAATGGTTCATTCTTATTTGTTCATATTACATTTTCCCAATACTTTGAGAAATCTCAAAGTCCAAAGAAAAATAAAGCAAAACAGAATAAAATAGATAGATAGATAGATAGATAGATAGATAGATAGATAGATAAAGTATTAAAAATTAATTTAAAATATAAATGATAAAAAAAACGACAGGAGGCTCATCACACTAAGAATTCTTTTGACAAAACAAAGTAGAGAAAAAAAATCAAGGATTTTCATCGTCTGCCCCAATACCTGCTGTTAACATTTAATTGTTTACGAAAATTGTCTCCTTTTTTTATTTCCTTCCCATTTATTTATTTTACTTTTGCATTCAGCTTATTTTAAAGACAGAAATTTATGGATATCTGACAAAAAATAGGCTTAAAGAAAACAGATACAAAACATTAGTTTACATTTTACAGTTATTATTATTTTATTATTATTTTTTCCCCTCTGTATTTGAGAGAGTTCCACTTTGATAATGAAGAAAAAAAAATCACAAATTAAGAGAGAGATTCATTTTTATTTCTCAATGGGGCTTTATGATCTTCCTTTTACACAGATGTTTTGTCACAAGATTTCTATCTGATCTGTATGTGTGCAATTGTGTTCTTATAAAATCCCATCCACATACCATAGTGTGACAAAGAGCACATGTATAATATGACTTCAAAATCTTCATTGACTGATCCATGGATTCTGGAATTATATAAGAAGATGTTAGGTAGAATTTAAAGCAGTGGTTCCCAACCAAGTGGTCATGTCTCACTTTGGTATTTCTAAAATTCTGGTGCCCCCCACCTGTAATATTTAATATGCCAATAACACATGTACGTATATACACACAAAATATTTTTATGTATGCATACCATATATACATCATATGTATTAACACACATTAACATTAACAATCTCACTCAGACTCACTAGAAAACAATTCACTGTTAATCACTCATTCTTAAATTGCCCCCCTTATTCTCTTGGTATAGTAAGCCGAAGGGTGCACATTCTACACATGCACCACCAAAATATTACTATGCAACCCATGTTGGGAATTGTTGGTTTAGAGTCTACCTAATGTTGTATGTGCTGGTAGCATAATGGTTATCAGCACAGTAAGTGGAACTAGCAAGCGGAGTTCGATTCCAGTGAAATCTGCAATGCATATTTTCACATAAATGCTTTGGGGAAAGGCATGAATCCATCTTTTTCTTTTTTTCGAAAGCTATGGATAGACTGGATTTCAAAGTTTTGAATAGCAGCCTGTCTAAAAGAATAACTATTATATTCTATCTGTCTATATGTACATACACACATGCACAAGTATACACACGCATACACATACAGGAAAAGGAAAAAAGAAAAACCAACTTAATACCAATAATAAGAGCATGCTAAATGTCACATTAATTATTTACATCAAACTTAGTATAAAAATAACAAAAAAATGAGAAAAACCTCCTGAAGAGTGGAATGGGCAACTACGGAAAAGTTTGTCTATGAAATTTGGAAGTCCAGGTGCTGAATATAGTTAAGTGACAAATTTTATTTGATATTGATACCCCCCTCCTCTGAAGATATTTTATTTGATATTGATACCCCCTCTGAAGATATTTTATTTGATATTGATACCCCTCCTCTGAAGATATTTTATTTGATATTGATACCCCCCTATGAAGATATTTTATTTGATATTGATACCCCCCTCTGAAGATATTTTATTTGATATTGATACCCCCCCCCTCTGAAGATATTTTATTTGATATTGATACCCCCCCCTCTGAAGATATTTTATTTGATATTGATACCCCCCTCTGAAGATATTTTATTTGATATTGATACCCCTCTGAAGATTAAACAGACAGGTTCACCTTCAAAATTCTGGAGTTGAGATGCTGAAAGTAACATCAATCAGATAAGTGACAAACTTACTCACATTCATCCTATATATACATATATATATATATATATATATATATATATATATATATATATGTATTTGTGTATTTAGGCAGCAATCCTTCTTTCATGCACATTTCATTGAATATGACTATGACAGACAAGGTGCTTTTATTTAGTTTTTTTATACAATTTCTCATGCAATCTAATAATTTTTTTCTTTTCAGATGATAAATTATATAAAAACTATCCGAATGTTCTTTTTATCCGAGTGCTTTCAACTATACATTTACCCATTTTCAAGGATTGAACATTTTAACTGTTAAATAAGACATAGTTTAAATGTATAGCCAAAAGCGCTCAGATAAAAAGAACATTCAAACATTTTTATACAATTTATCATCCGAAAAGAAAAAAAATTATTAGATCACATGAGAAATTGTATAAAAAACTAAATAAAAGCACCTTGTCTGTCATATTCAATGAAATACATATATATATATATATAGATATATATATATATACATTATACTAACAGTAATACTCGGTTGGAAAAACCTCGGATAGCACAACTTGTAAGTCTGTCAAAACAAATTGTTGCCTGAGGAAAAAAAATTGGAAAAAAAAGAAAGAACTAGAAACATTCAAACAGGGCGAAATAAATCATCCAGTGCCTTAAGTTTTTAGTCCAAAGAAAAAACCCAAGCGAATAATAAATCTAAAATGTAGAGTGCTCAATACACTAAGAAGAGCAGGGATAAATTATATATATATATATATATATATATATATATATATATATATCAGAGAGTTGACTGATTAAATAGGTCAATGTCTGATCCTTACCCCTCCTCCTCAATATTAAGGATTGTAATAAAAATAAAAATAAAATTTAAAACTCTCCCTTTCTCTCTCTAATTTCGACCATGTCTCTCACACTATTCCTCACCACCCTCTATGTCACCTTATATAAGCTTAATACTGCCCTTCAAAAGTGTAAATTTTAAACTCATTTTTTTGAGAGAGAATAATGACATAACCAAGATGATGTCTTTCCACACTACTTCATACAAAAGGCAAGGAAGGAAACTCCATCATTACTGGAAAGAGCAATAACAATAACAGGATTTGAGAAACCTATTTTCCTGAAAATTTCTTTTAATAGAAATATTTTATAAATTTCAACTGAAAGTAATACTGGCTACTCCGTCAATGAATGCCAAATGTTTCCTTATAAGGAAACAGCTAATATTAGTATTACCATTGTTATTAGATATTATTTTGGTGTAAATGAGTGAAACTTATGACTCTTGGTGGGGATCACACTTTTAACCATGTTGACTGGTGCTACAGAATCACAAACAAAGATCTGTACCAAATAACAGAAACCATATCACTTGAAGACTACCAACAGCAGCAACAAATAAAATGGATAGCACATGAAAATCAAAAAGAAAATAATGACATAATCAAGATGTTATCTTTCCGCACTACTTCAAACAAAAGGCAAGGAAGGAAAACCCCATCAATACTGGAAAGAGTAATAACAATAACAGGATTTGAGAAACCTATTTTCCTGAAAAATTCTTTTACTAGAAAGATTTCCATGCTACTTCAAACAAAAAGTTAGGAAGGAAACCCCCATCAATACTAGAAAGAGTGATAAAAAAAATAGTGGACTTGAGAAACTTATATTTTTCTGAGAAACTATTTTAATAGAAAGATATTATAAATTTCAACTGAAACTAACTGAATGTCAAATGTTTCCTTATACAGAAACAGCTCATTAGAAATGAGGACAGATATTACACTTTGATCACATCCCTGTCTGATGGGCAGGAAGTGAAGAAAAAATAATGGCATAATCAAGATGTTGGCATTCTACAGTGTTTCAAATAAAAGGTTTTTCCCAACCTTTTATTTGAAAACCCCATCAATACTGGAAAGAGTGATAAAAGTTAGTGGACTTTAAAAACCTATATTTTTCTGAGAAATTATTTTAATAGAAAGATTTTATAAATTTCAACTGAAAGTAGCATTGGCTGCTTGGTCAATGAATGTTTCTTTGTAAGGAAACGGCTAATATTAGCATGATCATTACCTGTTTTTTCACAAAATTTCAAAACAAATCCACATCTTGAGACAGATATCCAATTTAACGTAAGTCAAAACTGCTGATATAAATATACATTATAACAACATATCATGGGGATTCACTTCTCTATTCTCCAGAAGAAAAGAAGCAAAAATAAAAAAAATCGAAAAAAAAAAGAAGAAGGAAAAAATTTATTTCAAATTGACATCCATCTTGTCTCTCTCGTCTTAATATTTGATTTGACGAAAAAAAGGTCACTGTAACCTGTCAGGGGAAAATTGCAGAAAAACAAAAATTTTTAAATTTAAAAATTTTAAATGCAGCTATTTTATTTCTTTTGTTTCTTACTTTGATATTTTAAAATTTTTTAATTGTTTTTTTTTTTTTTTTTAATTTTGAAAGAAATTCACCAACTGAAATTTGTGAGGGGTGATTTTCATTTTTTTTTCTCTTTTCTTAAAAGGTAATTATAATGGAATTTTTGCCGAGTAATTATTTATTAATGCCCAGAGTTGAGCACTTGTCAAGGCTCTGCGGAAGAGGAATGGTGTGGAATTGATATTGGATGGTTGGTTTGATGGTAGGATGGTATGATAGTGGCGGCTTTGTTATTGTGAGTGAAAGACTAGAGAACCACTGGAGAAGAATGCAATGGCAGAGATAAAAATTTAAAAAAAAAAAAATTTGGAAGAACTTGACCTGATTTGTGGGTTAGGTTGTAGTTAGGTTACACTGGCATCAAGGTTGATTAATGTTCAAACCCCGATAAAAGCTAGTACCTTGAATGCTGATTTTCACAAGTCCAGTAAATATGTTAACAAAGAACTTGATTTCATTTGTATTCTATAGAATGGATGAAGTAAAAGAATAGAACACGACACATGGATATTTTTAGATTTTACAAGTATACAAATGTACTGATTACAAGCAGGTGGGAATATTGGTTTTTAAAAATCAGTATTTGAAGTTTTAACTCTTAACTGAGACAAGTGCTAAGGTGTAGCACAAAGATATATTTGAACTGTTAGGAAAACTCAATCTATTTGAAAAGTATGTTAGAATAATCTAGAACTTATACTGGGTTTAAACTGCTTGTATCCAGATAGAAAATGAATAAAGTAGGTATACAAAAACAAATCTTTTCAACCTCTACAATGAGGCTATTTGAAGGTAACTGGAAATCCTAGGATTTATTATCAGTGAGCAAAATCTAAACAAAATAAGATATGCAGATGACACTGTGATGATGGTAGATACAAAGGAAAACTGCAGGACCTCAAAGACACGTTGTCTTGCTAAAATATAAAACCCAATCCTTAAGAGAAAACAAGAGATAAACCTCTACTCCTGTTCAAAAGACTGGGGAGGAATGTGAACTGGGCAATAGAATAACCTATCTGTGAAAAAATTGTCCAGCATTCACTGACATATAGAAGGATTGATATTATATAGCAGTCCAACACCCTTTCTCTTTGTTTCTAATGAAATTTTCCTGTTTCTTAATTCTTTGTTTAGCATTTGGAAAGCATCTTTTGTTATTCCAGTGCATGTTCGGTGTCCTATTTTTCATTCCTAAGAAGCTGGAGATTCTTTGAGAATTTATTATCAGTGAGCATCATGTTAACAATATAGGATATGCATATAATACTGTGTTGATGGCAGATATAGAAAAGAAAACCACAAGACTACCTAGGCAGGATAGTAAAGGAAAGCATAAATAAGGTACTAACCATCAACTGCAAGAAGATAGTATGGCTGTCAGCAAGAGAAAACACATAAGATGTGAACTACACTACTACTGGCAACATCAAGCAAGTACAGAAATTGAACTATTTGGTTGGTTTGATTTGGTTTGGTTTGGTTTAGTTTTGTTTTGTTTTACGGCATATTAATCTCAATGGGTTATTTAATGCTGATAAGATTTTTATTGCTGGTAATATTTTTTTATTTTCAAAAATTTATTTCTGGTAATATTTTTCCTTCAAAAAATCTATTTCTGGTAATATGTTTTCTTCAAAAAACCTATTTCTGGTAATATTTTTTTTAAAATCTTTTCTGGTAACCTTTTTTCTTCAAAAAATAATATTTTTTCTTTAAAAATCTATTTCTGTAATATTTTTCTTCAAAAAATCTATTTCTGGTAATATTTTTTCTTTAAAAAAAAAAATCTATTTCTGGTAATATTTTTTCTTTAAAAATCTATTTCTGGTAATATTTTTTCTTTAAAAAATCTATTTCTGGTAATATTTTTCATTCAAAAAATCTATTTCTGGTAATATGTTTTCTTTAAAAAACCTATTTCTGGTAATATTTTTTTTTTTAAAAAATCTATTTCCTGGTAATATTTTTCCTTCAAAAATCTATTTCTGGTAATATTTTTTCTTCAAAAACCTATTTCTGGTAATATTTTTTCTTTAAAAAAATCTATTTCTGGTAATATTTTTTTTCTTTTAAAAATCTATTTCTGGTAATATTTTTTTTTTAAAAACCTATTTCTGGTAATATTTTTTTCTTTAAAAAATCTATTTCTGGTAATATTTTTTCTTCAAAAAATCTATTTATGGTAATATTTTTCCTTCAAAAAATCTATTTCTGGTAATATGTTTTCTTCAAAAAACCTGTTTCTGGTAATATTTTTTTCGTTAAAAAATCTATTTCTGGTAATATTTTTCCTTCAAAAAATCTATTTCTGGTAATATGTTTTCTTCAAAAAACCTATTTCTAGTAATATTTTTTTCTTTAAAAAATCTATTTCTGGTAATATTTTTCCTTCAAAAAATCTATTTCTGGTAATATGTTTTCTTTAAAAAACCTATTTCTGGTAATATTTTTTTCTTTAAAAAATCTATTTCTGGTAATATTTTTTCTTCAAAAAATCTATTTATGGTAATATTTTTCCTTCAAAAAATCTATTTCTGGTAATATGTTTTCTTCAAAAAACCTATTTCTGGTAATATTTTTTTCTTTAAAAAATCTATTTCTGGTAATATGTTTTATTCAAAAAACCTATTTCTGGTAATATTTTTTTCTTTAAAAAATCTATTTCTGATAATATTTTTCCTTCAAAAAATCTATTTCTGGTAATATTTTTTCAAAAATGTATAGCTGGTAATATTTTTTTCTTCAAAAATTTATTGCTGGTAATAATTTTTTACAAAATATTTCTGGCCTTAAAACCTATTTTTACACTTTCATAGTGTTTTGACCCCAGTTTGTGGGTTAACTATTTGCCCATAGCTGAGACCCTAACAGGTGTTACCACCCCAGGTCAGAGTGGACTGGGAACACCAGCAATTAAGAAGTGGTTCCATACTCCTCAAAACCTCCTGATCAGAGGCTTTGCTGTTGTTTATTGTCTTACCCAGGATGTAGATGTAGCTTATTGTCATACTCAGGGGATGGGAACTATTTGGGAAGTGATTTAACAGAAGATGGAAAATCTAACACCGAAAATTTGAACAAGCATTGGATGAATGAAAGCCGCATTCCAAAAGCAAGGAAAAAAGTGCTGAATTTCTATGTGATATTGATCCTCTTTTATGACAATGAAGAGAAAACTAAAGGAAAATAGAAATCTTGTTCTACAGAAGGATGCTGAGAATTCCATGGGCAGAGTGTGCAAGCAATGAAGAAGTTTTAAGGAAAACAGAAACAAAAAGGACACTTATACACAGAATGAGAAAGAAATTTCTTGGACACCTAATGAGGAAAAAGGGCTTATAGAATTTGACACTCACAGGAAATATCAAAGGCAAGAGGGACAGGAGAAGGTAGTCAACTATCTACCTGTATTTGCTTGTAAAAGGGATGGTAGAACTGGGTGTGGGGAGCTTGGAAAAGGGGAGAATGCTGTTAACAGCTACAAGGGATACGAAATTGTGAAGAACCACGATCACTCATGTTCTGAAAGGACAAGACACATAGAAAATATTATAGAAAGCATTTTTACAATTGCAGTTTTAATTAAAAGAGAAACTAATTGCTCAAGGCAAAAAATATATAGAAAGTGCTCTAATTTCTGAGTTTTACATGGTAAATTTACATCCAGGGTCATACAGCACATCACCTTTTTTAACCAAACTACTGCTAATACAATGTGGGATAATTAAAAACAACAGTTTTAAAAACAGAAAAACAATAGTTGTAAAAAGTTGAATGAGATAGTTTATGTTATACATGTAGACCCACAGGAAGACAAAAATTCAGAAATTTAAAGTAAAGCATCTCTGTATTTTCATTGTTTCTCTCGATGTATAATTGAAATTTGTAATATTATGTTCCCTTCACCTATATATATATATATATATATATATATTTGGTTGGATTGATGTGAGTTTGTGACCCTGGGTTTCACGCTTTTACGATCGTCAGACAAACTGATTAATTTTTTAAAATTTTGGGTTTATGTAGATTGCGTGTATTGGTGTTATTATGGAAGTGGGGGTGGGAATCGTCATCGTGATGTCACTCATGCTAATGCAAACATAGATGTATGTCCATACACCCAGGGTCAGAAACTCACATCAATCCAATCAAATATGTTAGCTCTATCTCTGATATTGAGCACTTTCTAATAAGTACGGCACATATAATGTATAAATAATATATATATATATATATATATATATATATATATATATATATATTTTTTTATATATATATATATATATATATATATATATATATATATATGTATATATATATATATATATATATATATATATATATATATATATATATACATACATACATATGTGAAAAGTGTGTGTATATATATATATAATATATATATATATATATATGAAAATGGATACATATTCAAACAATATTTTTTATAATATACTAATTATCAAACAAAATTATTTATAATCTTTTCTTACAATGAGTTCTCTTTCGATGTATATCCTCTTTGGAATTATCAATACTAATTATCAAACAATATTATATGATTTCATCAGTAAGACATTAGTCTGAAGATGACAGTTCAAAGAACAAAATACACCACATGTGATTTATCCATTTTGTCATTCAATTACCCACTATGAATGGTTGTGTGGCTGAGTGGTTAGAATGTTAATGACTGAACCAGTTTTTGTATCTCACCAGGGTTGATTTGTCAAGGTGATGTCTTCTTGATAATGTCAATCTGGGGAGACGTTTGGCCCTGTTGAGAAGTGCCTGAAATCCACTCCATAGATTGACCCAAGCATTATGAGTGAAATTGAGTAGATAGAACATTTAAAGAGTTTAAGGATATTTTGGCCGAGTTCAAACAGTTTTTTTTTACACAAGATTACATGTTCTCCCCACAAAAATGTAATTAAGTTCCACCCAACATAGATGCAATATAAACCACTGGTTGGCCCTGTGAGTGTTGAAGAAATATAAATGTGGCTGAGTAGGCATTTGCAACAGAGATTATCTAGCCAGCTTAGCAGACAAACATACTCAAAAACGAGTGACCAGCCATCATTTATATGTATGTGTGTGTGGCTTTGTCGAGACAAGGACAACATCCATCATTAAGCACTTATAAATGTGCTTCCTATACATCTCAGTGTCATTTATAAATATAAATCCAAATATGTGTTGACAATGACAGATTGTCATTTTCACAGACACACAGGTAAATACATACCAGATATATTTGGATATCGACATATTTCAACAGAGCTTTTTATCTATCAAAATATACACTATCTCAGCCTCTCTTAGTATTTATCTATCTATCTATCTCAGTCTGTTCATTATCTATCTATCTATCTCTCTATCTATCTCAGTCTGTTCATATGTATGTATCTATCTATCTATCTAAGTCTGTTCATATCTATCTCTCTATCTCAGCCTGTTCATATCTATCTATCCATTGATCTGTTCCAATCTGTTGATTATTTTATCAATATCCATGTGTTCATCATCTATTTTTGTGCGTTCATAATCTCAGTCTGTTTCTATCTATCTCTGTATACATATCCACCTGTCTATTGATCAGTATCTATCTATCTATTGATCTGTTCCCATCTGTTCATTATTTATATTCATATCCAAATGTTCATCCTGCATTTTTGTGTGTTCATTATTTATCTATCTCAGTCTGTTCATATCTATCTATCTATCTATCTCAGTCAGTACATATCTATCTATCTCAGTCAGTACGTATCTATCTATCTATCTATCTATCTATCTATCTATCTATCTATCTATCTATCTATCTATCCCTGTTTGTTGATCACCAGTAATTAATACATCCCAGTCTGTTATATTTATCAATTTTTCTCACTCCACCAATATAATTTATAGATATTGATACATACATTTAATTCGTGAAATATATATGTTGATCAAAATTTCTAAGTATACAAACCATACAGGGGACTGGTAAGAATATGAAACACATGCATGCACATGCACAAAAGTCCACATGCCCGCTCAACATCAGAGTTGTTGTTTTGACTTGGAGGCACAATGCAAAAAGTCTTCAGCATAACTGCTTGTTTCTGAGCATGCCCAACTCTGCTCAGACCTGTTTGTGTTTCTTCACCATCCATACAGCCAACTTCTGATTGATACTGAGCAGATCTTAGTCACAGTTCAAGTATGTGTCTCACCAGGGCTAAATACAATAGTGAATTCAGAGTTGTCCTCCTATACTGGTTGCCAATTATAGCTACAAAATCCAGTCTAACCTGCTATTATTTATCCCATACTTGGATAAGAACAGATGGATTCATACTTTTCCCCAGGGTATTTTTATGAAAGTGAATGCAACAATCTTGACCAGAAGATGAACTCGGCTTGCAATTTCTCATTCTAATCCTCCTAGCATTACTCCACCAGCCTGTTGTCAAACAGAAAAAATCTACATGCATAAAAGTGAGTACACATTGATATCAAATACTACACTTATTATAAGAGAAAATAACTTACTTAGATGGAAAGTTCTTGAAAGTGCAACTATCTATTCTTGTCAAATGGTAACTTATGCCCTGGAGTTTTTCAGATATCTCCTTTTGTTAAAGGAAATACTCCTTTTCTAAGCCAACACACATGACCATCAAAGTTTTGAAAATTAAAAGAAAACAGTTATCTGTTATGGAGTAAATAAGACATGCCAGTAACACAAATGAACCAGGCAAGATGCCTTAAATAAAGAACTCAAAATAAGTCAAGAGAAGTCAATTGGAGTCAGTCAAAGAGAATTTCTAATGACGTCATGCCTAAGCAAGACAATATGATTTATTAAAATAAAATAATAAAGAATAATTAATAAATAAATATATATAAACAAATAAGACAATAAAAATTCACCAACAACAATAACATTTATATACTTTCATTTATTAGGCATTAAATTACATCACCTAGCATCCTTCTTAGTCTACATACATCTTAAAGCATATTTTAAAGCATTCTTAAATTTAAAATTTTGAAAAATTAACAGGACAGATATAATTTATTTTTATCTGAATTTATATATATATATATATATATATAATATAAAAAGAAGCGAGAAACTGCAAACGTTTTTGGTGTAATGTGAATTTTTTTAAATTCACATTACAACCAAAATATATTATGCTTTATTTTCCATAATTTTGCTACATGGGTTTTCTGGTCTTGCAACCTTCATCAGGCAAAGAGTGGATATTTTCACATATTATTAAAAGGAATTAATTTTCCTTATGTTTTTCGATGTTAAATATTCTCGATATTAGACATTCTGTTTTTTGTGTGTTAGTGACCCAAATGTCTTTTTTGAATTGGCAGTGAAAGAATTCTGCATGAAGGGTAATAAACAATAAAGACTGATACGAGAAAGGGTGAGAAAGATATCTATATTCGTATCTTTTAATGACACCTGTGTGTTCTTAGATCTATTTCCATTTTTTTTGTGTTTTTGTCAGTTTACACATATTCCCTCTCTCTCTCTATATATATATATATACTGTCTTATTATAAGGAATTAGTATACACATATATACACATACACACAAACACACATACACACACTTCCTATGTTGTGTAGGGTTTGTGTGCATGCCTGTGAGCAGTTTTGTTTTTGTCAATATATGTATATATATATATATATATATATATATATACCAGTACGCGCATCTACATGCACACTCCCTCTCTATAAACACATACTGTCTTATAAGTCCCAATGTCTGGCAACAGGTCTCTGCACCATGCCATACAAGCAGAAATCTAAGTCATGGCTGTCAGACAATTTCTGCGACCACATAACCTCTTACATTTGACCACCTAACTCCCTAGACTTGCAGCCCCACCTGATTATTATGTGGGGAGTGGAATTGAGTAAGAGACCAACAAAACTCCTTGTGAAACCAAAGATTATGGCAGCATTTACCAACTTAAACAAGGAGACTGTCCAAAGGATTGCAGGAGATTCTATAGTCATCTGGAGGCTGTGGTTGAAGCCAATGGCAATTTTAATGAATAAATTTACTCTTTATTATTTCAAGATATTTTTTGTGTAATTTTGGTAAATATATCTGTTAAAATGAGATGTCAGTGTTATTTTCATTTTTGTGTAATTTATCCATTGTGCCATGTATATAACTATATAGTTTTTCTCTATCTCTTTTTTCTGTCCCCAGGCATAGACAAAATTCTACAGGAAGGTAGATGCATGTATATATGAAAGTGTACAGAGTGCTGGAATGTAAATTGTATCAAGCAAACAGGATATATAGTTCCATGTAGGCTTCACTATAAAATGGTGTCCACCATCTCTTCAGATCAGCACTCATCAAGAAAATGACCGCCAATAGAACTCAAACCATCAGAAATTTATCCCTTTTGGGATTCTTCCTCTGTCCTTGTCTTTCTCTTCTTACTATTTCATTTTGACTTTCATTCAAGGTTGGAGTGGGGAGGGGAGAAACAACTGCCTGGTGACAGTTTCTCTTCTTCACAAGGAGAAGAAAGCCTTGATCTTGGGCAGTGATTTTTGAGCTAATGGAAATGCCATCAAGAGGCAATCATTGTCAAGTCAACCAAAACAGCCTGAGTATCATTTTATTAACACCTAAACAAATATCTACTTTACAGAACATTTATTTACTTACATACTTAACTCAGTCTTCTCTTTCTTTCTTTTTCTGATTTCTTGTTTCTATTTGAAAACTTTCACATCTTTTTAATGAGTTTATCTGTCTGAATTTTTCTACATTTGTATCTAATTTGTCTAATCTTTTTAAAATTCTTTCTATTTGTTGATACTTGTCATTATTCATTATTTATTTTTTGTCATCTTTCTTTCTTTCTTTTTTTGTCATTTTCTTCCCTTCCTTCCTTTCTTTGTCATATTTCTTTCTTTTTCTTTGTTAACTTTCCGTCTTTTAACTTGTCATGTTTCTTTCTTTCTTTCTTCAATTGTCATTTTTCTTTGTTCTTCCTTTCTTTCTTTCTCCCCTTGTCATCTTTCTTTGTCTTTGTCATTTTCTTTTTTTCCTTTTTCCCAGGTCTTTTCTTTCTTTTTCCTTGCTATCTTTCTTTCTTTTTCCGTCTTCTTTCTTTCTTTCCCCTTGTCATCTTTCTTTTCTGTCATTTTCCTCCCTTCCTTCCTTTGTCATATTTCTTTCTTTTTCCTTGTTAACTTTCTGTCTTTTACCTTGTCATCTTTTACCTTGTCATCTTTCTTTCTTTCTTTCTTTCTCTTTCTTTCGTTCTCCCCTTGTCATTCTTCTTTCTTCTTCCTTTCTTTCTTTCTTTCTCCCCTTGTCATCTTTCTTTCTTTCTTTCTCCCCTTGTCATTTTTCTTTCTTCTTCCTTTCTTTCTTTCTCCCCTTGTCATTTTTCTTTCTTCTTCCTTTCTTTCTTTCTCCCCTTGTCGTCTTTCTTTCTTTGTCTTTGTCATCGTCTTTTTTCCTTTTGCCCTTGTCCTTTCTTTCTTTTTCCTTGCTATCTTTCTTTCTTTTTCCATCTTCCTTCCCCCTTGTTTTTCTTTTGTTTTTTTGTTTTCAACTTTTCTTTCTTTCCTCTTTTGTCATCTTTCTTTCTTTTCATTCTTTCTTTGTCCTTTAATCTTCCTTTCGTTCTTTCTCAATGTTGTAAAATTAGGTAGATGGAACTTTTGGGAGTCGTTGATGGTTGTGCTAGCACAAAGTTTCATTGTGACTGAGGGGTTTGCGTGTCTGGCCTTGTTCAAACTGTTGATCATTAATGTTTTTCTCCCAGTAACTTCCACTTAGTTATAGTGAATAAACACAAATTACATAAGCAGGTTTTCAAAAGTTTCTTTATCTTATTAAACTTTATGAACCACAGTTTTTATATATATATATATATATATATATATATATATATATAATTATAAATTAATTGATTTAAAATATGTTATTTTCGCTACACAGTTCCAACCATGTTTCAAAAATAGAAGCTAAAAACCCCTAATTTTATTTTTGCAAATAAATTAAAAGCATTAGTTCCATTTCATCTTCAAGCGAATTTTGGAGTAACTTTTAAAATTTACTTTTAAATACTAAAATCACGTTTCCATGGTTACAGAATATTCTACTCAAATTGAACACGGGGTGTCTAGATTTTCCTTTGACATATCATTTATCAGTTATTAGCTACATTTTGGTGAGGGTGAGGATGTATTTTACACTGAAACTTGACGTCGGTTGAATGGATGTCGTCTGAATTTAAAAAAAAAAAAAATTGTTAACAGTAAAAAATTTTCAACGTTATCTTTTAAAATTAAAGATTTTTTTTACATTACTTTTTTATTTAACTTTGATTTGAAATATTTTCCTTTTTAATTTTATTTTACTATATTCTTTTTTAGAACAGTTAAATGTATTAGAATCCATTATATTATGTAGGATTATTTTAACATTAAGTTTAAGTATGTATATGAGGTTACATTTTTTTTTTTTTTTTTTTTTTGTATATGACTATGACAGCAGAAATGGTTACTTAATTTCACTGATTCAGTAAACTTTTCTTTTATATATAAACCTATTATTATAATATTTCACATGTAAATACTGAGGACATGGGTCATTCAAAAGCTTACATGTTATGGTATTTCAAATTTTATTTTGTTGATTTTTGGATTCTTTTTGCCAGATTTAAAAGAAATTTAGTTAGAATTCATTCAATTTAACTCCAAATTCAAAATTAAACTTTAAAATTTTAAAATATTTTCATTGTTTAGTTTTAATAGACTATATTACTTTATAACAGAAGGAAAATTACTCATATTAAGTAAGTTATTTTCCATATCAAAGTATATAAATTTTTTTTTTTTTTTTTTTAAATAAATTTAAGTAATATTAATGGCACTTACTACAAAACTAGCTAAGTCATTTCTCAGATTTAGTAAACTTTATTTAATTAATTAATTAATTTATTTCAAATATATGTAACCTAATTAATAAAGTTTCATAATGTATAAATAACATGTTAGAATTCATTTTTATTTTTACCTTTTAATTTCAAAAAAATTATAACTTTATCTTATTTTAAACTATATTACTTTATAACAGAAGGATAATTACATTAAGTAAAAAATTTTTCATATCAAAGTATATGTAAATTACAATTTTTAAACTTTTAATTTAGATATTATTTAAGATATGAACTACAAAACTATCAAGTCATTTCTCAGAATTAGTAAAACTTTATATTATATATATATATATATATATATATATATATATATATATATATATATATATATATATATATATATATATATATATATATATATATATATATATAATATATATATATATATATATATATCTCTTGAGGAGGCATGGTGGAGTAATGGATAGCGGCTTGGATTGAGGAATCAGAGAGCTGAGTTCAAATTTTAGTCGAATCCATTACATTCACTTACGTGCTAATACCCTTGGGAAAGGTGTGAATCCTCTTCTTCTCCCTCCAGCTATGGGTAAATAGCAGGAGAGACCAGGTTCTATAGCCTTGGATGGCAACTGGTCTAGGAGAAGGACAACTCTGAATTCAAAACCTGTGGAGGGTCGTTTAGAGACCTTGTGGCACGTAGTGCACCAGGTCTCTGTATTCGGTCCTTCAAAAAGTGTGGATGGTCCTGCACGAAACCTTCACCACTATAATCAAATCTTATGTGCTGTTGTCGAGCTGTCAGTTTCCTAGGCTTGACCCTCATATGATGGTATGCATCACTACCATCTGCCTCTGAGCTAGTAATTTGGTAGCTATAGGTTAAATAGCAGAGTAGACTGGGTTCTCTAGCCTTGAGTGGTAATCAGTTTAAGAGAAAGAAACTTCAGAATTTCAAATGAGAAATTACAATTGAACCTATTCTTCTCAGTTCAATGCAATTGCAAAATTACTGTCTATTTATCTGAGATATAAAAACTTATTTAACTATAATTATTTGTTAACTTTAAGATAACAGGAAATTCTACATCCATTGTTATCAAGAGTGATGGGCAGTTTGCCCATCTCTATGTAGTAGATATTTCATTTTATACATGTAGATAACTCCAATTCAGAAGAAAAAAAAAACATCCCAGAATTATTTGAAGATCTTACATAATTTTTAATTTTATATTTTCTGGTATTCAACTCTGATCAAATCTGTTTACAAATTACCTAGATAGACATGGTTTTATTTACATCATCTGTAAAATATTAATAATTAAATTGGCCACACTTTCTTGTTTGATAATCAAGGATTGATTGCCTACAAATGTGTTTTTCAAATTCCGATTTTAAAATAGCCTGGATAGATAAGGTTTTATTTACATCATCTTTAAAACATTAATTATTAATTTCACAACACTTCTTTTTGTTACAGATATATTTTTAGTTACACTAGAATATTTACGCACACACACCAACATATGGTGTATGTAGGCATAAGCTTTTAACTTCTAAAAGTTTGGTTAAAGACAAAGTTCTTTGTTAAGGATTTTTTTAATTTATTTTTTCTATATTTTGGATGATATTTCTGGTTTTTTAATAAATATTTAAAAAGAAATTGTTCAATGGCTGATTACTCTTGGTGTTTATAATCCATTATCAGAGTCTGTTTTTGTCAGTTTTATCGTTTTCAAATATTGCCTCTTTATATCTTCACATGATGGACTTTTTTTTTTTCTAATCACAAAATCTAAATATATATCTGTAAGATCGTAACATGAATAAAGACAAGAGAAAAACTTATCATAACCAACACATTTCATCCTCTGATAGACAAATGTAAGGATTTTATTAAACTAACAACGTTTTTACTTCTGTTTATAAATAAAATCCATACGTTTACCTTCATAAAGTCTATAAGGGGACCAAGTCTTTTGTCTTCATCCATATCATATATATATATATGTATGTATGTATGTATATTTAAGTGACATATTTTCATTTAAGCATGTTCCATTAAATAATATAGATATATTACTATTTATTTTTATGATAATCCTTTCTAGGTATATAATTATCTTCTTGATGTTAAGTTGAAAGTTATCAGGGAAGATAGCATATTTTTTGCTAACCCAAGTGTATATATATATATATATATATATATATATATTTTATAAGTTTTTGTGTGACACATTTCATTCCTTAGGACTTCATCGAAACATGTGACATGAAAACTTTTTACACTTTGTTATAAATCATTCGTCCAAAACTGTTCTTGATATATATATATATATATATATATATATATATATATATATATATATATATATATATATAATAGAGAAAAAGAGTTTGTTTAAAATTTGCTATATTTTGTGGGGGACATCATTCCTTCAAAATTCTTGATATATAAAATTTATATATATATATATATATATATATATATATATATATATATATATATGTGTATATATATATATATATATATATAATGTAGAGAGAGAGGGAGAGTTTGCTTAAAATTTGCTATATTTTTGGGGTACGTTTTCTCAATATCAGAGACAGAGCATTTCTCTATATAGACAGTGGGGACATAGGAATCAACACTTCATGGTGACTTTCAGTTTCATACTTTAAGTGATCTTCATAACTCGATTTATGAACACACCGTTTATATCAACAAATGCTCTATCCATGATATTGGGCATTCTTCTTGATAAATATAGCAAAATTCTAAATGCATAACCATTAAGTATAAATGAATATTTACATCACCAATATCAATCATTTTCTCTAATTAACTCCAGGTTTCGTTATTCAATTTCATTAGTCAGACAATGATGACAATGAACTCTTTGATGGGACTATCCTGTTGACTTGGATTCTGACTTTACATGAACACTCCTCCCCCGACCTCCACTGACTCTATTATTATTATTATTTCTTTTTTTTTATTAGATGTATTCACAATGTTCTTGTCTACTGATTGCTTTGTATTTGTCCATCCTTTTTCATTCATTCTTTTTTGTCTGTTTTTCAGTTTACATATCTCGGATTCATTTTTAATGTCATGCCATCTGTAGGGCCAAAACTCAACAATGCATCTCTGATTCAAAGGTGAGCAGTTGTGTACAATAGAATACTGTTTTTTGTAAGTATAGCAGAAAAGTGCCCAGCCTTTGTTCATTGAGGCATTGTTTTGATGTGAAAGACCTTATTCTATCTAGAGGCAAACCAGACTTTCCACCAACACCTCATCCAAGCATAGATTAAAAAAAATGAATAAATAAATAAAAATATAAAAGGTTAGGTTTTCATTTAGACAGACAGCTTTCTTTTATTTTATTTTTTTTTGCTTTTTGTCTTTTTTTAAAGGTGTTGTTTTTAATTTTGGTAGAGTTCAGTTGAATGTAGTATTGTCCCAAACCCACCCAGACCACAGCCATTTACCAATAATTACACGGGGTCTGTTTTTAGAAGTTACTCGTGTTTTATGTCCCATGAAAATTCACAGAAAGACAAAAAGTAAACAATGGATGACATTATTTGCAAGACTTTAATAAAAAATGAATATCAGTTAATTTCCTTGAGGTCTGTGTTCACTCTCTGGATGAAAAAAGTTTTTATTATCATAAGAATTAAAGAGACTAAGTAAAACAGAATTTGAATATAAATAACCCTATCCAATTTATCTCCCTTGAATTGTTACCGAATCAAATCATATTACCATACTATAATTCTTCTTGTTCCTTGGTTAGTTATACCCTGCTAAAACTTCATGAATAATGGACTATTCCATTTTTAATTGTAAGGAAAGACAGAAAAGACATATCAGAGATGCAGTTTGATTTCAATAGGAAAAGAAAGAAAATTAGAAAAGATAGCAGCAACAATGTTCTCTGGTGTTTAATGTCTGCTTCAGTGAAATGGAAAATCTTATCAATTTTAAATCTTTTCATTTGTACCCTCTTACTTCTTTAAATAATGACCTACATTCATGCTTATTATTGTTATTGTAATATTTGGTTAAATTGTTTTAAGCTCAGTTATTTAACAATGCAAAAGGGAGATTTACATGTATATCATATAGCTGTAGAAATCGCAAGGGCTTAAAGCCATATCCCATTGAAACACTGGTTTTCATATGATCACCAAAGTTAAGCAACATCAAACCTGGTCAGTAACTAGATGGGTGACTGCTTGGGAATACCAGATGCTGTAAGCTTAGATGTGTCAGGTGATGTAATAGATAATGGCTTGGAAGAACTGGAACATTGAAAGCTGAGTTCCAATTCCATTTGGGTTTGATATATTCAATAACATGCAAATATTGCTTGGCAAAGGTATGAATCTGCCTCTTCTCCCCCATCTATGGATTATTGAGTAAGACTTGCATCAGTAAATCATTATTATCTCCTCTCAAAATTCTTATAATCTAAAAAGATTTTTTGGCTTTAAATAATATGCAAAAGGTTGATAAACTGTAAAAAAAAAACAAATCAATCAAACAATAAAACTCACAAGGAGCTTATTCAATCATTAATTTAAGAATTATAATTAATCAGAAAATTCAAATAGCAAAACCGTGAAATTTTCATGAATAATAATAGTTTTTATAAATCTCTATGTTTTTGGTGATGTGTTCTTATGGCTGGATGATGATACCAAATCTGTCTGTAATGACCAACTCTTTCTAATATTGTCTCCTCATCTTAAATAGGATACTTGTCATTGTTGTTCATTCTGTTTTATTTTCTTATATGTTCCTTCTAAATTTCCAATGAAGAATTTACTTTGTTTTCCCAGTACTCCAGTGATCATTGGTGTATAAAGCCTGGGGGCCACTCAAGGAAGAGGGTTACATCAAGATATCATTATAATATGGTGTAATTTCTGGATTCCTTTTTCAAGAGATCCAGAAAATCTTTTGATTTTTTTTCTATTATTATTATTCATTCTATTTATGAAAAAGTATTCCATTTATTATTATTATTATTATTATTATGTAGTCTCTGCATATTCACACGAGTAGTAACTGTTGTGCTAAACTGGAGATTAAATGATAAGCCTCTTCAATCACAATCTTCTAGTCATTTTCAATAATGTTATTGACTGGACGATTCTAACTCTTCTTTTCATTTCCAGCTCCTGTTTTCTTTTTTTAAGTTCTTTAGGACTGTTCCCAGTACTCTGATAATGAAAAGTATGACTGTTATCTTCCTGTTAAATGACTTCCCCATTTTCTTGGAAAGGTCAAAATAATAATCTAATTTTTAAAAATTTTTTTTCAGATGGTCTACCAAAATGGTGAAATCCACTATCTGGTATAATTTCTTTTTTTCATTTATTTTATTTATTACTAACCCAGCTACCCCATCCTGGGTAAGATGATAAACTACATCCACATCTTGGGTAAGATGATAAACTACATCCACATTTTGGGTAAGACAATAAACTACATCCAACAGCAAGGCCTCTGAGGTTTTGAGGAGCATGGAACCCCCTCTTGCTAGTGTTCCCAGGTCCTGACCTGGAGTGGTAGTACCTGTTAGGGTCCCAGCTATAGGCAAATAGTTAACCCTCAAATTGGGTCAAAACATTATAAAAGTTTTAAAATAGTTTTTAATACCAGCAAGACATTTTTGTAAAAAAATTATTACCAGCAATGAATTTTTGAAGAAAAAATTATTACCAGCTATACATTTTTGAAAAATAAACTATTACCAGCAATAAAAAATCTTGTCGGCATTAAATAACACATTGAAGCTGATATCCCATAAACCAAACCAAACCAACCGATCAGCTATTAGACCAATATGGGCACAACTAATAGGTGGTAAAAAATTTTAACAAAGACACACATTGTAAAAAAAGTACAATTACCATCTGTCCATATAATCAAAATTTATTTTGATCTTCATTTTTGAAGCCGTCAAAAGTCTTGGCTGCTAAAAGAGGGAGAATATCCCGCTTATTTTCTACCCACTGTGGAAATTAATATTTTTGTATGTTCAGACGATAGAACAGTATTTGTATTTTTAATGTATGGATTTATACTGGTTTTCTTGAAAACCTCTTTCATCAATTGAATTTACTATTGTAAATACTTGTATTAATTTAAGGCTCAGACAATCAATTTGGATGGGAGCTTCCTAGACCTCACCCTCCAGCCTTAATAGAGTCAAAAAAGAATCTTGTTCAACACAATGTAAATAAACCTTTCTGAAGATTTACTTATTGAGAGTTCATCTTGTTTTAGTCTATACTTACTGTGTGTGGTCACTTTACACTCAGCATAATATACAACAGTTAAAAAAAGTACAAATTGATTCATTTTTTTATGGTTTATAAACCCTTTATTTTTGTAAGAAGATTTGTGGGGAGATAATAATCATTTAGTGATACAACTCTTACTAATTAACCCATAACATTAATTAAAATTTGCTTAAAAACTAGTAAAGGCAACTATTGGGTTAATGTTTTACACTAACATGAAATGGAATGATTATATTGAATCAATTGCTAGGTCAGCTGCTAGGAATTTTTCATTCACTGTGACAATCTAGAAATTTTTTCTTGCCAGAATCTATCTTTTATATATATATATATATATATATATATATATATATATATATATATATATATATATACAAGTCTACCATTCATATATGTATCTATGCATAGAATATTCCTGCTACATATGGTCTGGTGCTCCTACTATATATTTAAAGATCCTTGATAAAATCCAAAGAAGACTCTGCAATATTATTGATCCTGACCTGGCATCTCACCTTCAGTTACTTTCACACTGCCATAATGTAGCTTCCATATGCCTTTTCTATCAATACTTTTATGGTAAAGGTTCTGATGAACTCTGCTCTTTGATACCTAGACTTTATGAATTTAAGCCCAGTACCAGATTTGCAGCAAGATATAACTGTAAGTTCTATGCTGAAAGTTTCTTTTTTCCTCACTTCTTACCTGTGAAACTCTCTTCCGGCTTCCTTCTTTCCTGTTAACTTTGATCTTTAAAAATTTAAATGCAATGTCATCTTCTGTCCTCTTAAATTCTGTTCATTTATTGTGCTCACTCCTTAATGTTTTTCTTCTATTCTTTCACATTCAGTAACCCTCTGTGTGTTATTGGCTCTGTTGCTGTGCTTAGGCTTGAAATGAAAAAAAATCTATTAAGATCTATATGAACTCACCCTCAAGTTACAGAAACAAATTAAGAAGAATTTGCAAATGAATAAAAATAAATAAATGAGGACTACTCTGTAATTAACCAAGATCAAACAATATTTAAAATGTCAATTTAGCTTTATTTGTATTTCTACTAATCCCTAATCAGCAGTAGTTGAGTGTTAGATGGTTTTTTAACATGCATGTATGCAATTTAGAAAAAAATATCTTCTTAAAGTGTAGAAATGTTTTTTTTTGAGACAATGAAAAGTAAAAGGAAATGTGACTAATTATTGGATAAAATAATGTTAAATTAAAAATTAAAATAATGACAATTTTTTTTTTACAAAATAAAAGTGTCATTATTTCAAGCATAACATTATTTTAAACAATAATTCATCACCTTTGTATTTCTTTGTCTCTTGCAATATTGATATGACCTTCTACTGATATGTTTCAATGTTGATAATATATTCAATATTGACATGAATTTCTACTGATATTTTTTGATATAGATAATATATTTAATATATTCAATATTAATATGACCTTCTATTCAGATTTTGTCAAGAAAACCAAGGACATAAACTGGATATTTATTATTGGAGGGAGAAGAAACAGTAGTAAAAAAAACATTTTTTTTAAAATTATCTGGAAATAAGTAATGAATTAATTTATGAAAATAATAATAACAGTAATTATTGGTATAAAAGTTATAAATAATAATTGTAATAAACATAATAAAAAAGAGTAATAAAATTAACTGAAAATAAGTAATTAAAATAATATAATATTAATAAAATAATAGTAATAAATAAATAATAAAAGTAATAAAAATTATCAGCAATAAAGACTAATATAATATAAATAACAATAATAATAGTAATAAATAAAATATTAGTCATAAAAATTATCTGTAAATAATTAAAAGTAATAAATATAATAATAGTAGCAATAAATAATAATAAATATAAATAATAGTAAATAATAAATAATAATAGAAATAAGAGTAACAATATGTAATAATAATAATAATAATAATAAAATTTTTTGAAAATAATTAAAAAAATAAAATAATTATAATAGTACAAAATATAATAATGATAATAATAACAGTAATAAAATCATTTGAAAATAATTAATTAAAAAATAAATACGATAATATTCATTAATAATAATAATAAACACACAATACTAGTAATAATAAAATGATTGATCAATTCATTTTCTATGGCTTATCAGTCCTTTGCAGGTTATTTAAAGCCAGAAAATATTTTTTATATTGTAAGAATTTTATTTTTAGTAGGGATGGGAGATAATAATAGTTTAGTGATACAAGTCTTACTAATTAACCCATAACTGAGGGGAAAAGAGGTGGATTCATACCTTTCTCAAGGGTATTTTCATGTAAGTAAATATAATGAACTCAAAGGGAATTAAAACTCAGTACTTCGATTAACAATTCCAAGCCATTATCCATTACACCACTGGCACATTCAAGCTTACAGCACATGGCATTCCAAAACATTTACTCATCTAGGTACTAACCAGAATCAACATTGCTTAACTTTAGTGATTGTACGGGAACTGGTGGTTCAACATATTGTGGCCATAAGCCTAGTAATGATAATAATAATAAATAATAATAATAGTAATAATAATAATAATAAGAAGAAGAGCTTTATCTGTATATAATGCGTGTGATCTTAGTATTTCTTTTAACAAAAATGATCTATGGAAAATGTCATGAAGCCATTTCTGACCTTAGGTCTCTGGTTGGGACCCAGAAGGAAATGTGTATACAACAGAAATCAAAGGAAATAATAAGAAGAAGAATTGTATGCAAGCATACAGCACACAGATTATGAAGAGCTTTATCTATGCAAAATATGTGTGATGTTAGGGTTATTTTTTATTTTTTTTATAAAAATGATCATTGAAAAATGACATGACCTTAGGTCTCTGGTTGGGACCCAGAAGGAAATGTGTATACAACAGAAATCAAAGGAAATAATAATAAGAAGAATTGTATGCAAGCATACAGCACACAGATTATGAAGAGCTTTATCTATGCAAAATATGTGTGATGTTAGGGTTATTTTTTATTTTTTTTATAAAAATGATCATTGAAAAATGACATGACCTTAGGTCTCTGGTTGGGACCCAGAAGGAAATGTGTATACAACAGAAATCAAAGGAGATAATAATAATAATAATAATAATAATAATAAAAGTGGCCTGAAAATATGTAATAATAAAAACACTATTTTAGATTTTCTCAAGTCATATTATTTATCGATGACAAAAAGAACTCTACACTTAAAATATTTTTAGTCTGAAATGAAAAATGAGTGATGAAGATGTTAGTTTCATCGACATCAGAAACAGAAAATGCTTTTTTAAAAAAATGCTTAATGCAGAATGACTGGAAAATATTCCAGCAGAGAGAGTTATGACCTTCCACACACCCAGCACTGCCCCACCCTGCATTTGGCTAAAAAGGCAAAATTATCAAAGAGGAAACTATTACGTTTGTAATCTGAAGAACCAAAATAATTCAAAGAGAAATCTCGCAAAACACAAATGCAATTCTGTGCTTACATTTCAGAAGGAATAATTTTCAAATTATCATATCAAAGAATGTACCATTCTTTCTATGGAAAAATCCCAGTCTGATCCAAGACAATGCTCCGCCTGTGATAGATCCAAGTTGTCAGGATAACAAGCAAGCATATTCTGCAGAAAACTTAACCATTTGCTAGAAAATCTTTGAATTCCATCACTCCAAGTCTACTCCATTTCACCGCTAGGCCAACCATCATATGAAAGTCTTTGAGACTGCAGGAACCAATGCATTAGGCAGGTGGACAAATGCCAGTAGACACTTGCATTCATTCCACTGGACAGAGCCCAGATTGCTTCAAAGGCTATTTGAAGCATCCCTAGTTGAGGTTTTCCAGTGTATCTGACAATGTTAAATATCTCATGTCAGTGGCTACTGACCGTCAGTGGTTCGAGAGTGACCATCATCGTCTTCAGGCTATTGTCAAAACAGCTAAGGTTATACTTGGTAGAGAGCAACTGGACACTTACATTTATTGCAGTGGACACTGTCCGGATCTCTGCTTGAAGGGTTTCGCTAAAAGTTTTTCTATGCATCTGACATACTTGAATATTCTATTATCTGTGCTTACTGATTGTCCATTGTCTGTGAAGAATGAGTTACTTTCTAGGATTTATTGTCAAAACATATAATAGGCATCAAAGTTTGTGTCAAACGAGAAATGCTTTGCATATACGTTTACAAAACTAAAAGTGACACTCACTAAGACTGCTTGGCCATTCTTTACTTGTCGGCTTTGAGTATTTGCCTTGGGAACCAAATATGCGGAAATTAAACAAGAAACGATTTGCTGTCATCAAAACACTTTTAAAAAGTTTATTAGTCTCAGTATTTTCATATTTTTTTCCGTTATGGAATCAAGGTGAAGGATATTTCCAACAGGTCAAAATATATTTCTGCATTTCTATTTGAAAAAAAGAAAGAAAAGGAAATATTTCTCGGTTCAACATTTGCAAATGCTTAGTATGCTTCCTTATCAAAAGGTTTACCAACAAAACAATATTTCTCTAAGTTTTAACTTAATTTTTCAAAATGCCTATCAAAATTTGACTAAAAATATTCACTTGATTAAAAATTTCGTCCACTTTGGATAGCTTGTTTAAAAGATTATGTCCTTCATCTTTTATGTAGGATGACCTTTCAGAGTGTGGGTGATCATGGCTCTCCATAATTTCATATCATTTCTCAGTCTAAGAAATGTTTGTCAACTTACTATCACTCCTTGTTATTCATTGTTTGCTCTTCTTGCTTTCAATATAACCTGTGAATGCCAAATTCTCCAAACCATCTTTCCTCATTAAAAAATTAAAATCCAACCAATAGCAAGATGAAAATATGCTTCTCACTAATCAAATGGAGGTTAAAAATTTTGTATACATTATTATCATATATAGATACACACACATATATATATATATATATATATATATATATATATTGTCATCAACAGACAGTTTTGTTGTATCACAGCTCTTCAGTATGGCTAGGTGTCTGTTTGTTTCAAGCTGGAATCAAAACCTGACCGATTTGGAATCAGTCAAAAAATAGTAATAATAATAATAATAATAGCACATATTGATATACATAAAACCAGGATGTTCTACAAAAAAGTGGTCAAAAGCTCTCTAGATCAATAATTATTGAATTAAACATATTGAAAGTTAACAATAATCAATTCAGAGTTTCAAGACCTTATATCTTTATCTTGGGTCCTGAAAAGAAATGCATCACAAAAATTCTGAGTCAATTTTCAATATATATATATATATATATATATATATATATATATATATATATATATATATATATATTGAAAAGTTGACATTGAGATCAACACCCAGCAGCAAACAAACTATTGCTAATTGGTGTTGATCTCAGTGTCCACTTTTATGTTTCTATATGCTTTGTCCCTGATATTGAGCACTTTCACCCATAAATATAGCATAATTTAAAACTATATTTTTCTCATATATTTATGCAATATTTAGGGATTTTCTAATCCTGTCTTAACTCCATGTATATTTTTAAGATCAGCATTGTTTGTGAAAGCAAGTATTCTTTCAGTAAAATTTTTTTTAACAAACTGTCACAAAGATCTAAAAATCTAAAAATTCATCAGTAAAATTACTTTTCTAACCTTTAATCAGGAAGATAAGTATTTTGGTTTTATGTTTCAAATTAATTATTTGGGATTAATTTAAATATCAAGATTTTTTTAATCATTTCACCCTAAGCAAGGCAATAAAGCCACTAAGATACAAGAGGTTACTCAGTATGAGAAAATATGAGAAAAAAAAATTAAGGAGAGAAAACAATAAAGGAATAGGAATTAAGAAGAAAAGATAATGATTGACACTGATTTGAAATTTTAAATTAATTCACCCCTAAGCAAGGGGATAATGCCATTAAGATGCAAGTAGGATACTAGGAGTGAAATAGAAGTGAAGCCTTTAGAAGGAACCAGAAACCAAATCCTGAACAGGAAACAAGGGATAAACCTCTACTCCTGTTCAAAGTTAAATGGGGAGCAAGAATCCAGAAGAGAGATCCACAAATGAGAACATCCCACTGAACTTAGAAACTGAGAAAAGAGTAATGAGAAATGCTATGAATACCACGGACAGAACATGAAAGTAATGAGGAAGATTTAAGGAAACTCAAAGCTACAAAGAAAGGAAATATGAAAGAGACAAATAATAAAATCAGATTAAGCCAGAATCTTAGCTATGGATTCTTCTTTTTTGATGTGTCATGTCCTTTCAAGATGTGGGCGATCATAGCTCTCCACAATCTCCAATCCCTTGTAGTCTTTAGTAATCACATCACATTGAAATACTGGTTCACAGAAGTTAAGCAATGTTGAGCCTGGTCAGTATCTAGATGGGTGACCACTTTAGAATACCAACTGCTGTAAGCTTGGATATGTGTGGTATAATGGATAATAGCTTAGAATTGTTAACTATAGAACTGAATTCCAATTCCAATTGGGTTTGTTATATTCAAATAGCCTTGAGAAAGATAGAAATCCAATTCTTCTCCCACCAGCTATGGGTTAATTAATAAGATTTGTATCACTAAATCATTTATAACTTCCTGATAAAAAATTTTTTTTTTATAATCTAAAAATATTTTCTAGCTTTAAATAACTTACAAAAGGTTCATAAGCCATAAAAAAATAATCAATCAATCTGTTAAGACTGGAAAGTTAGGACTGAGCAGTTCCAGCCTAGAAATGCCATATTTGGTTTAGCTTCATCTCTGGTTGAAAGCTAAACAGTGGTATTCATGAGAAATAACGATTGGCATCTTTGTAATCATTTATTTCCATTAAATTGCAATTTGCTTTTCATCCCAGAATGGACCAGCACAGCCAGGTTACAATACCATAAAAATGCAGCAGCGAAAGAATGCTGTGGTAGAGAAAGCAGACTTTGGGTGCCAGTTAAATCATTGATGATTTGTTGATAATTTACTTAAAAAATAAGAACTTTGACAAACATTTATACGCAAGTGGGGAAGCTGCTATGAAATGGTGAAATGATTGATGGTGTTCCGCCTGATAATGAACAAAGATCAGAAAACTTTTAACTCCCTGTTTATTTGACTTTTTTCTTATTCAGTAAACAAATAGAATAAATACAAAGGACATGCCCACTAGAAGATAACAAAAGTCTATACCCATATAAGTGAAAGCTCACATGCTGGATAGCAGGGAGGGGGCAGTTAAAAGTAGACAAAATTAACAATATCAGTTATTTATCTTGACAAAATTTTAAAAGGCTTTCACCTCTCAGAGAGATTAGAAAAGTGTTCAATGAAAGACAAGAAATCAAAGAATCTTTTGTTTTGTTTCTAAATCAAATATATTTATTCTATCCTTGGAGATTCTTTTATATATTTTTTGTTTGGGTGGAGATGGTAAGTGAGATGGTATACAAAGTAAAATCCCTGCAGAATATTCAGGAAAATTGGGGAATATTGGAAAGTAAAAAAACATGAAATTTGGGAATGAAGAAACAGAAAAAAAAAACAGGCTCTTTTAAAAGTTTAAATCTAATAAAAAAAGAATTGAAATGTTTGGAAAATTTGTGTTTTTTTTTTCAGACCCTTTATTTTTCAAAAATTTATTAGAATTTCAAAGAAAATTCTTACAAAAACTAATAAATATACAATCTCAAAATAAATGTACTGTTTTAATGTATATTTCTGTTTTATATATATATATTTGAAAGAATGTATTAAAAGAATACTTAACAATTAATACACACACACACATATATATATATATATATATATATATATATATATATATACATATCTATATGTGTACGTGTGTGGGCATGCATGAATTGTTAAGCATTCTCTCAACTGTTTTTATTTTTAAAAAGAGCCAGAGTTCAAGTTGTCTAAGTTGCTGATTTCAACAAATGGAGGTGTCACAAGAAATCATGAAGAAAGATAAGCTAATTAATTGGCAGATACTTTATATATTCATGTATTATGTATCTATTTATACATTTAAGACACACGCACAAATATATATATATATATATATATATATATATATATATATATATATATAAATGAAACAAATTTAGATCCGTACACATGTGCAACTTCAAATTGATGAGAAAATACAAATGTTTATAAACTGAGACCTGCATACATACACACACAAGGATATTTTCACAAACTGGAAGATATATATATATATATATATATATATATATATATATATATATACACACACACAGACATTCCCACACACACAGAAACACACAAATGCATATATATATATATATATATATATATATATAAAACACAAAATGAGAGTGATAAATGTTTTATATATATATATATATATATATATATATATACATATTCCTTTTTTATTATATTTTATGGATACATGCGTTTGAGATACCATTTTTAAACAGTGTAAAATATATCTACCAGCCAGTGCATTCAACCATCTTAATATAGATAAAGTGCATTCCTGCAAAGTTTGAAGGCATATATATATATATATATATATATATATATATAAATATATATATATATATATATATAATTATTTATTTAAAAATATGATTCCAACTCGTGACATAAGAGGTCTCATGTTTCAAAACAAGAGCCGAAAACTTCAATATAATTATTTGAATTATATTGAATTAAAGTAAGCTCTGTTCCATCTTCAAGCGAAATTTTTTTTTTGAATAACTTATTTCTGAAATTTACGTGTTTTAATAGTATATTCATAATTGAAATCAAAATTTCCATGGTAACAGCCAGGGTGGATTGTTTAAAATAGGTAGGGGGTGTGGGGTGTTAATAATACGTATCAGTATAAAGTTACTTTCATAGATGTCAATATATGTCTCTCTGTATATATTTATATATATATATATATATATATATATATATATATATATATATATATATAAATATATACAGAGAGATATAGTTAGAGAGAGAGTCAGAGAGAGAACCATAGAAAGTTGCATCAAAACAACTGAATTTTTGTCTTAAATTTTCACTGGCTTATATTCAATTTGTGAGGTAAAGATTCCATATTGATTTAAGTATACTGACAAAGAAGGATACTACATGGAAAAATAGTACTTGTTGCATTTGACAAAAGCTATTTCATCATTGGGTTATGAACTTACTGATTTACTTGTATCTAAATGTTCACAAGCCTTGGTTTTTACAGAAAGACACAACTGTGTGACACTCAATGAATCTCACTATCCACTAATAATAATCCATCACACCGGCCTACACTTTCATGAAATACATACATACATAAATACTATAGCTATATATATATATATATATATATATGATAAAAATATATTTGTAAGGTAAGCTATATTTATGGGTTAAAGTGCTCAATATCAGAGATAGAGCATATGTAAATATAAAAGTGGACATCGGGATCAACACCTGGTGGCGACAATCTGTTTCATGCTTAAATGCAATCTTCAGGCCATGTAGATTGGCTTTTAAGCATGAAACAGACTTTCACTGCTCAATGTTGTCTTCAATGTATACTTTTTACACAATAAAATCCCAAATTACCTCATATGGGGAATAGATCTATTTCAACTGACGAAATATATATATATATATATATATATATATATATATATATATATATATATATATATATATATTTATATTTATATTTGCTGTTTATATGTTATTTTTATAGATACAATTATTTTGAGTAAATGTTCTGTTTATAATAAACATTATTAATTACATTTACCAGCCTGAAGGACAGACTTAGTATATATATATATATATATATATATGTATTTACACAAATAGGGTGAATGATGAAAATTCATAGCCCAACCAAAAAATTCCTTTCTTTTCATCTATGTGATGTTTGATCATTTTAGTAGTTGGTCAGTCGTAGAACTTTTCAGTCTCCCCTCATTGTGACCTCCACAGGTCATCACCTATTTTATCTATAGTTCTTTAATATTTGTACATATCACTTATTAAAAGTTCCAACTGAAATGGAACTGAAAACTGAGTAGCTTATTTCTCTCTCCTCTTTATATATATATATATATATATATATATATATATATATATATATATATATATATATATTTATATATATATATATATGTGTGTGTATATATATATATATATATATATATATATATATATATATGTGTGTGTGTGTGTGTGTGTGCACGTACTTCTAAATGTCTTAATTCAGTTGTGCCCTTCCTATTCTCCACTAAGTACACATATAGACATTACGAGCAGAGAGTGACACATGGAAGCACATACGAGTTATAAGATTCATTCCTTCAAATACTTATCGTGTCTTATTGTCATTTCAATGGCATTCTTGTGGATTTTTCGAAAAACCAATTATATTTTTCCTTTTTTTAGCTCTTGACTTTCCGAATGATAAAAAGGAAGAAGCTATTTCTTCATCCCGTTTTCCTCCACCAGACATTTCGCAAAATTTTTTGACACTGCCAACATTTTGTGGACGCCCCCAACCTTCTCGACCTCTTCCTTCAACATTTTATAGGCTTTGCAACATAGCCAAACAAGATATGTGCTTATAGAAATTCATTCAATTCAAAAGTTTTACACAAATACCAATGAAGTCTACAAGAGGAAAAACAAAAAAAAACAAAACGCAAAGAAACAAAAATTAACACTTGGGAAACCATTAGTGTTTTAGTATTTTTATCATCTTTTTCTCGAAGATAAGCCAGAATTCTTTCTTTTTCTTTTTTCGGGGAAATTTAAAAGAAAAAAATAATGAATAGATATGTAAACAAAATAAATGGCGGCTTCATTTTGATAAGGTTTTTAGAGCGGCAGAATTCATAATAAGGTTTTGCGATAAGAAAGTGCTTGACGTTTTTATAAACCAACATACATCTAATCCTATTAAGGAGAAATAAGAACTAGAAATATCCATCTTTATTATATTACATCATCTCATTTTTGGAAGAAATGTTCTATGGCTGAAGGAACCAAACTACGTGCTTTTACTGACGAGAAGAAGACTTCCACTTTAAGCCCAAACTGTTTCTGGCACATTCTCGGAAACAGAGGTCTCAGATAACTTTCTAAAACAAAGAAAATTGATTTGTTTACATATTAATTTTAAGCAAACATGAATTACAAGAAGAAAAAAAATAAACTGTTTAAAAACCATTTTAATTCTTTTGTGTTGAATATTGGTTAATTGCAAGTGGTTTGACACACAGCTAGACTGGTATAGTAACTCAAAATGGAAATACGATGTTTTCTCGTTCCCCCACCAAAACGAGATGTGACACAAGGTCTTTTTAAAGTGGGAACACCCGGGCAAGAGACAAAAATTCTCCACAGCCCCCACAACCATCAGTTATGCTGGCCTCGGTGTGAGCACCGATCCCTCCCTCTGGTGCAATGGCCTCAGTCAGCTGTTCCTCAGGGTTGGGCACCTTTCAGTATAATTTTCTCAGTTGCCCCTCTGTCCTTTGGTAGAGAAGCCCCTGAGCGCACTCTGTCCAAAGACAGAGACGCAACTGAGAGATGATAAGAAAACGTGAACTTACTCAAAAAGAGTAAGTTAAATGTTAAAATGATTTTCTAAGCATTGCTTAGATGTGGCACAAGGCCATAAAGCATAGGCACCCAGTGAGGATCAAACTCACGATTCAGTTGTAAATGATCTAGCAAGACAAGCTTTCTAACCATTGCACTTCCCTCAAAATGAAAATACACCCACTGGGTGATTTAATGAAGAGATACATAAGTGAATAGAGTCCACTCATGCAAAGGTGTTGGGCAGGTGCATTATAGTAAAGTAGACTAACTCACCTGCTGTATTAGGTAACCTCCTATAAATGAGATAGATTAGCTGATCTGCCTTTCTACAAGGAGACACAAGGAGGCAGCCATGTTAGAAGGTAAGTTATTTGACTTCTACATTTTGGAATAGAGATGTTGATCACTATGGAATGGCTTGTCTGTTTGGGGTTCTCAGGTAAGGAATTATTTTATGTGCTACAATTTATAGTCGCTCTCAAGAGAAAATAAGCAAACAAAATACCTTGAAAACGTCAAAAGGCTTATAAATGGATCAAAGATTCGTGGCAACTTGAGATAATCTTTTATGTTATGATTATTCTGAACTCTAAAATAGAGTTTCCCAAAGTGGGCAATAGTGCCCCCTTGTAGGTTCTTTTATGTGGAAAGGGGGCACTGGGAGTTTTTTTATTTCATTTGGTGGCAGTGAACATACTCAAGTGGCGGGGGACATGTATCCATTTTTTTCAGATTTTCAAAAATTATTCAATATTGGCAACAAAAGGAAATTTCTAAAAGTGCTGTGGAAAGCTTTCAAACTTTTCTTCATGGCTTTTTCAACTTCCTGTATGGCTGAATGTGGTTTCAACACAGTTACAGAGCTTCTTATTAAACAAAAAAACTGCCTGCAAATTCCAAAACAAGATGATTTACGATTACTTCCAAGAAGCATGGAACGTAGAGTAAGAGCTTTAGCCAGTAAGCACCAAAGTCAACCATCGCATTGAAAACATTGAGATGAACTATCAAATAAAAGTTTTTTTTTTAGAATTTTAATCATTGGCATTTCTAATACAAATGAAAACAGTATTAATATTATTTTTGCACTATAATATAATATTCAAAATTTAATTTGACAAGGGGTGTTGACAAAAAGTTTGTGCCCAAAAGGGGGACTGGTTGAGAAAAGGTTGGGAAACGCTGCTCTAAAAGGACTGTTATGATTTTTTTCTTTCAATATTTAAAAGAGCGTCCCAGCAACAAAAGAGTATTGATTTTGATTTCAAGACATTAAGTAATGATAAAAGACAATTTACTTGTTTTTTTTTACTATTTTTCACCCAGTAAAAGGCCTAAGAACCAGTCAATGTAGAGGGTTATCAAATGAGGCTGTTATAAGGGCAAACAGTGGGAGGGGATGAAGAGGTGCATACTGTGAAGATATGTACAATAGATAACGTCTTGAAGAGGTTACGATTGTAATGATCAGGGAAGCAGCCTCTCAGGATGCAATAGTTCTCAGAAATTAAGTGAAACTTCCTCCTTACCAATGGAATATGAAGGGAATGAAGATGAGTTGACTCAGTGTATATGGTATTGTGGGTCTGTGAAGGTCTGGCCTGTTGAAACCAAGGAATGTAGTTCACCCAAACATCTGCCATGAAAATAGTAATAGAGATAGAGTAGCTTTTATCTGTGGGAAATTTGTTGAGGGGGTGGATAACAATTCATCACCTACAAGGCCGGACAAACACTTCAGAACCCTTCACTGAAAGCCCTAATTACCATTTTGTTCTACTCGCTTTTGGAAACTTTCAAACAACTACATAATTTCTGCCTGAATTTCTGAGATGAGGAGTTATCATTATTTACACTATTTATATGTGGACTATTGTCCTCATTTTTGTTGTTATTATCGCAGCGTTTCGGCTGTTGTGCCCTTCGGCCTTCCTCAGGAGTATTCACTGCAGCAAATTGGCCTAGTGAATTAAAGCATTGGTTTGTGACATAGTAATTCTGAGTTCAATCCCTGGGTCAGGCAGTGTGTACTTTCACTCAATGATAACAGAATAACTGAGCAATACTAAATAAAAATAAGAACTAGAATGATATCCCTAGACACAGGCAGTGGAACAAGAGCATTCTATTCTACCCCCATAGATTAAAATAAAGGGTTCAGTTTAGAATTCCCTGTAGGTTAGCCAGATCAATATACACCTGAGGAAGGCCGGAGGGCACAACAGCTGAAACGTGATAACAAGAAGAAATAATGTGAATATAAATAGCTACATAATTCCGTGCTTCCTGAATATTTTAGATTTTTCTGTAAAGAAATGCTCTCAGTGCCTTTTAGAGTTTTCCATGCAGTTGAAATCATTTCCATACTGAGAATTCTGTAGACGAGGATAAATAGCAACCCAAAAGTATAATATTTGGTGAATATGGTTAATGTGTCAAAAATACCGTGACAATATTTTCCTGCTCACAAAAGTAATATAAAGTGTTATTGTGGCAAAAAAAATTATGACATTTCTGTTAACAAATTCATTTTCTTTTTCATAGAATTTACCCCATGTAAGGTAATAAAGCCACTAAGACACAACGAGTAACAGGGAGTGAAAGAATTAGAAAACAGAAATATTATAAAGGAGAGAGAACAATAGAAGAGTAATCAAGAAAACAGTAGATAGTGAGTGACATTACATTTGAATTTGTTTTTGAATTATTTCACCCCAAACAAGGCAGTAAAGCCACTAAGACACAAGTGGTTACCGGGTGTGGCAGAATTAGAAAACAGAGAGCATTATTAAGGAACAAGAACAATAGAAGAGTAATCAAGAAAGCAGTAGATATCAACTGACATTGCTTTTAAATTTTTAAAAATTTTTTTTGGCAAGAAAGCATGGAGTGTTCCACAAGTGAGAAGTGTGAAATAATAAACTGTTAGCATAGAATTTACAGTTATATCTAGCCAATTCAATGATAACCTGATGAGACCTACTTGCCAATCTAGCACTGCACTTAAATTCATTAGACCTAGGTACCATAATGAAGAGCTCCTCCAAACAATTACCATGAAATTGTTTATAGAAATGGCACAGGGAAGTAAGTTTATGGTGGTTGGAAAATGACTGAAGCCAAGATGCCAGGTAAGGATAAATAATATTGCTGATTCTTCTTTGGATTTTATCAAGAATCTTCAAATATATAGCAGTAGCAATGAGCCATATATGGCAGCAATATTCTAAGCATGGATGAATGTCAGACTTATAGATAAGTAAGATAGATTTCGGAAAGAAAAATTATCTAGTACAACACAGTGAACCAACTTTCTTAGCAATTGACCTCACAATAGATTCAATGTAGTCTTTCTATTTCATGTCAACCGAGAATGTTAACCTGAGAAGGTGCAACAAGTCACTCTCCTGGAGGTTAGCATGAGCCATGTTGATGGAAGGCAGAAAAGGGTCTTTCAGATGATTAATGGAGAGCAGTTTTGTTTCAGAGGCATTAAAATTAACAAGCCATTCTTTGCCCCAGTTAACAACAGACTATAGGTTGTTTTTGAGATCAACTGCCAATTTGACCTTATCAAACTGATCAGACTTAGTATTAACACAGGCATAAATGATTGTGTCATCAGCATCTGTGTGCATTTAATCGATTGCTGATTTAATCTAATTGGGAGCCATACTGACTTGAATCAATCATTTGGTTCTTCAGAAGGAGGACATTCTAGATCATTTCTTTCCAGTACAACTGTAATGTTGTCATCATATGTTACAAATGTAAGCATAAAACCAAATCTCTCATGTATAACATATTTTATATCACTCTGGACTTCAGTAAATACTGTCAACCACTGGGTGTGTGTGACCCCTGAAGCCCACTCTCAACATTTTTGTGTTGTTGTAGAAAACCCACTTCCCTCTAAGGTGGGTGTTTATATATCTATCTGTCATATGTTTTTTTTTCATATGTGTGCACACCCAAGTTGCAGCTGGATTGATCAGGCGCTGCCATTTCAAGATGCAGCCACTAGCATTGGGTGAAGCATTGATCTCCAGCCACATTTAAGAGATCATCTCTCTAGTCAACCCTGCAAATTTGATAAATTTCAAGTGAGTATTGCCTTCATTCCACACTGGGTGCCACTGTACAAAATTTAAGATTAATGTCCAAAGGTGGACATGTCATAAAATCAACCAATCAACAATCAGTGTAAGGTAAAAGACTAGTCTGGTTGACAATTACTACAAAGTAGGGGGTTTCATCCTAACCAGGTGAATTATACAAAAATTTGACATTAACTAACCCAACAAATGATACATCATAAAATCAACCAATGAACAATAAGCATTGGGTAATGGTTAACAAGTCTAGTCTGGTTACCATAACAACTGAGTAGGGAGTTTAAACCTCACTGAGTGTCTCATTTGCATGAAGAATACTTCAATAAACATTTGTAGAGAATCACTTTTCTTGGAAATAATTCTATTTTGGTTTTGGTTGCTGAAGACAGGAAGCAAGAAGAAAAATGTTTTTATAAACATAAATTGGTGATGTCAACTGGAAATAATTAAAAAAAAAAATAATCATGTTATTCGGTTGAAAGTTTCTTCATGACTGTTGCATGTGATATCCAATGATGACTGGAGAGAGGACCAAGTAAAACATGGTGCTAAAAGCTTTGAAGATAAAGAGAATTGTCATAATAATTCATGAAAGATAGTAGAGTTTCATTTCAGATTATTTAGATTTTTAGGCATTTGTATATAAATTACTTTATTTTACATGTGACCTCAATCCACTTTGAGAATCTATATTCACTTGCCCAACCATTTAATTCTCCTTTCTCATGTCCAAAATTTCACACCAATGCTAAGATACACACCCTTGTGCAAATTAATTGAAACAACTACTTTAGTTTCCTTTCTTTCACCCTACAGTCAGCTTTAGACCCACTAGAGTGACAGGGTCTAATTGATTTCTATTTTTTACTCAGATTAGGTCATTTGCAGTGGTGTGCAGTAATATGAATCTATTTTTAGTGTGCATGATCAAATTTGTTTGGCCTTACAAAATATTGCGTTATTCATGACTACATCAGATTTTTATCACACTCAGGCCCTATTGTCATAACTGTCAATTAGTTGTCCTACAACCATTGCCTGCGATGGATATTACTCCAAGGAAGCATACAAAAATTAAAATGCTGCACAAACACACTGGAAAGCATTAACAGTGAGCAAATCAAAGTACTATAAACTGGCCTGGAAACTCTTCTAATTTCAATCCAGTCGAGAACCTGTGGTCAATCTTCAAGAAACGACTTCGTGGAATGGACATATGAAGTACTAACATGTGCACTGGGTCATGTTTCAGTAGAAAAATAAGAAAAAATTAATTAATAACAGAATTGTTCGTTTTGTTTCAGTGAATTTGCACAAGGGTGTAACATTGTCTTGGATGAATGAATTTTCAAAAGTATTCATAAAAAAATAAAAATAAATTATTGATGAAATTTGAAGAAATGTCATTGTTTCTGCATTTGATGTATTTCTAGTCTATGGTTAGCAATAATATTTCTCTTGACAGACATCAAATTACAAATAACATTGCATTTATTTTTTTTTTTCTGACACAGTCCATGATTGTGACAGAAAAAAATTCAGGGTTCATGAAAATCTCTATGTATTTAGCACTAATTCAGCAAATGAAAATTAATAAAAATACCCTATGAAATTTTACACCCACAAGAAAATTCAAGAAGAAAATTTACTCTTACAAGAGAATTTACCCCCATAAGAAAATTTATACACAGAAAAAAATAGCTTCTATGATAAAATTTACACCCTCAAAATATTTACTCCTACAAAAAATTTACTTAGAAAATTTCTTATGATAAAATTTACACCCAGAAAAAATTTATTCCTACAAGAAAACTCAGTAACGCTTATAGGGCAAAAAGAAATGTTTGCAAAATAAACTAACAAGGAAAGATATTTGTTGTCACTAAATTCAACTGCCAAATATATCTCACCTTGGTTCTTTGATTGATTTGTTCTTTGCAGAAAAAGCCAGAAAATATTTTTAGATTTTAAGAATTTTATTTTGGAGATAATAATGGCTTAGTGATACAAGTCTTACTAATTAACCCATAGCTAGGGGGAAAATAGGTGAATTCATACCTTTCCCAGGGGTATTTGCATGTAAATGAATATAATGAACCTGACTGGAATTGGAACTTGGTTCTCTTCATTATCTTTCACACCACCCACACATCCAAAATTTATAGTATCTGGTATTCCCATGTGGTCACTCCTCAGGTACTGACCAGACTTGACATCTCACCTTGATCAAAAATGTCAATCAAAATAAACAGGTTTAATTCATCATAGTTTAGTAAATGAAAATTCTACTTTATTCTGTACCCAGGTAACGAGTAAAATTTGTCAATGGTTAAAATACAGAAATGAGGTTAGGGATTCTCTGCAATCTGATTGTGCAGAGACATACCAAATGAACGAACTGTTACCACATGCAGGACAAGCAAAATGAAAAGACAATCTTGTATTATAAAAGTAAATGTAAATATTATTCTTTGATAAGGAAAGAGAAAACAAAATCAATTTTGTTTGCAAATGGTAGCAGATTAAAGAATTCTAAACAGTAAGAAATACGGATAAAACTGGGTGAATGTGCATTATTCATTACCCGCCAGTGACATCAATAGATTTTCCTGTTTTAAATAGAGGATCATGAATAAATAAATACATGGCTAATAATAAAAAACTTAACTTGAAACCAGATTATAGGCACATTTTGAAGGAGAGAAGGAAAGATTATGTTCACTATAAATATCAAGAAAGAGAGAAAAAGCTAAAGGCAATGGTAATATTAGCTGTTTCCTCATTAGGAAACATTCAGTTTTCATTGACCGAGTAGACAGTGAAACTCAAGTTATGCTTTCCTTTACTGCCTGGTCATCGGGCTAGGATCAATGTGTAGTATGCGTTCTCTTCATTTTTATTAGGAAACATTCGGTATTCATTGACTGAGTTGAGCTTCAAGTTATGCGTTTCGTTACTCCTGGTCATCAGACTGGGATCAAAATGTAGTATCTGTTCTCTTCATCTTCAATTGTGTGTGTGTGTGTGTATATGTATATATATATATATATATATATATATATATACACACAAATATATATATATGTATATGTAAGCAAATATATGGATATAAATCCGACAGTATGAAAGAAAAATACAGAAAAAAACAAAAATCTGAATATGCATTTATGTAGTAACGCTGTTAAAAATAAAATTTCAGTTATCTGTTTGAATTATTTAAGACCATCATCATGGACATTTTCATTTAAACATAATTAACATTATAACTTAATAAAATTTAAATGAAAATGTCGATGGACATAATGGTCCAAATAATTCAACACAGATAACTGAAATTTTATTTTAACATTATCATAAATGCATATTCAGATTTTTGTTTTTTCTGTATTTTTTCTTTTCATATATGTTATATATATATATATACACACAAATATATATATATATATATATATATATATATATATATATATATATATATATATATATATATATATACACACACACACCATGAACATGAGACCTGGGTTTGCATCTCACCACATTTGATTTGTCAGGAAGTAGACTTCCTGATGTTATTGGTCTGGAGGGGGTGATTCCAGCATGCAACATCTTTGGAAAGTTCCTGAAAACCAAGCCACAGGTTGACCCAAGCCTTGTGAGTGAAATTGGTAGATGGAACCCTTGGGGACCATCAATAGCTGTGCTAGCACAAAGTCACAAGTCATCATGACCGAGGGTTTGCGTGTGCTGGCCTTGTTCAGATTGTTGATCACACTAGATAACACACTCTCTCCCAGAAACTGTAACTAAGGTCTGCTCAGCATAGTTGGCTCTGTGGGTGTTGAACAAACACAAATGTTCCTGAGTGAGTGTCTGCAATAGGGATTAGCAATCTGCTCTAATGGTATCCTCAAATATGAGTGGCCAGCTATTATGTATATAAGAGAGAGAGAGAGTGAGATAATGATAGAAATCAACACTTTGGTGACTCACTTTGGTACCTCAATGTGATGTTCAAATAATATATATATTGGTTTTTAGCAATATATATATATATATATATATATATATTGGTTTTAGATATATATATATATATATATGATATATATATATATATATCATATATATATCATATATATATTTTCTTCATACTGTCGGATCTATATCCATATATTTGCTTATATATATATATATATATATATATATATATATATATATATTGGTTTTTAGCAATGTTGATTTCTATGTTCCCATTAATTCTCTCTCTCTCTCTCTCTCTCTCTATATATATATATATATATATATATATATATATATATATATATATATATATATATATATAAAACTCATGTCCATTGGGAGACTGTGTTTTTGTTGATGATAAAAATATCAACATATATTAGTCATAGCAGTACATTTCTCTAGAGAAAAGTTACCTGTTATCTCTACAAGCAAAGTGTCATATATAAACATTAAACACAAATCTCCAGCATCTCTTCTAATTAGGAGCCGATTAGGGACAGCAATAAGCTGCCAATCTAATAGACAAAATGATTAACAATTTTGGAGGCTCTTTATATCAAAAGGTGGTAATGCACCACCAATAATGCGTTTGAACTGTAAGGTTTCTTTTAAACATGTGATGTTAAAATCTATTTCTCAGTCATAGATTGTGAACTCATATTCATTTCAAATTCTGGACAGTTAACAACATAAATTCTCCACTGGCTATTTTTCTAACTTTTTCCTTGAAAATGACCAATGATGTTTGAATGTACATGGGACATTATACACAATTTGGCATACTCCTTTTTCAACAGATATCAAACAACTTATTTGACACTAGGAGAAACTCACCAAACATCTTAACAGATACAAGGGTGGGCTGAAAAATTTCATAAACTGACTATGAAGGAGTGATGCTAGAACTGTGAAATCTTGCATGCATTAATTTCAACTCATTTTATTAATAACTGCATTGATTATTTCCAGGTAAACTGATATCTGATTGTTCAAAGAAGACAGTTCATCCTGTTGGTCAAAAAAGTCATCAACAACAGATATGACGTCATCATCACTGCAAACCTTGTTCCTAGCAAAGTGTTTTTTGCATGTTAGAGAACAAATGAAATGATTTATATATATATATATATGACAAGTGGAGGTGACGGGATACAAACTGTCATACTAAAGAAATGTGCTCCAGAGCTGGCTCTAGTTCTCTCAAAACGCAACAACTTACCTTGTTGCTTCCTGCTTTCTAGCTTGTTGGAAATCCTCCTCTGTAGTTGCTGTTTTTAAGAACTCTGGAGAACCTTCTGACACCTCTACCTACTGCCCTATTAGTCTCTTACTGCTTTTTGGCAAAATCATTGAGGCTTTAATCAATGCCAAAGTAGTTAAGCATCTTACATCTAATGATTTACTCAAGATTTATTGCTTGAAAATACAGCAATTGTGGCACAAGGAAAATCTCATGATCTGCTCTCTGACAAACAATATGGATTTCATTTTGCTTTTTCTACTGCTCATGTGATTATGGCCATAACTGAATATGTATATCAAACTCTTGATAATAACAGCAAGACTTGAGCTATGGCTCTAGATATCTTGAAAGTGTTTGACAGGGTTTGGCATGCTGGTCTTCCATGTAAGCTATGAACATGGGTATTCCCCAAGGCTCTAATCTTTGGTCCAACACTGTTTCTGATCTTCATCAATGATCTTCCTGATGTCATCAGTTCTCAAGTCGGCATATATGCAGATGACACTACCATTTACTCCTGCCTGAATAGTAAATCCGGCAGTGCTGACAATGTCAAACTGGTTGCAGCTCTTGAAAAGGACCTCCAATCTGTGGTTAAATGGCACAGGAAATGGCTTGTAAATTTAAACGCCTCCAAAACTAAACTGCTCTTCTCATTTAACTACCACAGAGAAACTTCCTTTCACACCATCAGAATGGTTGATGCTCAATTCCAGGAGAGCGTTGCACTGCACCTTTTTGGCCTAATGTTTTTGACTGATTTGTGGTAGAACTATATTGAATCAACAGCTGCATCTACTGCAAGGAAACTTTGTTCTCTGTGGTGTGCCAGGAGGTTTCTCTTGTTATAGTCCATCTCACATATCTAAAAATCTACCATTCTTCTGTGTATTGAATACGACATGAATTTAAGTGTGTTACTAGATTGGCATCTAGGTCCCACCATTTTACTGTTGAAATAGTTAATAGTAATCGCCACTTTAAACAACTTTAACTTTACTCCACCAATTTCTTTTCTTGCACTTTCCTTCCTCTTACGTGTTTCCCTAATAAGTACAATTTTCAAAAATTTAAATGCAGTGTCAACTACCATCTTCTGTTGACTTGAACCCCATTTGTCTTTTATCCTTTCCTCACTCCCATTTATACCCAGTTTTTTTCTCACTTTCACTCTCTGTAACCTCCTGCATGGCACTCCCACCTTGTTTGAGTTAAAATGTTTAATATATATATATATATATATATATATATATATATATATATATATATATATATATATATAATAAAAAGAAAAGAACATTAAGATATATAATCTGGTGATATTTTTATTTTTACAAAACAGTCCTCAATGTAAATTTACAAAGGATAAATGTTATAAATTAACTGATTTAAAATTAACTGAAACCATATTTTAAATCAGTTAATTTATAATATTATATATATATATATATATATATATATATATATATATGCAAACAAATTTGATTAAAAAGAACTGGCAAGTTCTATCTGTTTAATTTTTTATTGTATTTTCCAATTTTCAGGTACTGTGTTGATAAACTGTCCAAAGTTCATATTTTGTTGTCTTTGTTCAAGGACTTTTGATTTTGGCAGTCATTATCAAGAACCGATTTGGTGTTTGTGTTGTAGTTAGAATTCCTTTGTCTACATCCTGGTATTCTTTGGAAAGCTGGACATTTAAAATGGTTTAGCATAACATGATGTGTAACAGCTTTTGGGAACAAGGCCGCACAAAAAGAATGTCATTTATTTATTTATTAAATTTTATTTTATTTTATTTTGAACTTTTAATTTTTTATTATTATAACATTGATAAATTGTGCAAACATTAATTATATATTATCATATACACTGCAAGATACCTTTTGTGGTGAATGATATTTTATTTAATGTGGGCTCTTTATTTTGTATAATAATAGATTCTAGAGTTTTGAATCTTTCCTTGGATTGGGTACTATAGATTATTTTGATTGTATCTACTAGTATTTATCTTATGCCAATATATATATATATATATATATATATATATATATATATATATATATATATATATATGAAGAGGAGAGATTTAGATGGATACTGACATGAATACAGTCATTCAACCATATATGCTTCACTTCCACTGGCCACTTTTCATCTCATATATTTCCATACTGTCAAATCACATTACAAACGGAAAACAATATTTTACCCAGGGAGCCTTGCACAACACGAAGCCCTTAAGTCTTTTACCCAACATTATTCTCATCCTTTTCTTTATTTACCTAAGCCTGCATCTTTGCAAAGAGGCACATATGCATATTACTTATCTACCTATCTATCAATCACATATATATATATATATATATATATATATATATATATATATATATATATATATAAGCTGGTAACAATCCAGTGCTAAGCTCAAATGATCGATTCACCTACTTACATAGTTTTCTATATAACTGTATGTGAATTGACTTAATATAAACAGTAGACATGGAATAGAAATGCGAAGTGACTCTTAGGTCGAAAATCCAATGCTTTTTGCTCTCTTAAAGTGTTTCCAGGTGATGGGGTGGGGAACATATCGGACAGAGTTAGGGGGTCATGTATAAAATACTACCGGGTGCGGTGAATGCTTTGCAGACACAAATGGAACTTTTATAGGGATATAAGTGATTAATATCAAAAAGCCTTTCTTAAGATCAAGACTATATATATATATATATATATATATATATATATATATATATATATATACACATTATATATATATATATATATATATATATATATATATATAATGTGTGTATGCATGTACATGAGTAGATCAAAAGTAACTAGATATTTTCTATATCTGTGTATACATTATTTAGGATCATGCATTCATTCATATCTATGTATTTATGTATGTATGTATAGAAATAGAAATATGTGTGGATGTGACAGTGTAGTTGTTATGTGTATTCCTTTCCTACCTTACTTTCTGTACCTATTCACAGATAAATGCATGCACATACATGTGTGTGTGTATATGTGGAGAAAGAGTGAGTGCATTCTTATGAGTAAATACAAATTTATTTACCTATAAATTTATGTATATACATTGATATCTGTATGAATATATATTTTGGCATATAAACATATATATGTATATATGTATATATATAATGTGTGTGTATATATATATATATAAATGCATATATAAATATATGCACACACACACACACATATGTATATACAATCATATATATGTCTTTTTACATTCATATAAAGAATGATATATGTATAAAGGCTATGTGCTTTATACAGATACATATATACACATAAATGTATATGTTTTTCAAATGACTATATATATTTGAAAACATAAATACATACACACTTTAACAGATACATACATATCTACACATTATATGGTGTTAGGATGTGTTTTCATACACACACACACATGTGTGTGTGTGTGTGTGTGATACATATATATATGTGTGTGTCTGTGTGCATGTGTGTATACAAACCTGTGTATGTGTATATATGATTGTGTGTAAATTATATTTGTTCTTTCCATCTATGACATGTTATGTGCAAACCTTTACAGAACCATTTCCTATCAGTAAGGTGTTGGGGAGTGGGGACAAAATGGGAGGGGAGTTGAGAAGGGGATGGAGAATCGGTCTTATTATGAATCAGTTTCAGATCAATGAATGTTTTGGGGGATTGACAATGACGTCCAGTGAGAATGATAAGTACAAAGTAGGAGAAACATTTACATAGATAGATATACAGAATGAAATAGATATATAAGGAGAAGGATCAGTAGATAGAAAGATAGACATCAACAGACTGAGACAAATAGATACTGAGTGCTGAAAAGTTCTTGGCCCCAGCAAGAAAGCTTTCTGAAAAATATTTCATGTTTAATCATTTGGTCAAATTTTGGAAAGTGTTTCTGGCTTATATCTTTTTAGAGGCCTTCGTAGATAGATAGATAGATAGATAGATAGATAGATAGATAGATAGATAGGTTAGTAGATATGAACACTGATGTGTGAGTATATATATATATATATATATATATATATATATATACCAGGTGTAACAGCAAAATTGTCCAAATCATGGAACACCAAACTTGCCCAATTGTTAGATTAAGTTCTGAACCACTGTATCATAGAAATGATTAAAGATTTCTTACTAGAATTCTCCAAGGTTTTTATAAAACTATTGGACTCTATTTTGAGCAATAAGAATGTATAATTACTCTCCAAGCTTAACAGAAGAATCATGATGTAATCGAACATAAACGAAAATGACATGTTCATCATTAATCAATTAGCTAAGGATTGGAAACTCATGAAGCATTGAAATAAAGTTCAAATATATATATATATATATATATATATATATATATATATATATATATATATATATCCCAGGATCAGTTTCCAACTCATTCAAGATGATCTTTGCCCTCTCTAACTTTCTATCCTTCTGTCCTTGAGTAACAAGGTGCCTCAAGTACAGCATCGTTTTCAATTTTTTTTTCACTGCTCTTTGGACTGTCATAGGCAAAACTCCTCTCTCACATGCCAAACATCTTATGGATTGAGGTGGATCTTTTCTAATTCATCTCCTTAGCTCTAAGTTGAAATGATGATCCCTCTTCCTGTTGTGACCTCCTGATCCAGTTTTCCTCTCTACTGTAAGGTAGATGAGAACAAATAAAGTACAATTCCAACATTCGTAACATTTAATTTAAACAGGGCTTAATACAAAGTAGAGCAATATTATTATAATATCATCTTGTTAATGATATATTTCAACCTTATATGAAAAATAATGTCAACTCAATTTATATTCACCCTAATTCTAACCACTTGCCACATCTGTAATCCAAGATATACCTTCATCTGTAGAATGTAAGATTAGCCACCACTCATCAGGCAAAGATGTGTTTGATCAATATAGCAGTGTGTATAATAAAATTTTAAAAAATAGTATTTATAAGTACGCTGAAATTAAGTTTAGAAAATATGATGATAGTGGTCCAAAGAAAAGAAAAAGATTATTTGGTACACACCCCCATTTAATCAATTAGTCAGTACTAAGGCTATAAGTTCTGCCAAGTGATTGATAAACATTTTCCAAAAAGTAAACATCTTGGTAAAATATTTAACAGAAACACATTAAAACTAAGTTATAGTGGCACCAATAATCTTGAGAAGGTCATAGTCACACAATAATAACATTTTTAACCAATTTAATAATCCAGATCATAATAATTCAAGGAAAATATTATTAATGATACTGGCCAATGTAATTGTAGGAATTCTGACCAATACCCATTGCCAAAAAAATGTTTAACTAAATCTCTTGTTTATCTTTGTACTATCTTTACAATAAAGAATACGATGGTTGAAAAATTCTATAATGACAGTACTAAGAATTCTTTCAAGACTAGGTGTTATCAACATAACTTGTCCTTCACCAATAGTAATTAGAGAAATAATACATCATTTTCTAAATATTTTGGAGCTTATAAGACTCCTAAGGTGAAAGAGAAAATTTTAAAAACAGCAAGAACATGTAGATCTTTATATGAACCCCGTTTTCTGTGCTTGCATGAAAAACTGGAAATTATCAAATTCAAAAGAATTTTTTTATTAAATAAAAGGAATGAATTAACAGTAAATTGTAAACCACCTTGTCTACCTTTTACCTTACAATTCAGTTAGACTTGGAATTTGACAATGATTTTTCTTAGATTTTAGTTGAACTGTGTTGCACCATGGACTAAACATGTGTGCAGTGATGAATTTTAAGAGAAAATGGAATCAAAAAGGACACATATACTTAACATCAGAAAGAGACAGTTGAAATTTCTAGGACACATGAAGACAGAGGGTCTGGAAAATAACACACTCACAAGACATATTGAAGGTAAGTGGGACAGATGAAGACAATGCATAACCTAGTGAGCATCAGTAAGCGGATGAAAGAACAAGGTTCAGGAGAGATAATAAAGAAACAAAATTTATTAAAAGCTACAAAGAACAGGAAATTGTGCAGTGCCATGATCGCCAACATCCTTAAGTTAGTATTCATACTCTATCTCTTGATATGGAGCACATTAATTACCAATTGTTACTAATTAATTACAATACAATAAAAGCATGAATAAATGGTTAACTATTTAGTGAAAGACAATTTTGTTATATATATGTATGTGTGTGTGTGTGTGTGTGTATCAAGGGTGAAGGGCCCAAGTATGCAATGCATGCCTTACATTTTCCAGGATAACTAATTTTGTGTAATATAAAATTAATTATTGATAATTTTCACTATCCACTTTGTACTTGTAATTTTTCTATTTCCCATTTCTTCATTTCTAAGGATAATTGTTACAGGCAATATTTTTTAGGGAGTGTAAGTAGAGAAAACGTTTGTTGTTTAGTAAGAAAAGACACAAGTAAAAGCAATGAATTTATTATCCTTTTTAGTAGGAAGCATAGGAGACAGAACATACTAGTGAGTGGGTGAAAGAGAGATAGTCACCGAAAAGCAGAAATTCTTTTTCTTGCATCAGAAAAGGCTTTAGCCTTCCCTGTTTTATTATTCCCTTCAAGCTGGGTGCATGAATAAAAAAAAAAAACAGAATAATAAAGTGGAGTGGGGGGGTCACAAAGAGAAAGCCACTGAAAAGCAGAAATTCTTTTGCTTGTATCAAAAAAAGACCATGGCTTTAGCCTTCCTTGCTTCATTATTCCCTTCAAGCTGGGCAATGAAAAAGAGAGACAAAATAATAAAGTGGAGGGGGGGGTCACTGAGAGAAAGCTACTGAAAAACAAAAATTCTTTTGCTTCTTTTCCAAACATATTAAACCAGCAGACACTCTCTACTGAAGTGATGATGTTTTTATTGCATGTAGCTGAAATCAAAGACTTGCCTATTCAAAGGACTTATAGTCAGAAAGATTTAGATGAAAAATTGGTATTATTCAGTTCTGAAAGGTATATAGGGAATGTCTGACAATTTTGTGCCACATAAAATGTTTTTTTTTTTTTTACTGACGTTTAAATAGTTTTAACCCATGGTGAGTATTCTTGACACCTTCTTAAGACCTGGATTCAGTCATGTGACTATTACCTGGAAAGTTTTTGACCAGTTCATAAGTGATAGCAACTGATGAAGTCTATTTTTGTGATTAAAAGGTAAGTTTTCATCTGTTTCAATGCCTTAAGACTTAATTATAAATGTTCAAAACTATTTTTTTAAAGGTATGTAAAAAATTTCTGAATAATATTGTATATTATTACTTCATTAAACATGTTAAATTTTGTTAAAGGACATTTATAAAAAAAAAAATCACTGCAATGTCTAATTTTAAAATTAAATTGAAAGTATTTCAAATTCAAATTTTGTGTATAAATATTGGTGTTATTTCAAAGAAGGTTGAACTTTATCTTATAAGAACATTTGGGTAATTGGAATATTAATTTACTTTACGTAAAAATTATGAATTTTCAGTCATCAATCAATGTCATTTTCTAACACCTGTCAAGTGATAAAAAACTTATTTAAGCATTTTTTAAAAATTAAAATGTCTATGTCTCAATAAAACAGAAACTGAATGAATTATGAACAAGTTTAAACCAAGATTTTTCTTACAAAAGGATTGAAAACCAATTTTTTGGCAAGGAGGATCCATTTTCCTCTCCACCTTGGTGATTAGCCTGCATTATGAACTGCATGCCCTGATTCCCAAGTCACCCTTCACTACTATATATATATATATATATATATATATATATATATATATATATATATATATATATTCAATTCAGTTGCATGGATAGTAGTTTTGCAACCCTGGGTTTCATGCTTTTGTAATCATCAGACAAGTGTTTGTCTAATGATTGCAAAAGCATGAAACCTGGGTTTGCTAACTACTATCCATGCAACTGAATTATGTTAACTCTATCACAGATATTGAACAGTTTATACTAAGTACCGCACATACATACACACATATATATATATATATATATACACACATATATATATATATATATATATATATATATATACTACCGATAATGTAAGACTCTTCTAGTGATTGAGTTCTCTGAGTGACTAGTGTATTTATGAAAAAATAAAATATGCAAATATTCACCTCTCTGCTGGGCGTCAATGGCTCAGCGGTTAGAATCTCCGACTAATACCAAATCAGTCAGGTTTCAGTCTTGGCCTGAAGCAATTGGATGTATAGCCACACTGATGAGCTGTGATACAGTGAAAACGTCAGTCTGTGAATGACTATATATATATATATATATATATATATATATATATATATATATATATATAATTGTGTGCGTATATGTATGTGCATGTGAGAAAATGGTGAGACAAAAGTGTAAAATTTTTTAATCACTGATGCATTTTCTGACCGGCATCATTAGTTCAACTAAAAAAGGATTACAAAACTACATTAGGAGAGTGTTTTGGGGATCTCTGGGGATGAGTTGGCTGTCATAAGTCAGATTAAGTGATCTAGCTGAATTATGTGCATGTTCTGGCTTGACATTTGAAGAGAGTTTGTGTGTCTCTAGTTTTATCTATATCTGCTTGCATACTCATATATACCCACATACACACACACACACAAATATGCACATATAAAATATTGCACATTGCATTGTGCATGATACTCAGAATTGTGCTACAAGTGATGAAATAAAATGTGTATTTATTATATATATATATATATATATATTACTATTAGAGAGGCTCTGTATATAAAACATCTCACTCCTACTATCAACCTCACCTTATTTAACACTGGAAATGGAGGGATAAAAGATAGAAAAATGCTCAAGTGAATTCAAGCCATGCTCAACATGCAAAGACTCAGAATGAACACTAATAATCAAAACATAAGGAAAAACTAACAACCCCCAAAACAAAACTCCCTTAAAAAGTTAACCCCAATGTGTTCATATTTTATTTTCTTCTTGATTTCTATTAATATTATCAGGTGGTTTTATAAACAATCCTAAGTCAGTAAAAAAAAAAGAAAGGAGAGAGAGAGAGAGAGTAAAAGATAGAAAGGAAAAGAGATTCTCAGGGACAAAGAAGGAAAAGAAATCAATGTAAAATAGATGCATAAAGAAAATGAGAGAAAAAGAAAAATATGCAATTTGTCCCTATTTTCCTTTCTTTCCAATTTTTGTAGTTTGGGTCTTGTGAAGCATAAACATTTATGCAAAAGGCTCAGATCAGATCACTTCTCCAGTTAGGGTTGAATTCTTCACAAAGAGTGACATTGTTTGTTCCTTGTTGTTGTTGTTGTTGCTGCTCTTAGTGAGGGTGGAGTTAAAGAAATGTTAAAGATCAGGTTCGGCATATCAAATACGAAAACTAACACATCTTGACACAACCCAGATCAGAGAATGGCAAAACTGAATAAATAAGATGACGAGGAAAAATCTTTCATTATATATATATATATATATATATATATATATATATATATATATATATATGTGTGTGTGTGTGTGTGTGTGTGTGTGTGTGTGTGTGTGTGTGTGTATGTATGTATAAGTGCATTACAGAAAAAGTGATCATGAAATATTGTTAGGGATCATTTTCCTTCAGAAAGTCTCTTTCTCTCTGTCTGCCTCTTACACTCATTCAATGAGTACCATCACTATCTATTTCTCTTGCTATATCTCTCTCTCTTTCCCTCACTATCTCTCTCTCTCTCTGTATATATCATGTGTATTTGGTGAGAAAGATTAAGGAGGGAAATCAATGTCTGTTGCATGTTTGTCGAGAGACGATTGGCCTTATATCAGACAAAGTTCTTCCATCGTGACTGCAGGAGAAGGTCTGGCACCTGGAAAATGTTCTGGTATTACAGAGTTGCTTCTTTCTTTTATTGATTCTTCTTCTTCTTCTATGTGTGTTGAGATGTTGGGATTGTTCCCGCATGTGTGTATTCAAATAAAGACAAACACAGATGTAGGGAAAAATACTGGTATATTTGAAGAGGTATTAGTAATAACGAACGCAGGTTAGTAGTAACAATCAGCAAGAGTCTACAGTGCAATGATCACCTGATCTCTTAGATCTCCTGAACTCGTGATCTCCCCTGATCTCTCTAGCACTGTCCTATATCGTAGAGAGATCAGTCCATTCTCAGTCAGAAGGTGGGTGGCCCCAACAATGTGCAATTTACCATCAGGACATGAGCTATCATGGCTCTCTACAACTTCCTATCCTTTGGAGGTTTTAGTAAGGTTTCTTACAATCTCTGTTCTGCCATCCATTTACACAAACTCATTAGGCAGGTTGCACACTTCAATAAGACCTGTGAGTGCCTAATTCTTCAAGCTGTCTTTCCTCATTATGTTTCTGAGAAATTTCAACTGAATATGGTAAAAGACAATCTGGGAAAGGGAGGTGGAATGAAATTCTAACATATTGTGAAAAGGGTACATTGGGAAAAAAAAAGATTAAGAACCACTGTTATAGACAATTCATTTGCTTGAAGCCACTTTCAATCTTTGATCTGAGAAATTCGTTGTATATCGCTGATTGTTTAGACCAGGGTTTCCTAACCTTTTTTGTGTCATTGCCCAATTTCACTTAGAAAAATTTTTACTTACATTATTTACATTATTTGGACTGTTATCCTCATCTTCATTGCCATATTCACAATGTGTTTTCTCTGCCCTTCTTCAGGTGATTAGAATTTTGAACCGAACCCTTTATTTCGTCCATTGAGGTAGATAGTTCTAGTTCCACATGCCATGCCTCTTCTGGATGTCTCAGTTATTTCCTTTTTAACTCAACTTTTCAAGTTTTGGTTCACCACTGTTCTTGAGGACGCATGGCCCAGTGGATAAAGACATTGATTAGATCCAGTGACGACAAGATCCAAAGAGTTATAAGTTCAATACCAGACTACAGCACCATGCCTCCTGAACATGTTAGAATTCTCTATTAACCAATCCTCATTTCTATAAATACATTAAACTATATAATTTTATAATCCCTTTCGTTTATTCTCATATTTTGTAAGTTTCCTTACCTCTTTACTCAAGACCTCTTCAATATATATTGAGAGAAGACCAAAAAGATAACCCACAGCACAACATAACGTTATCCAATTCTGTTTGCGAACTTTCAGCAACAGGAACAACTAAAATGAATATTATATCTAGCTAGACATAGAATTTGATATTCCACACAACTTCAAGCAAAAAGAAGGAAACCTCCATCAATTCTGGTAAGAGCAATAACAGTTACTGAACTTGAGAAACCTATTTTCCAGAAAAATTGCTTTAAGACAAAGATCTTATAAATTTAAACCAAAAGAAACTCTGTCTGTTTGATCAATGAATATCGCATGAGGAAACAGCTAATATTACCATTAACATCCTGCTATTATTTAACCCATAGCTGGGGGTTGATATTCTATTAAAATTAGAAATAATCAAAAAGTTCAAACAGCTATAAAGGAGATCATTTTCTATGTGTCAGATCCCTTCAGAATGTGGATGATCATGACTCTCTATAACTTCCTGTTCTTTGTAACCCTTAGTAAGGTTTGTCTGCTTGCTATGTCACCTAATCCATATTTTTCCAACCATTTACACAAGTTCATTAGATAAGTTATGTGCAGCTCTCTTCTGTCCCTCTTGCTTTCAGTATGTCCTGTGAGTGACAAATTTTCCAAGACATCTTTCCTCATTACGTGTCCTTGAAATGTCAACATTCTCTTTCTGATCTTAAGTATGCATGTCATTTTGGTTTCCATTTTCTCTAAAACTTTGCCATTGCCCACGTGTGTAGTTCATGGCATTCTCAGCATCCTCCTGTAGAATCATAATCCTGTTGCTTCAAGTATCTCTTCCAAGCTATCTTCCTCTTTGCCGAAAAGATTCTAACATGCATATGGATGGCTTCATTGTTTATATTTGAGAAAATCTCCTAATTGCAAGGGAATTGTCTCTTGCGTTCCCAAATGATTCTTTCATGTGTTTTTGACTTTTTTTATTGCACTCTGTTTTCTATCTCTTTTTCCTTTATCACTCTCCTTCTTCTCAGGACTGAAATATATTAAATAAAACTTTTGATGATATAGAAACAGGTGTCTTTTTACATTCACCTGTGATTATTTATGTATTTGGGGATTTTAAGGTTCATCACATCAAGTGATTTAAACATTCTAATGTTACTAATGTTGTTATATAGGAGTACTGATATTAACTAAGAGTTTAGTACTCTTTTCTTTGTTTTCAATGAAATTTTCCTGTTTCTTTACAGAGATTTAAAATGATATACAGATGAATTCATAAACAGAAGGTAAGGATCTGAAAGAAACATTTATATTAATGCATTGCAAAAAAAAAAATTTAAAAAAATTGCCATTTATTTAGTTCCTATCTAATAAAATGACATATCTGGTTTTGTCAAGACTTCATCTTGCTTAACTTGGGTGATCAATGCAGAAGCTGTATTACGATAATGCCTTAAGTTTGTAATGGGTAAAGGGTTAATATGTGGATTCGTTAAGTAATTGAAAGAAAATAATTCCTAAGAAGATTTATTTACTTATCAAACAAACTGTTTCAGCTTCCTGAGCAGAAATCATGCAGACAGCAATGATGGAAAGAAGATTTAAATCAGAGAGAATTTAACTGAAAATGAAAATAAGCAAATAAAATAAGCAAAAAATCAGCAAATAAAATAAGCAAAATAAAAATGGGAAAAATAACGACTATAGCAGATCTGATCCTTAATTCCAAAACAACAAATATTTATCCAAAGAATGAAAAGGAAATGAAAAAAAAGAATATTTTTACAAATAATTTTAAATTTTTCAGCAGAATGATAAGAATGTAATAACTTATAATCTATAATTATTTTTGTGAGCAGATTTAAAATTGTTATTTTATTTGTACTTTAATACAATTCATTTTCATCATTTTTTTAGCTTTTATACACACACATACATACATATTTATATATATGTATATTTATACAGTAATACATACATACATACATATATATATATACATACTCATACATATACACACACTCTCACACACATATATATATATATATATATATATATATATACACACAGACAGACACACACACACACACACATATATATATATATATATATATATATATATATATATATATATATATATATATATATATTCAATTTTATAATAGCGAAGAAAAAGAGATTATTATTGCTATTATCTCTGAAGGAATGCTTCAATTTTATTTCCAAAAAACAAACTTTTGATAATTCCTTTCTTTTATTGCTTTTTTTTATTCTTAATTATTGTAATTTTTTTCTCCTGAGAAGCAATAAAGAAATTAAATTTTACTTAAATAGACAAGAAGTGAAAAAACTAAATAAAACTGATGTTGAAATAAATTAATGAATTAACATTTAGATAAAAAAAGGTAATTTTGCTTATCTTCATCAAAACCACACACACACACACATATGTATATATGTATATGTATATATTCATAATGATTCCAATTATTTTGCTGTGACAATTTGATTTGATTTCTGATCTACAGACATGAATAAAATTTATAATTAAATGCCAAATGCATAAGGCCTCAGGAGATTGTTATCCTCTTTAAATGGGATTATCCATATATATATATATATATATATATACACACACATACATGTGTATATATATATAAATATATATATACTTTCACACAAATACACAGATATATATATATATATTTATATACGTATGTAATTTATTTACACATATTCAGACATATATTTATACGTAAAAACACACACATATATATAGAGAGAGAGATAAAAAGAGAGAGTGATAAACAAACAATATATATTTAAATATATACATACACTTTTCTAACAAAATATATCATATATTTATTTGGAGATGTGCACACATTTACATTCAAATATGTATTTATGTATCTATCTATCTATATATACTGCTGCAAAAGTAGGTATACAGTGAGTATCATTATTGATTATTGTTTGTATAATCAACACAATATGTTTGTGCACGTGTTGTTACTGTATACCTATTTTTTGTATCCCTCTACACACACACACATACATATATATATATATATATATATATATATATATATATATAATAACATAGAAAGTTTATTCCTATATCCACATTGCCTATATGATGCCATATTTCCAATACTGACCACACTATCCCTAATAAATATACCAAATTTTAAATAAAAATACACACACACACGCGTACATATATATATATTGATACATATTTATATTAAAATATACATTTATATACATATATCTATAGACATATTTATAGTCAAATGCATTTATATACATGTCTATATTTATTTTTCATAAAATCCTAATAAAAAGATTACACATTATATACATATCATACATTTAATGACAGACTTTTATATTAAAATACATATTCATATATATATATATATATATCATATAATTATATTTACAAACTCACTTGTTTGTTTTTGCATACATACATACATACATATATACATATATACATACATACATACTGGCATCAGGATTTATTTAAATATGAATTCTGATGCAGCCCTTGAATGAGATAAAAGTGTAATGAGTTATTTTATATATCGGATTATCTCACTCAGACTTCAGACTCTGCTTCCGCAGGATTACAAAATAATCCCTTTTGTGCGCAAGTTACTGCATCAAAAAAAAAAGAAAAAATTTAAATTTTTAGATTTTTAAATTTCAGCATTCCAGCATTTCACTGTTTCCTACCAATGTATAGCTATAACTAGCATCTACATTTTTATCTTCCTCCTCTTCTTCCTACACATATATAATTATATCCAAAAAAGGTTACTTTAGTCTGATTAAGTCCTATATATATATATATATATATATATATATATATATATATATATAGGAAAATTAATAAAAAAAAAAAAAATTTTTCCAAATTCTTAATTTTCCATAAATTTCATCCTTTGATATTTCATCCTTATATATATATATATATATATATATATATATATATATAATATTAGTGGTAAATATACATACGTATGCCAAATATATAAATACCCATACATGTATATTTTTAGAATAAAAATTCCAAGAGGAAGAATCCAGGTAGAACTCAATGTCCAGGACAGAGTAAGGATATAATAAAAAGGCTTAAACACTAATATTCCATGGTCATAATTTATTCCATAATTTGTAGGTCTGATGAATTGGATCGTATTTACGATTCCAATGGAATAAATTATGACCATGGAATATTAGTGTTTAAGCCTTTTTATTATATATATATAGATATATAGATATATTTTAAGTAACTGACTCCAAGCAAAGCGGGAGTGCCACTAGTATGCAAGGGGATACAGATAGTGTAAGTAAGGTAAAAGACTTGGTATTGCGAGGGGGGGGTGAGGAAAGGCAAAAAAGAAGAATGGGGATCAAAGCATCAGACGATGTCAGTTGACATTACATTTAAATTTTTGAAGATTATAGTGAAAAGGTGGGACTGAGATGCCAACCTAATTGCATGCTTAAATTCATGCAGTCAGGGCTAACCAGTGAAAATAACTTGTCAGAGCAGATGCCATGAAAATATTTATAGAAAAGACAGAGGGAAGCCACAATATTTTGGTGAGAAAGTGACTGGAGTCGAAACATGTATGTGTGTGTGACATCTGTCAGCATCAAGAGACGATGGATCTGCACCCAAAAAGTTATACATCAGATGCTGATGCTATGCAGCATGTTATGGCTGTGCAGGCCCACATGGGAGTGACAGTCTCGATTGTAATGAATGTCTGTGAAGATGCTCTCGCCCAATGTCACACTTTGTTTTCTTTCCTTCAAGAATTTCAACTGATAGTCATATTGACTGCTCAGTCAATGAATGCTGAATGTTTCCTCATAAGGAAATGGCTAATATTACAATTAAATAAGACATGAGCAGAATAGATACTACACTTTAATCCCTGCCTGATGGCCAGGGAGATAAGAAAAGAATAAATTGAGTAGTACTGGTTGTTTGGTGAATGACATCTGAATGTTTTCTTATAAGGAAATGGTTAACATTACAATTACCATAATGCCATCTACAGAGTGCGATGGATAAATTGTCGTCTAAATGACGCAAAACTGAAAATAACACTGACATCTCATTTCAACAGATATATTTACCAAAATTACACAAAAATATCTTGATGTACTAAAGAGTATATTAATTTAATAAAATCACCATTGGCTTCAACCAAGGAGTCCACATGACTTCAGAATCTCCTGCAACTCTTCTGGACGGTTTTCTTGTATAAGTTGCTGAATGCTGCCATAATCCTTGCCTTCAGTTCATCTTTGGTGTTACAAGGTGTTTTGTTGGTCTCTCACTCAACTTTGACTCACACATAATAATCAAGGGGGTTGCAGTCTAGGGAGTTAGGTAGCCAGATGTCAGGGGTGATGTGGTTGCAGAAATTATCTGATAACCATGACTGGGTTCTCTGCTTAGACCCATCCAACTCTTTCTGAATCCTCTGTGTTGACACCCAAACACTCTGAAATATATTGCAGCTTCTGGTGAAAATGCCAAGCAGTACAGCATGACATTTCCAAATTTCTGGTGGAATAAATTGTTTCATGGTGATCTTTTTCTCACCAATGGTGCCTAGCTGACCCTACTATACTGTACAGTCGACAAAATCAAAACAAACAATGCACATGTGTGAAATTAAAAATTTAATATGGTGACAATTTACCCATCTCACCCTCTATGTTTTTATAGATTTACTCTTGAAAATTGCTACATAAGACTTAAAAATGTCCATGCAGCCTTGTGGTTGAGGAAATATTTTCCAATCTGTAACCCCCCTTAAAAAAAAATGTTGCAAGTCTTTTGCTACTTTATTATTATTTCAATAATAAATGTTCTGATGAGTTTCACAAGTTCAGACCTTCACAGCTAAGATCTGCCATACTATGTACATTGGGACAAATCATTCGTACTCTCTTTGTATTCCATTAGTAAGGAGTAAGTTCCATTTGGACAGTTTCTTCTCAAGAATACTGTGGAACAATCTCAGAAGATACTTCTGAAATCATTATAATTTCAATCACTTCAAGTCTAGGGTCAATCATTACCTTCCCTACATATCCTCTTAACTGCACTTGTTACCTACACCTCTTACATTCAGTTCCCTTCTACCTTGAGTGGCTCTTGGGTTTTTATTGGATGAACAATTAATAAATTTTGGTAAATAAAATAAAATTTATTAATACACTCACTACTATCTTTGATATTTGAAAACTTACAAAATACTGCATATGTTTTTCATAGATTTACTATTAGAAACTGCGATATGAAACTATTTATGCTTTGTTTTGGTAAGTAAAATTTAATTTATTAATACACTCATGCTACCTATGATATTTGAACAGCTATATAATGTCACAATATATATATATATATATATATATATATATATATATATATATATATATATAAGCAAATATATGGATATAGATCCGACAGTATGAAGAAAATATACGGAAAAAACAAACAAAAATCCTTATATACAATTATGCTGTTTTAATGTTAATATGTCAACGTCGGACGTTTCGGTCTAATAAACCATCTTCAGGACATATTCATAAAATATAGTTAACATTATTAATTCAACATGACAAAGACGATGTACATAAGAACAAGACTTATCCAAACAGATAACTGAAAGTTTTATAAGATTAGCGCTTACTCTTTTTGTATTCCATTTTATAAGATCAGAGCCTATTGCTACTTTATTATTATTTCAATAATAATAAAGTAGCAAAAGGCTCTGATCTTATAAAACTTTCAGTTATTTGTTTGGATAAGTCTTGTTCTTATGTACATTGTCTTTGTCATGTTGAATTGATAATGTCAATTATATTTAACGAATATGTCCTGAAGATTGTTTATTAAATGTTGTTGACATATTAACATTAAAACAGCATAATTGTATATATTTTTTGTTATATATATATATATATATATATATATATATATATATAATATACACACATATATATAAGGGAGGGATTAGGGTTGTTTCAAAGAGAGAAAAGTGTATATTTTAAAAGAAAGGAGAGGCTGCAAACATTTTTGGTTATAATGTGGATTTGTAAAAATATATATTATACTTTATTTTCCATATATATATATATATATATATACACACCATATATTTCTGCATATAAGATGACCTTTAAATTCCCAAGATCACTCTTATAAATTAGGGGTCATCTTATACTACAATACCAAAAAAGAAACTTTAAATTCTGAGTGATCTTTGTCGGTAGACTAACCTTAGCCTCTGTGTGATAACCAATAACACATATGAAAAGATTCACATTATCAAATAAACTGATAATAAAAGTAATAAAACCATTTCTACCTTATATATTACTGGGATAACTTCAAGATAAATTGCCTATTCAAAGAATAATTCCATCTCAATGAAATCAACTTGTATCCATGCAAGCTCAGCTGAGAAAATGTAAACATCGAGTTATGATTGCGTTCACAGCAGCCTTTAACATTCATTATTGTTCTGTTATCAGCAGTATTTTGTGACTGTTGATGAAGTATAAGTAAATAGCCATTAGTACACCAGGCTGTTTGCAACTGTTTAGATATAGTAAAAGAAAAAGAAGAATCAGTATTTGCAAGAGATCCTGTGATGAAATGTAAACCAACAATGCTTTCCCTTTTAGGGGATGTGTGTATGAAAAACATGATATAGAATCAGTTATTTTGTTTATTTTGAATTTCTAAGGATACAACATTTCCAATAACATCATTTTTATATAATCAATAAGCAGTTGTCTTATAATACATGTATAGAATAAATTCATGAAAATTTGCTATATTTTTTTTCCTAGTCTTATCTAAAGGCTACTAATACACAGAAATATATGGTACGTGTATGTAGGTGGGTGTTGTGAGGCAGTAAACATAACCAAAGCATGGCTGTGATTAATTTTTTTCAATTTACCCATTGCAAAATGACTACATCATTTTTTGAACAATTTCTTTTTTTTTTTGGTAAAGATAGAAAATCATTAACACTTGTTTGAGTAGACCTCCTCATTGTCAACAAAGTAATTAGCAGAGAGATGCTGATCAGAATTCTGTTCTTTTCGGGAATGAGGCTATATTGTAAAAACAAAGTTTTTTTTTTTGTTTTTTAATCATGGTTCATACTTTTAATATCCTTACTTATGATATGAAGACAACATAACCAAATAAAAATAATAACTGCATGTAAAGCACGGAAAATGAAAATTCCAATTACTGCACATTTTATGGCATAATTCCCCATTAACAGAAGGTTTGGATGGATTTGTTTAATAAATCCTATTCAAAATATGTTGTATAAAGAGTTAGTATATCTAATGAATTTCTATAGATGCTTTTAGTATTTGCTTTGTTTCTCTACATGTAATCATTAGAGGGAATGAAAGTTTGGATAGATTTGTTTAATAAATCCTATCCAGAATAGGTTGTATAAAGAGTTAGTATTAAAATCATTTGCAATGAATTTCTATAGATGCTTTTAGTATTTGATTTGTCTCTCTACATGTAATCATCAGAAGGAATGAAAGTTTGGATGGATTTGTTTAATAAATCTTATTTAGAATAGGTTGTATAAAGAGTTAGTATTAAAATCATTTCCAATGAGTTTCTATAGATGGTTTTTGTATTTGTTTTGTCTCCCTTGATGTAATCATTAGAAGGAAGGAAGGTTTTTAATTGTATTTGTTCAATCCTACCTGTAAACATCAATGAACACATAAGTGATTAACACAGATGAAAATTGCCTGAGTATAACATGAAAGTAATATTGGTGATCTTTTGAAATAATTTCCTCAAAAAATTTTTCTCTTTTTCTCAACATTTGATTAAAGATCATGAGTACAAACCCTAAAATATTGTCACTGATGGTATGCTAATTACCAAAGATTTGTTGATCAAAAAGTTCTTTATCAATTTTGGAAATCAGCCTTAAATACCTAGGAACTAATTCAGCAAAAAAAATAAAAAATAAAAATAACCAAAATAATAAAAAACAAATTGTCTTCATTTTCATACTGGATTCATTTTGTTCTATTTTTTTTTAAGTAGGAAAAAACATTTATAAAAATAAAATAAATTTGCAGAATTCTTTAAATTAGTTCCTGTAAAAAAACAGTGGTGATATCAATAGAAAACCTAAAGCTAGCAGACATACTGAAGAATTAAAGAATGTGAAAACAATAAAAAAAAAAATGTTTTCTTGGCATGTACACCTTTGTGATACAGGTTAGTGAAAGACTAACAATGAAAGAATCAAGAGATAAAAGTGGGGGAGTGTGTAGGTAGGTGGGGTACAAAGTTTCTCCAGTAAGCTGAAAAATCTAAATTGAAAATGAGTGTACAATGAAGCAAGATACTGCATTGAGATAATCCAGAGAGATTAATGAGTGGAAATAAGCTGAAGGTGTTCTTTGTTTTTTGTTTCTTCTGTATAGTTACAAACTCCTCATCAAATTTAGCCATAGGTAATAAACCTGGAGGTGGTGCTTCTGGATGATTCATACGATAATAAGTTGATGATAAGTTAACCCCCCCCCCCAAATCATTTCTGCAATGAAAGCTGGATAAGATGAATAATAAATGCTTTTTTGCATTTTGAGTCCAAAAATTATTAAAAGAAAATTATTTAAAAAAAAATATGGTGGGAACATTTCCATAGCAGATATGTCAATACTAATTGTTCATTGAAGTTATTTCTATTGCTACAAATGCTTTAACTTTCTGGTAGCGTGTCTATTCATAAATATAGAAAATTTTAAACAACCCCTTGAAGAATGGACATTACCAAGAAACTTTGAAGTCAGGGAAAACAACAAAAAATTGATATTTAAAGTGAAGTAATTTTTATATATATATATATATATATATATATATATATATATATATATATATATATGCACCATAATTTTATATAATATTATATATATATGTAGGTGTGCCATAAAAATATCCCTCACTGGGAACCAACTAAAGTATGACCACCAACATTAGCCTTGAAATAGATACCCTACCCAACCTTAGCAAAATCTCTCAGAAGATGATGAATCTATAGATAAGAATTAACTCTCTGACCACTTAACGAAGAAAACTAGCCTAGCCACTCCCACAATAACGAATTTTATAATGGACCATGCCTAAAAACACACATAAACCAAGAGATAGCTTATTCCTAAAATTTCGCTTGAAGATGAAACGGGACTAAACACCTCAATTCAACTTAATTTTAATAATTATTTGGATGGTTTCGGCTCACGTTTTTGAAACATGAGAACTCTTATGTAGCGAAGGAATCATATTTTTAAACAAAAAAATATTATATATATATGTATATATATACACACACACACACATACATACAAACATACACACACACATATATATATATATACACTGTGTCACTACTTCCCAAAAAAAGAGAATTTTTAACATCAACAACTGTAAGAAAAATTAATTCATTTTAATAATATGTGGAAATATCTACTCTTTGTCAGAAGAATGTTGTGAGACCAGAAACCCATGTAGCAAAATTAAATAAATAAAATATAATATATAGATTTTTAAAAAGCCCAAATTACAACCAAAAACATTTGTGGTTTCTTTCTTCTTTTTAAAATATACACTTTTCTCTAATTGTGACTACTATAACCTCTTCCCTATATATATATATATATATATATATATATATATATATATATATATATATATATGTATGTATGTATAAGTAGTGTGTACATAGGTATCAACACTGGATAATGAAAGTCTGTTTCATGCTTAAATCTCAATTGTCAGGTAATGGCAACTGAATCTTATTATGAAACAGACTGTCACCATCCAGTGTTGATACCTATGTTTATACTGCTTATATTTACATATGTTTTATCCCTGGTATTGAGCAGTTTTCTCGCATAAACTGGCACTTCTTAAAACTATATTATATGATATATGTTATGAAAATTAATGGCAAAATGGAAAAAAAATTTCATGTGACACATTTCATCCTTTAGGACTTTTTACACCCAAATGTCTATTATACAAAAAAAATATAACTAAGAAAACAAAAATAAAACAAGTAAAAACCTGACAGAAAAAATAAGGAAAATGAAACATAAATTGAGAACAAAAAAAAACAGAGACAGCTACCTGAATGGTTAAAGGGAGTGCTCTATGTCTAAGTTACTAAGACAGAGCAATTACGCTTCCCAGCATCACAACTCAGAAAGAGACAAAGTCCACACTACTACTTAAGTTTCATGTCAAACCACCACTTCTATTCTAATAGTTTCTTTTCTCCCACTTTTCACCTTCTGATCTCTTGCTTTACTGCCAACTACAATCTTTACAAATTTAAATGCAACCTCAATCGCTATCTTCTATCTAACTGAACCCTGTTCCTTTAGTTTCCTTTTCTCAAAGCTTCTCACTAAAGTCTTCTCATTCTCTTTCACTCCCTGTAACGCCTTGTGTCCAGTTGACACTGACAACTTACTTTGGGGTGAAACAATTGAAAAAACTATATATATATAGAGAGAGAGAGACAGCCATAGATTTAAAAGTACAGATGTAAAAACCAACACTGTAAGGCGATTAATTAGATGCCATAAGTGATCATCATTGCAAGCACTGTTCCACAAAATAAAAAGTGGAGGGGGTGTCTAAATCAAATGTTAAAAGTCTGTGTGTGTTGAGTCGGGGTGGCTAGATGTTAAAATGGAGAGGGTTAATCAAATGTTAAAAAATTCCTGACTTCATATAATTTTATCCTACCCTCCCACTCATAAAACGAATATTTTTTGAATTTTGATCCCATTGTAAACAATTTTTTATTCTATTCTTAAATACACATTTTTTAAATTTTTTATCTGTACTTATATTCTGGATTAAGATGTATACGATTTTTCCACATATAAGAATTATATAAGCCAATTTAAACTTCTGTTTAATTCACAGTTACAAGAAAAGTTGAAGGGTGCAAGAAGACCTCGCCCCATAAAGCCGAGCATGTATCAGGCCATCTTTTTATATCTATATATGCTCTATCACCAATATTGATCACTATTCTATCATATGTATTCTTCTATGTGTCATGTCTCTTCAAGACATGGACGATCATGGCTCTCCACAATTTCCTGTCCTTTGTAGCTCTCAGTAATTTTTGTCTTTTGGCTCTCTATCCTAATTCCTGTTCTGTCAAATATTTCCATAAACTTATTAAGTAGGTTATTTGCTGCATTCCTTTGTCTCTCTTGCCTTCAATATGTCCTGTGAGTGTCAAATTTTCTAAGCCCTCTTTCCTCATTAGATGACTTAGAAATTTCAACTTTCTCTTTTTGATGTTAAGTGCATGTATCCTTTTCGTTTACATTTTCTCTAACAAGTTTATTGTTTCTCATAGGTTCAGTCCAGCAGCCTTCTGTAGAACAACATTTCTATGATTTCAGGTCTTTTTTTCATCTATGAGGAGATTGTTCAGCATTCACTGCTATGTAAAGGACTTATTTCATGCAACAGTTCAGTACTCTTTTCTTTGTTTCTCATGAAATCTTTCTGTTTAATACTTTACTCAGTATGTTTAAACAATTTAATCATATATATATATATATATATATAGAGAGAGAGAGAGAGAGACATGTTTCCTTGAATAATTTAGACAAGTTTTTTCTATTTATTTTTAATATTCACGGACAAGCTGTTTGGTGTCATTATTAAAGGAAGAAAGAAAATTACCATGTTGATACATATTATTTATTCCAAGTACTTTTGATTTTAGCAGAATGTCATCATCAAGGTTTCGTTTTTTTCAAGACAAATATTGTCGTGTTCATCATCTTTAAAGACAAAATTGCTGTATTCAATTGAAATTTAAATTTTTTTCACTTGTGAAGTGAAGAGCGCTGAGTTTAGTGCTGTGTGATTAGATTGAGTAATGCTTCAGGGGAGGTAACTAAGTTATGAGGTTGTCAAGAGTTTTAAAAAGAAAGTAAGTATTAAAAAATATTAGTAAAAAAACTTGATATTATAAACTATCTACTGTATGCATTTTAAAACATTTGTGCAGTATGTTACTCAAGGTAAGTACCATAGTGAAGAGTCCTTCCAAGCAATTACTATGAAAGTATTTATAGAAAAGGCACAGGGAAGCAACTTTATGGTGGTAGCAAAGTGACTGAAACTGAGATGCCAGGTCAGGACCAATAATATTGCTGATTCTTCTTTGGATTTTATCAACAGTCTCTAGATATATAGTAGGAGCAGTGGACCACATGTGGCAGCAATATTCAAAGCATGGATGAATGATAGGCTTATAAATATGTAAGATAAATTCTGGAGAGAAAAATTGTCTAGCATGACACAGTGAAATAACTTTCTTAGCATCTGACCTCACAATGGATTCAATATAGTCTTTCCACATCATATCAGCTGAGTATATTAGCTCAAGAGGGCGCAATGAGTTGCTCTCCTTGAGGTTAGCATCAGCCATGCTAATGAAAAGTAGAAAGAGGGTCTCTCATTTTTGTTTTGGAGGTGTTAAAATTAACAAGCCATTCTTTACCCCAGTTAGCAAAAGACTGTAAGTTGTTTTTGACATCAGCTGCCAATTTGACCTTATCGACCTGATCAGACTTGCTATTGTGACAGGAGTAAATGGCTGTGTCATCAGCATAGATACCAAGCTGAGAAGTGATGTCATTGGGAAGGTCATTTGTGGAAATTAAAAACAAAGTAGAATTGAGGATAGAACCCTGGGGGACACCTGCATTAGTACAAAAGGATCTAGAAGAGTGGCCATTCAAGACAACTTTCACTTCATGATTTGATAAGAAAGACTGAATCAGTTCAAAAATTTGTCTGCAAACACCATAACTTTTCAACTTGTGAAGAAGACTGGTATGCCAAACCCTGTCAAATGCTTTTGAGATATGTCCAAAGCAACAGCCTAAGCTTCACTATTCTTATCTAAAGTTTGGTAGTCTCTTTCCACAATAATTGTTAATACATCAGCAGTTGACCTAGAGAAACAAAAATAATATTGCTTGTCTGAAAGAAAGTTCTGTGATGTTAGATGCTTAACTGATTCGGCACTAATAGGGGACTCTTATAATTTACCAAAATGAGGTAGAAGGCTAATAATCAGATAGTTGAAAGGGTCGGATGGTTCACCTGAGTTCTTAAAAACCAGAACAACAGATGAGTAATTCCAGCAGGCAGGAAAGCAAGAGGCAGTGAGGCATTTATTATACAGTTTAGAGAGAACAAGAGCCAGTTTGGTAGCACACTTTTTAAGGACTATTACAGGGATACCATCAAGTCCACATGTTTTATACACACACACATATATATATATATATATATATATATATATATATATATATATATATATATATATATATATCCTTTTAATTTGCCATTTTATTACTTCAATATTACTTATTACAGTGGAGACTCATACTTGAAATAGACACCCTATTCTAATGTTAAATGTTACACCTTACTTTTATCACTATCAGCAGGTGTGAAATGTAAATAAAATGTATACTTTGGCAGACAGATTAGGAATGAACACAACATGTATCCCCCTTTGTATACATATATATTACTTCAAATATTATTTTAGTGGACACTTGTATTTGAAATAGGCACCATTTTTATGGTAGTACACCACACAGTAATACACATGCAGTTTAAAATAAAAATGGGGCATCTATTTCAAATATAAGTATCCACTATAATGACATTTGAATTATATATATATATATATATATATATATATGTATATATATGTCAAAGGAAAAGGTCAATACATCATTAAAGGGTTTGGTAATAATTTATTTCAGACAGACAACTGCCTCACCAGACCAGAGTTAAGCATTTTATAAGTCTGGTCTGATGAGGCAGTTGTCTGTCTGAAATAAATTATTACTGAACTCTTTAATGATGTATTGAGCTTTTCCGTTGTTTTATATCATATTGCTCTGTATTTTGATACATTGAGCTCTCTTTATGGTTCTATCTTTTTAATATTGAATATTAAAAAGACCTATTTGTATTATCCTTACCACTTATGGATTTGATATTATTATATATATATATATATATATATATATATGTATATATAAGATATAAAAATTCTAAACACATACCCTGGTTTCTACTTGAGTGGTATCATTAGGCAGAAACTGAGGTAGCATAAAGGTTGGCATTTCAAATTTTTTATATCTTAAACTGTTGTAAATTTTCATTTTTTGAAAATAGTATTGAGTACTTTCTTAATTAAGCCATTCTTTTTGACAAATATTTTTTGTCAAAGATTGATTTTTTTAAAGTATATATATGTGTGTGTGTGTGTATAAAATATCCGAACAGTGATCAATGGACAACTTGCCAAAAGACCTAAAACTTTAGACAAGAAAAAAAGATTAAAAAGCAAACACCTACCGACATAATAAATTAAATTGCTCAAAACCTAGATTATCTAGCTAGAAAAACTAAAAAACAATTCACAACTCTACAAAGTATAAAGTCAATACTTAATTTTCCTGCTATCACAATATTCAGGCAACTTGAACATTATAAAATTATATATATATATATATTTTCTATGTGTTATGCATAAAAAGGGAAAGAGTTTAATGCGTGTGTGTGTGCGTGGATGTGTGTCATTTTTGCTTAGCCAGCCGAGATGTCATTGATTCAAGCTTCATTGATCAATGGTTCAGCTATCTGTGAAAAACAAGTGAAATAGTCCTGAAATAGGAATTCAGGCATAGTTCAGAATTTCACATAAAAAATAATCTTATTAAACAATAATTCTTTTTTTCTGCAAGAATTTCAGGAACATATTTTAATAGAGTAACTACTTATTTTTCATTATTTAATCAAATTGTCTAAAAAATAATTGTATGCATTCATTAATGTCTTTTACAACACATTTTAATAATGAATATTTTTTCTTTTCTATTTTTTTCTCAGAAATATTTTCTGAAGAATTTTCAGAATGTATTCTAAAGGAACTTTCTTTCACAAGAATAAAAACCAAAAATGAAAAAGTGAAATTTTTCTAAGAACAAAATGCTTATTTAATGAGTAAAAATTTTTCCTCCAAAATAGCTATAAGGCACATTTTTCAACTCCTAAGTATTTTTATTTTAAATCTTATTTTATTAATTTTTTAAAAAATCTTGCTTAGAAATATTTCACTGAAAACATATTTCCTTTGTTTTTATTCTTATTTGCTAAAGGCCAACGAATAAAATAAAAAAGGCTTGGAATTTATTTATTAAAATCCTTTTTCATATCTTTGTAATTTTTGCTTACACAAAGAAAGATAAGAAAAGAAATGGATTTATTTATTTTTAAAAGGAAGAAGGAGTTAATTTTTAAAAAGCAGAGCTGTTTTTAACCTATTTTGATGACACTTTTTTCAAACACTTGACACAAGTCATTATTGAATTCGATAAAAATTAATAAATTTTTATAATGAAAATAAAAATATTCCAAAATTGTTTTTCTGTAGCAAATCTGAACTATTGATATATCTACAAAAAAAAAAGTATTTATCTATCTATCTATCTGTTTTTGAATTGTTGGTTTCTATATCAATACTGTCTAAGTCTGTTCATATGTAATATCTCTCTCTCTCTCTCTCTCTCTCTATATATATATATATATATATATATATATTTTATAGTCTGTTCATATATAATGTAATTCTATTCTCTCTCTCTCTCTCTCTCTCTCACTCTATCTATTTATCGATGCAGTGTTGATTTCTATGTCAATACACTATCTATTCTGTACATATCTATCTCATTCTGTTCATATCTATTTGATATGTACCGGAAAGGGATATATTTGTTCAGAGTAGCAAAGTGGTTTTGGACTACTGTAACCGAGTAGGACAATCTAGCAGGTAACCGTAATGGACTGGTCCTCGTCGTAGTGGTAGACAATAGGCGTAGGCAATAGGCAAAGACAATAGACGTAGTCCATGTACCTCCATATCAGTCTGTATTTATGGCTGACACCAGCCTATCATTTTACTCTGAGGGGGAACCCAGGTGTATGCATATTCATTACATCAACTACATTGAGTGCTGTTTTGATTACACCAAAAATTAAATATCTATGTGCAAATATATATATATATGAATGTAATCACAATCATATATGGCTGCTGCTATCTCTTTATTTATTACACCACACACACACACACACACACACACACACACACACACACACACACATATATATATATATATATATATATATATATATATATAAAGAAATATAGTCTTAAGGTGTGCTATATTTATGGGATAAAGTGCTCAATATCAGAGATAGAAATGTATAAATAAATAAATAAAATAAGAAACAAAAAAATAAAAACGAGCAATATAATTTGACCCAAATAAATAAACAAAGCGACTTCCGGTAAAAAATAACCGCCATAATAGAATACCCACAATGCACCACTAACCCGTATATATATAAATAGCCGAGAAAAATAACAGCATATGTGTCCTGACGATTGCATATAGCATGAAACAGACTGTCGCCTCTAAGTGTTGACTTCTATGTTCACTTTTATATGTATATATATATATATATATATATATAATTGCATATTTAAGCAGTAATCCATCTTTTATACGAGTTTCATTAAAAATGTCTGATCAGATACTGTGGTTAAGTTTTTTTTATTTACTTTTTCTTGTGTTCTTATCATTTTTTCTTTTCTGGGCATAAATTATGTAGAAATTGTCTGAATGTTCTTTATGTCCAAGCACTTTTGGCTATACTTTATAAGGATGATTTTTTTTACTTTTAATTAGATGTAGAAATGATTAGAGATATCTTACAGGAATTCTCCAAGGTTTTGATAACACTATTGGACTCTACTTTAAGCAATAAGAATGTATAATTACTCTTTAAGCTTAAAAGAAGTACTGGGATGAAATCTATCAAAAATGAAGATGACATGTTCATCATTAATTAATCATAGCTAAGGATTAGAAGCTCATGAATTATTGAAATAAAGTTCAAATATATATATATATATATATATATATATTCAGAATCATTTTTCAAGTTATTCAAGATGATTTTCTCCCATTCTAACTTTCTGTTCTGCAGTAACAAGTTACCTTATAAGTTTAATGCATGATTCCATTTTCATGTTTTTTTTCACTGCTCTTTTGACTATCATAACTGAAACTCCTCTCTCACATGCCAAATGTATTATGAATTGGGTTGGATCTTTTCTAACTGAGCTCTTTAGCTCTAAGTTGAAATGATGATCCCTCTTCCTGTTGTGATCCCTGATCCAGTTTTCCTCTCTACTGTTCCTTCTTTTTTAAACTTAGTCACCATTCTCTTGATGATTCTTGAATGGACTTTGAAGATGGAAGCCAGTGTATGAATGTTGGTACCATAACTGAATGCCTGAATGATCTTTTTTCTCTCACCACTGCTCAGTTGGAAAGATAGTGGGGCTGACACAAAACAATTTTAACCTGTTCTCTTTCTGGCTGAATAACCCAAAAGGTTTTTCACTGATTCTTATGAAAAATGGTGTCAAGATGGCTAAATATCTTATTTGAAAACCTGTAAAAAAGAAACTTAATTAGTTAAATTTTTTATTTTTATTTTTTAGACATTAAACATGTGGGATGGATAATTATGCTGTTACATGATTTGGACAATTTTGCTGATACACCCGATATATTGTACAAGGGAAGCAGGCAGAGGTCAGTTAAAAAGAGACCGCTACCAATATAGGAATTACCATCTGTCTTTGAAGAACCAGATGTAAGTGTCAAAGGCAGGTGGGTGGTGGCTTTAAAAGTTTGAAACTTATCCCACAGTAACATTCTTTATTACAAATTTATTTCTGTGCTTGCAGATGAACCTGAGTTCTTGTCTCCTGTTTAGCAGTCCCTATACATTGCAAGACTGACAGTTTTTTTGTCTATGCACAGGTTACAGCTATTATTATATATATATATATATATGTATATGTGTCTGTGTAAATATATATATATATATATATATGTAAGCAAATATATGGATATGGATAGTATGAAGAAAAAAATACTGAAAAAAACAAACAAAAATCCTAATATACGATTATGCTGTTTTAATATTTAATGTCAATGTTGGACGTTTCAGTCTAATAGACCATCTTCAGGACATATTCATAAAACATAATTAACATAGACCTTATACAATTCAACATGAAAAACACGATGGACATAAAAGCAATACCAATCAATATGGTCTATGTTAATTATGTTTTATGAATATGTCCTGAGGATGGTCTATTAGACCGAAACATCTGACGTTGACATTAAACATTAAAACAGCATAATCGCATATTAGGATTTTTTGTTTGTTTTTTTTCAGTATATTTTTCTTCATATATATATATATATATATATATATATATATATATTCTGATAAAAAAAATGAATATATATATATATATATATATATTCTGATAAAAAATGAATAGATACCAATTGTACACTTCAGTTAATCCTGTTTTGTACTGTCATATTACCAATTTTTTACAGGACTCATCAGTTTGTAGCAATACTATAGTTGTTGAAGAGAGATACTTTCTTTTGCTGTGAGAGTCATATATATATATATATATATATATATATATATATATATATGTATGTATATATAGTGCATTAGGTAAAACTTGAGTATCAACTCAAACTGTCCTTTTATGCTAGGAAACATTTTCTACTCTGTCTAGATAATCTAAGCATTGAATACTTTAATTTACTGCATAGACAGGTGTTTGCCCTTTGGCCTTTATTTTTCCTTCTTGATCAGGATCTTTTCTTGTCTCAAGTATTAGGTCATTTGGCAAGTTGTCTGTTGGTTACACCAGTATATTTGGGTATTCTAGTAGTGTGTGTGTGGATATATATATATATATATATATATATATATATATATATATATATATATATGTGTGTGTGTGTGTGTGTGTGTGATACTACCCTGGTTGCATGAAGCTTATATAAATAACAGAGAGTGTTGTGATAGTATCATTTTGTATGCAACAATGTGGTTCACCTGAACACTCAGAAGTCCGACTCCTGTGAGGAAACAAGACATGTTTTTTCACTATAGCATCTCGTGGTTGAAGAGAAGAGAGAGATTTTTCTGCAAATCTATCTTGTGTACATAATGAAACGTCTCTTAGCAGACAAATAATGTAACCTCATAGTTTTTTTTATTTACCTTTCTTATCTCCTCCCTCCAGCTATGGGTTAAATAGTAGGACTTGCATCTGGAAAAATCATTGTTATTCTCAAATAATTGTTAATGCAATATTCAGTCTCCAATAAATAGCTATTCTTACAATCCCAAAATATGCTTTAAATAATCCAGAACAAGTAGATAAGTCATTAAAAAAAAAAAATCAATCATTTGTCTTTGAAGATCTGAGTCATTTGATATGAAACAGATCAATTTTGTCAATAATAAGAATTTGTTATCACAAGAAAAAATTATAATAATTCTTCTTCTTCTTGATTATTTTTATTTGCAGAAAGACAATTCTTTCAAAATTGTTTGCAAAGAATTACAGCAATAAAATATTTTTAAAGAAAAATTTACTTTTTTCCAAAGACACAAAATAGAATTTTCATTCAACCTGTTAATAAAATTATTTGCAAACAGCTGTTAAACAAATTTATGAAACTCTTTGTTTGGCTGATACAATAATTTTGTGTTTCTAACCAGCACCAAAAGCCAATTTAGATTGTGTTGTAACCAAGGGAAGGTTACTGAATAGAATAATCAGACAATGGTCAGTAATAAATGATAATACTTAGGACAGGAACAACACATATAAGATTCACCAGCAGCGATTAGAAGAAGTAATCAACTGCTAGAAGTGAGTCAAGTGAATTCCACAATGAATCTCCAACTGCAGACCAACATACAGTATTTACTACTGTATTTATGTGAATGGGGACATACCTGTTATTGTCCGAAGGTATGCTACAAGAGGTTATAAAGAAAACAATCCTTCATCAGACCTCATAGACTGGTACAACAAATTCACAAACTATGAGCTTTCCAAATAACAAAATCCACATGTCTTGAAACTTCCAAAGCAGCAACAATTAAAATGTTTAGCTCATGTAACTACAACAAAAAATATAATCAAGATGTTGACTTTCCACACTACCTTAAACAAAAAGTTTGAAAGGAAACTTTCATCAATATCAGAAAGAGTGATTTTCCTGAAAATTTCAACTGACTATATCAATGCTGATGGCAGTTGTGAAATTAACCATTTCCGTAGAGGAAATATTAGGCATTTGACATTTAAACAGCATTACTTTCAGTTGAAATTTACAAAATCTTTCTCTTATAGCAGTTTTTCAAGAAAATAAGCTTCTCTTGTTCAGTAAATGTTATAACTCTTTCTGGTATTAATGTGAGGAATATGTGGTTGATGTATAATGAATAGCATCTCAGAATGAGAATTCTGTGAGCTGAGTTTGAATTCCTGTTGGATTCTTCATGAGATTCACTTACATGCAGATACTCTTGGGAAAGGCATGAATCCACATTCTACACCCTAGCTATGGGTTAAATAGTAGGGCTTGTATCTTGAAAAATAATTTATTCTAAAAAATTATTAAGGTAATATTCACTCACAGAAAAAAAAAATAGAATTATTCTTACAATCCAAAATATGTTTATATAACCTAAAAAGGGTTGATAAACCATCAAAAACTAATCAATCAAAACAATCAGGCAGTGTAGAATGTTACCACATTGATTATACCATTATTTTCCCTTCTAGTTACATATGCAAACCACTTTAGATGTTGCTGCTGTTAGAAGTCTTCAAGTGACATGTTTTTTGTTATTTGGTAAAATTCTTTGTGCTTATGTAGTGCCCGAAGATCTGATGAAGGATTGTCTTCTTTAAGATCTCGAGACATTACAAACAAGTTAGATACGACAGTTACATAGCTAAAACTTTACAGAGTGAGAATTTAACTTAATAATTATGTCAGGCTACAGAATTTTTGATGTAACCTCATATCAAAATGAAACTGATCCTAATTTTTTTAATTATTTAACTGTATCCTTTCATCCTTGACAAAAAGAAAAAACAAAATCAAATTATAGTCAGGGATCTCTTTCACCTTTTCTGATTGTCTTTTATTTATTTCCTAATCAAAGTCAAAGTTTATGTTTGTCTTTTTCTTTTTTTTCTTTAAGCAATCTAAATAGACACTCTTCTAATATACGCAAGCGATAAGCACTTTTTATTCAGATAATTTATTAGCATCTCCGATATGCATGGAAAGGCACACTTGTCTTCTGAGAGTAATATTAATTTGAAGCCTACAAGAGTTAAAAGATTGATTTTTAAAATCATATAAAATACGGATTTAATCCGATTTACTCATATTATTTAAGACAAACAAACATATAGATATAGAAGGATCAATATTTTTCAACCTGCGTAGTATTGTTAAAAAAAGAAGAAAAACACATTTTTGAGATTAGCAATGCTTTGTTATGCCGAAAAATCTGGACATAAAATAAGTGGAAAGAATGAAAAGAAAGAGAAAAAGAGACAGAAAGACATAGAGGTTAAAGAAGGAGGGGGTATTAATAGAAGGAAAGGTAAAGGGAAAGAGAGAAAGGACCAATACAAGAGAGAGGAAGGAGAATGTGGAATCGAAGTAGAAAAAGTGAGATTGTAGGAAAGAAATCTGGAGAAATAGATAAAAAGAGGAAATAAGGAGTGTAAGGAAGTGAGAGAAAGAGATACAGAGAAAAAGAAAGAGAATTGAGAGTGGGGAAAATGAGAGAGAGAAAGAAAGAAAGAAAGAAAGAAAGAAAGAAAGAAAAATGCAAGCAAGGAGTTAACAGAAAAAAATGAAACAGAAACAAGAGAAAGGATTTCAGAATGAACGAAAGCAAGAGAGAAGAGGAATGTGGAATCAAAGTTGAAAGAATGGAAAGTCTGAGGAGATAGATAAATAAATAATTAGATGGCGAGAGAGAGGTGGGAATAGTAAAAAAGTGATAGAAAAGAGTCCAGTACATGAGAGTGAGAGAGAGAAAGGAGAATGGATAGAAGAGGAGAGAGAGAGAAAAAAGATGGGAAGACAGAGATGAAAGAAAGATGCAGGAGCAGTGCTAAAAGAAGAAAATGAAAAAAGGGTTAAAGAGGAGGTATTTGAGAACAAACCAAAGCAGAAATGAGAGCATGGAGTTGAAGTCGAAGGAGAGAAAGAAGAGAGAGAGAGTAGGAAAGACGGAGAGCAAGAGAATACAAATAGAATTAGGGAGAGTGAAAAAGAGAGAGAAAGAAATATAAAGAAAGAGAAATAGAGAGAAAAAGAAAGAGAATTTAGAAAGGACACAAGATGAAACTGAAAAAGAAAAAAAGATGTAAGACTGATAAGACACAAATGAGACAAAATTATAGATTGCTTTATTTTAAAAAATCCTTCTGGCTGATATATATATATATATATATATATATATATATATATATATATATAGTCATTCACAGACAGACTGTTTCACATCTCATCAGTATGGCTAGACATCTGATCAGTTCAAACTGGGATTGAAACCCTAGGCAATCGATGCCCAGCAGGGAGAAAAGTGAATTTTTGTGTGTTTATTGTGACCTAGAGAACTCAATTCAGTTTGGAGAGTCTTGCATTATCAGCAATAAAAGTGACTGTTTACAAATTTGCGCTTTTCTCCCCACAGTGCTCAACTGAATTATTTTGGGGGAGCATATATATATATAATGAAGTGGATTAAGTTCGATTAATTATTTAATATATTTTCTGTTTACGCTTTCTGTTATACAGTTAAATAGACTAAGTCAGACAATTATTTAATATATTTTCTGTTTATATGTTATTTTTATAGAGACAATTTATTTAAGCAAATGCTCTGATTTTAATTAAACAGTATTAATTACAGTTACCAGCCTGAATGTTCGAAAAATTTTGTAGAAAATATGCTTTCTCTGACAGGAATCAAACCTGTATTGCTATACAGAAATCATCATTTGATCTGATGTGCTGTACCATTTAGTCACAGAGAAGCATCTGGTTAGCAAAGTCCAAATTACTATTTATAAACACACAATCTTTGACAATTTTTCTCAATTGATCATATTAGAGAATGCATATTTTCTAGAAAACTTCTCAAATATTCAAGCCGGTAAATGTAATTAATACTGTTTAATTACAAACAGAGCATGTTCTTAAATAAATTGTATAGATAAAAATAATGTATAAGCAGAAAATTTATTAAATAATTGTCTGACTTAGTCCATTTAATTGTTTACATTAAGATATGTTTTGTGAGCAGATATGATCAATCGAGAAAAATCATCAAAGATTGTGTTTATAAACAATAATTTGCACTTTGCTAACCAGGTGCTTCTCTGTAGCTGAATGGTATAGCACATCAGACCAAATCATTTGATTCCTGTTGGAGAATGCATATTTTCTATGAAATTTCTTAAACATTCAGGCAAGTAAATATATTTAATACTGTTTAATTAAAAACAGACCATTTACTTAAATAAATTGTATCTATAAAAATAACATATAAACAGAGAATATATTATATTATATCTATCTATCTATCTATCTATCTATCTATATATATATATATATATATATATATATATTGGTCTATTTTGTATTGAGCACTTTTTTTAATAAGTAAATGCTATGAACTGTGGATTTTACTCCATTTGCTCTTTCTCTTATTTATATATATATATATATATATATATATATATATATACTTCTTCTATGTGCCTTGTCCTTTCTGGCAATTGGTGATCATGGCTGTACACAATTTCCTCCTTTGTAGTTCTTAATAAATCTTGCTTTTTTGTTATCTCTCCTAAGCCTCGTCCCCTCATCCATTTATTGACGCTCTCTAGATAGGTGATGTGTTGTTTTCCTACATCCCTCTGCTTTAAGAGGCCATAATCAGGGGAAATGAAAAACAGAAAAAAAAAAAGATAGAAATTAAACGAATGTAATCTTTAAAGAAAACACCCCACTTCCCCATGAAGATAAAAATTAAAATATAAATTATTAATCTTTTTGTAGGTATGAAACCTATTTTTGTACATATTTGCAATCCACTTGGATCTGTCAAAAGTCGTCATTTTTCTCCGAAGAGAGAAAAAGAGTGTTTTTCTTTTTTCTAATTGTTTTTCTATTTAGTACTTTCTTTTATTTTTATATGTGGTTTAAGTCAAATTCAAGAATAAGCCGATACAAAAAAGAAAGAAAAAAAGCAAAACCTAAAAAATATCTAAATAACATAAGAATATAGTTTCAACTAGATTAAGCTATCGTAATTCAAAATAAAATGACAAGCACGACAAGGAGCTTAAGAAAAAGAGAAATCACAAATCATAAATTTATATTCAAGTACAATTTTTTCTATATTTATCTAATGCCGAATGCAATCTGTTTTTAAAGACTTGTCTTCTTTTCTTTTTTTCTTTTTTGTTATTTATATATATATATTTTTTGGGGCTCGTTGTAATTTGCATGTGAGGAGAAATACAAGGAGATAAAAGGGTTTCAGAGTGGGTGGAAATGACTTACATAATAGGTAAGTCGAAATAAACAAGAAAAAAATATAAAGTTAATGTGACAGGGGGGTGGGGAAGTAATCAAGCAAACATTAAATTGCCTAAGATGATTTTTCAATGTGCAAAATTTTTATTACCATATTTGACAGCATATAATCCCACCCGAACAATAATAAAACAAAGGATCAGAAAACATCTCCTGATGTATCTAAGACAGAGCCGGTCATGGCTCTCCACATATTCCTTTTATTTATTATCTCTGAATTCCCATGCCTTCTTTGCAGTGCTGGTACAAGGGTCTTGTTGCCTCCCCGCATCAAATCTATGATACAGTGCCCCCTAATTCTAGTATATGCTCCCCCTATCTATGATATAGGGTGCTCCAAATCTATGACAACCTCCCACCATCTATAATACGGAGGCTCCCCACCATCTATGATATGTGGGCGGTTCCAATCACAATTTTCATAAGTTAGTACTCATATTAAATATAAATTTTATCATAACTTAATTATACACAATAATGGATCATCTATATAATAAATGCAAATGTCAGTGTGTCACACTTTTACAATTTTACTCCTAGAGGCCATAGCCCAATAGATCGTTCCATTTTGAAATCAGGCTGTGAGCAAATTAAATTATTCTGTGCCAGATCTGGATTCACAATCCTGAAATTTTGGATTCTCAAGTTTTCATTACTGCAATTGTTTTTGTCGATTTTATTTTTTATGTGATTTTTTGTGAGAAATTTTTTTGTACGATAAGAATTTTTATAACTTGGAAATAAATTTGGGAGTGATCAAAGTTAATTGCAAAATCCAGTGAAAGTCACCCATGTAATAAAAATAATTATTTGTATGGAAAATAAAGACCTATATACATCAAAATGTTTTTAAATTAAAAGGCAGCAGAAGAATTATCATTGAACTTTTAAAAGGTAAGCTTGCATATTAATGCAATACTTAAATGCAGTGATCAATTTTGAGTTCTTTTATAGTTTATTGTTTCCTATCGCATCTACTCCTCCCTACCTATTGTGATGAAGGCCCAATCAAGATCCCTCTGCAGGAGTTAGTTTAAATGTTGCCAGATAGGGCAGCATTTAAACTAATATGTAATATACATGAACTCATATATTGAGAAACATTGAAAATAAATACATTATAGGATATCTACATACAAATTAGAAACATGTCATAACAGATCATTTCATCTTAAATAAATCAACAATGTTTTGCGGCAATTTTTAATATCAATTTGAAATTTTTTTGTTAAAAAGGTGAATAATTTTAACACATTCAATATTAGCAATACAAAATTGTGAATTTAAAATTTTTTTTTTTGAGACTTAACATGAGCGATACTTAACCCTCATTGAACATATTGAGGACAAGAGAGATAGCAGAAGGCAGTAAACTTCTGGGATGGGATGGCAGAATGAGAGACAAGAGCAAAGGGAGAAAAAACTGCTAAAGGCTATAAGTGATAAAAAGTTGTGGAGAGCCATAGAAGAAGAAGCTTGTAATATTTAAAGCAAGCTATCAGTAGATTACAAAACTATAATAGAAAACCTTACTGTATATAAAAAGCAAGCTGGTTGTAAAGCTGAATATAAAGAAATCACAATTATATAATTAAACTAATTTATGGCACCTAAACTTTTTGAATTTAAGCACAATACTAAACTGGTGTTGAGATCAATTTACTGTTGACTTGGCTAGATGTAACAGTAAATTCAGTTTCTTTTCTCGCACTTCTCGCTTGTGGAACTCCCTTCCAGCTCCATGCTTTCCAGCCAACTTTAATCTGCAAAAATTTATATGGAATTTCAATCGCTATCTACTGTCTTCCTGATTGCTCTTTCTTCTTCCTGCTCATTATTAATGTTTCTGTTCCTAATTCTTCAATACCCAGTAACCCCTTGTGTCTTAGTGGCTTTACTGCCTTACAAGGGGTGACACTTATTACTCTTTTTTTTCTTTCTGATCATTATTAATATTTCTGTTCCTAATTCTTCAATACCCAGTAACCCCTTGTGTCTTAGTGGCTTTACTGCCTTACAAGGGGTGACACTTATTACTCTTTTTTTTCTTTCTGCTCATTATTAATGTTTCTGTTCCTAATTCTTCAATACCCAGTAACCCCTTGTGTCTTAGTGGCTTTACTGCCTTACAAGGGGTGACACTTATTACTTTTTTTTTTTCTGCTCATTATTAATGTTTCTGTTCCTAATTCTTCAATGCCCAGTAACCCCTTGTGTCTTAGTGGCTTTACTGCCTTACAAGGGGTGACACTTATTACTCTTTTTTTCTTTCTGATCATTATTAATGTTTCTGTTCCTAATTCTTCAATACCCAGTAACCCCTTGTGTCTTAGTGGCTTTACTGCCTTACAAGGGGTGACACTTATTACTCTTTTTTTCTTTCTGATCATTATTAATGTTTCTGTTCCTAATTCTTCAATACCCAGTAACCCCTTGTGTCTTAGTGGCTTTACTGCCTTACTTGAGGTGACACTTATTACTCTTATTTCAGGTAGGATGAATCAGCTGGTATCGACAAATGTCACCGGTATTTTGTTATGCTAATTCCTTTCACAAGTAATAATGATAATTCTATGCATGTAAATCCTATTGTTAAGGTAATGGGCTAGGTAGATGTGTCCACCTGAGGTAAAATTATAGTTTATGGTTGTGAGTGTTGAAGATAAAATTAGCCTTGTACATAAGACACAGGGCAATTTTTTAACAATTTCTTAAGAAATGCACTTTATACTTGCAAGAAAATGTGAAAAATATGAAAAATATGAGTATTTGGTAGCTAGTCCCATCGCCAGTCATCTTGATGAATTATTCTCACTGGTATATGATGGGAATACATTAAAAGAGATAAATTAAGAGAGAATTTATGGTTCCTCAAAATTTGTAAAAAAGAAAAATCTCATTTGACCGTATAAAAACATATGAACATATTAGAGGTGCTCAGAAAACCTTACTGTATATAAAAAGCAAGCTGTCAGTAGACAGTATAATTTTCACAAAATTCAAACTATAACCTGAATTTTAGATCCTTTAAAATCCTCCAGCAAAACCTAAGATTGCAAAAGCTTTTTGTTAAATCACAGCACTCAGAGAAGAACCTTTCGTTTGAATGCTGATTCTATATTCTGACAATCTCTCTGGACGTTTCTGTAGGAGTTTAACTCTTTTATGAAAAATCCACATTGTGTAAAAATCTTTAAAATAAATGAATATTTTTTCATTCAGATTATTTTGTGTCAGAGAATTTTTAAAATGTTTTTTCCTCAATGTAAATTTAATAGAATTCAACATAAGCTGTTTTAAATTTAAATGAAATTTAATAACAAAAAATAGAATTCAAAATAATTCATGATAAAAAATTCAGATATAAATAAAAATAAAAAATAAAAACAAAGTTTCTTTTGATGTGAAAATAATTTGCATTTCTTGGCTTCTTAAGAAAAGGTAGATTTTTGTTTTTGTTCTCTTTTCTATTTTTATTTTTTTAACATTCTTTTTTTTTATTTTTTTCTATGTAAAATCCAATTAACATATCTCTCTTTTGTGGATCGTCTTTGATCTAGATTACTGCACGGTAAGTTAAAGAGACTTTGAAGTTTTCAGTGCAATTCTTGCAAGAACTGCAAATCCAGAGAGAACCAATCAGAGTGATAACAAAGGTTCAACAACCTCAAAGTTGATATGAACACTTTCTGGAATTTATCAATATTGTTTACAAGATTACAATTATCCATCATCTGTATTGCTTTATTATGTTTTTCCCTCTAACCTAGAATTGTTACTATCCTTCTTATGACCCTGCTGTTTCTTCTTCATATTATTATTAGTATTACTATCATATTATTAATATTATTAGTATTACACTGAAGACTGATAGAAATTCCATATGTTTGCAACCAATGAACTGAACATAATGTAATTCATATTGTAATAACATAAAAAGCAACATGGGTCAATCACAATAATCAAGGTATTACCAAGAATGGAATTTTAAATAGTCCATAAGATGTTACAAGACTGACTTTACAGATTAACTTGTGTAGAATTATTTTTGGTCTCTCTCTCTCTCTCTCCCTCTCTCTCTATATATATGTGTGTGTGTGTGTGTGTGTGAATTATATATATCTTTATCAATTGCTGATACTTACATATATATGTGTGTGTGTGTGTGTGCCTCAATTGCTGATACTTATATATATATATATATATATATATGTGTGAGTATATTTCAATTGCTGATACATATATACATAAATAAATATTTATATATATATGAAAAAAAGACAAGAGAAAACTAAGTTTTCATCTTGTCTTTTTTTATCCATTTTGTCTCTTCTACAGATAGACTTCATCTGAGAATATATATATATATATATATATATATATATATGTATATATATATATATATATATATATATATATATATATATATATACTGTCACCTACAGACAGACTGTTTCTCTGTATCACAGCTCATCAGTGTGGCTAGACATCCAGTTGCCTCTAGTGTGTATGAATTATATATATATACCTATACCAATTGATTATATATATATATATATATATGTTTGTGTGTCTGTGTGTGTATGTATGTGTGGGTCAAGGGCCAATTGCTGATACTTATATATGTATGTGTGTGTGTGTCAATTGCTTATATATATATATATATATATATGAATAAAAAATACAAGAGGAAAACTATACTTAGTTTTCCTTTTGTCATTTTTCTTCATTTTGTCTCTTCTACAGATATACTTCATCTGAGAATATTTATATATATATATATATATATATATATATATATATATATATATGCCCCTGAAAAATTTATTTCAGTTGAGCTCTCTGGTGATGAAGTGTGGGTTTGTAAACAGTGACTATTATGGCATGTGTGTGTGTGACACTGGTCATACATATTAGACAACAATTTTTGTTTACTATAAGCATGTAAACATATGCCGGGGTGTAACGGCAAAGTTATCCACTTGTTAGATTAAGCTTTGAACTGTTGTATCTTAAAAATGATTAAAGATATCTTACTGGAATTCTCCAAGGTTTTATAACAGTATTGTACTCTACTTTGAACAATAAGAATGTACTTAGCTCTCAGTTGAAAAGATGATCCCTCTTCCTGTTGTGACCTCCTGATCCAGTTTTCCTTTCTACTGATCCCTCTTTTTTAACTTATTCTCCGTTTTCTTAATGGTTCTGGAATGGACTTTGAAGATGGAAGCCAGAGTATGTATCTTGGTACGATTACTGAAGACCTGGGTGATCTTTTTCCTCTCACTATTGCTCAGTTGGGAAGACATAGTGGGGCTGACACAAAATGATTTTAACCTGTTCTATTTCTAGCTGAATAACTCAAAGGGTTTTTCAGTGATTCTTACAACAAATAGTGTCAAGATAACTAAATGTCTTATCTGAAAACATGGAAAAAAGAAACTCAATGAGTTTAGTGTTTTTTATTTTTAGATATTAAACATTTTGTGGGGTGGACAATTATCCCATGCTGTTACACAATTTGGACAATTTTGCTGTTACATCTGGTATGTCCTCCAATAGATATCAGCTTATGGCCATATTACATTGAAATATGAATTCCCATATGATTACCAGAGTTAAGCAATGTCAATGTTTTGTATCTAGATGGGTGACTGCTTGGGAATAACAGGTGGTGTAATAATGGCTTGAAATTATTAATTAGAGAGCCGAGTTCCAATTCCAGTTGGATTTGTTATATTTCCTTAAAAAAAAACAAAAAAAAACATCAAGTATGAATCTGTCTCTTCTCACCACCAAGTTATGGGTTAATTAGTATCACTAAATCATTATTATCTGAAAAAAAAATGTTCTGCCTTTAAATAACCTACAAGGGGTTGATAATCTGTATAAAATAAATCAAACTGATAAATATCACTCAGAGAAATTTTACTTCTATTTTTATTGTCCTGACATTGATGTAAATAAACATCGAAATAGAAGCAAATGTTAGATTTGCTTTCATAAACATTCTGAAACAAAGAATGAAAAAAAGAAAATTAATCTTGGAATCTCAACAGAAAAAAACAAAACCCCTAAGAGTTGGCAACATGAAATTATCCGGTGAATAATTACAATATAGTCTGATGAATACCTCCTGTTGGCCACTTTTTCCTTCCTTTATTACCAGTTCCAAGTCACGAAACCTGAACACTTGATCAGAACAGACCGGCATTGATTCTTCAGACTTATGCTGTCCAAGATGAAGCTTACTAATTGGTAACCAAACATTGCTACAGCACAAACCAGTTCCAAAGTTGTCCCAAATCTTAACTTAAATCCTCTTCTCAGATATTTATTTCTTTTAGCTGGATGTCCTTAAGTGACCACCGCGTCCACATTTAAAGTGGTTCATTAATTTTAATTAGGTTGAACTCTAATTTAGCTGGCAATAATTCAAAGATGTAAACATGCACAAGATCAAAGAAGAGCACCTTCCCTTCCATGTCCATCATTCCATCAGTCATTACTTTTATTCCCAGTTTCATTCTGGAGACAATAAGTGAGCCCTGGACAGACAAATGACTAGTTCATCATGCAGGATGCGACAGAAATACCTCCCACATATACATTCCAGAAATGCCACTCCTGTAAAGGTAAGACATTAGCTAGATGAAGACACCATAGCCACTAATGTCTTACCATTATGTGGGAGGTATTTTTGGATGGTATATGTGGGAGTTATTTTTGTCACACCCTGTATTTTGTCGGAAAAGACAAATGTATTTTCACTTACCTGATACAAAATTAAGGCCGACATTTAATTAATGATTGAGCAATTAACATGAAAAAATATTAACAAAATTAACCACTTGTTGTTTGTTAATTAAGCATTGATGACCTACAGGTATTTTTTCAGAGTTACTTTTGTCTGTTCTGTTTTTAAATTTGCCTGTCAAGAAAGGTTTTCTTTATATTATTTTTAGCAAATTTGTAATGTAACCGAATTAACCAAATGCTTTTATTTTTCAATGAATGATTCAATCCAAAACTATGTTATCTTCAGATTAACAAACCTATTAATTGAGAAGAACTAACTATAATGTGTTTAAAGATAGACATAAGATTAAAGAGAGAAAAAAAGAAAGAAAGAAAACAGATAAGAATGCGGGAAGGAGAAGGAAAAAGAATGAGAAAAAAAGAAAATAGAACACAAATTATTTTTCAAAGGGGAAAGAAGAAGAATTGATTAATTTTTTAGGGCTTATACAACCTTTGTGGCCAAATACTTCTAGGGCATATAATGAGGAAAGAGGGCTTAGAAAAATTAACACTCATAGGACATATTGAAGGTAAGAGGGATAGAGGAAACTAGCACATAACCTACCTAAAGAGTTCATGTAAATGGATGGTAGGAGAGATAGCCAAAAGACAAAAATTACTAAAAGCTACAAAGGACAGGAAATTGTGGAGAGTCATGATCACCCACATTGTGAAGGGACATGGCACATACAAGAAAAATGTTTCTATCAATAAGTAAGCAATATAAGTTTGTAAAAACATATATCAGCAATTTAAATCTTTCTTTATGAAGCTGTTGATGTGTTTATTCCTCTGTGTGTCCTCAGTTACAAACCATCTGACACATGTTGTGACTTGTAAATTATACATGTATATTGCAATCAGAAATAAAGCATTACGAATTTTAGAGAGTTTCTCTCTAAATCTGATCTAGATGTGTACTAATTTATATACAACCTGGAAAAATGTAGTAAAAAATTAAATAAACAAATCTTGTTGGTCAATTTTAATAAACATTTTCAGCCAAGATTGCAGAGACATTCCACCACAATATTTCACAACTTCATGCAATATTTCTACATGAGTAGATTGTACAAAGTCTATTGGAAAACCAACTTAGTAGACTGGGTGTCAATGAGCACTAGCTGCAAGTGCGTTCCCATTGAACAGGACAATCACAGAACGTACAGTCAAGGAACTGCCCTGTACCATCTCTTATAAATTAAGGAGGTTGCAATGTCATGGACATATACATTGTTTTGACTCCTGAAGTCTACAAATCATCTATGCATTAAATATAGCTGTCACATCTGATCTGATACTTCTGCTATATATGAGGATAAGTCAAATATTTCACTTTTGCAATAATACATCTTTGGGATTGTCTTTTTGCACACGCCTGTTTATAGTTAGTACTATTATGGTCATATGATTCAAGTCTGAGTTTGATCATACCAGTTTTCGTGCTGCTATTACAGTTTAAACATGGCCACTCTGCCAGCAGTGTTCACCAAGGAGTAACAAAGAGCAGTAATCTGATTTCTCTGTCCAGTTTACAATAGCATCAAAATGGTTGATATTGGTGGAGTTTATAAATCAGATTTTATTTATACATTCAGAAGGTAATCCATTTTTGGTAAGGTCTTACTCCTTTGGCAATGGATTCAGTTAACATATTCTAAGAACTGGAACTGAGAACCCAACCCTAAACAGGAAACAAGAGACAAAGCTCTACTCCTGTTAAAAAAAAGGGAGTAATGTGAACTGGATGATAGGCAAACCTATCTACTCTTACTGTGGTAAAAAGTATTTGATAAATAAATAGTAAATAAAATGTTGGAGTTTATAGAGTTGAAGTAGACTTTAAAAGTAACAGGAGATACAATCCTAAACAGGAAACAAGGGATAAACCTCTACTCCTGTTTAAAAGACTGGTGGGGGGGGTGCAATCAGATGATAAGCAAACCTACCTACTCCTATTGTTAAAAAGTAAAAATAAATAAATAGTCACAAAAATTTCAGAGTTTAGGATTTACAGAAGTTCTTTATAACAGAGCTTCAGGAAACATGACAATTATATATTAGTTAATGAAAGATTCGCTGTATCAATGTTTTAAGTTTAGGAAAGATAAAATTGATTTTCAGATATTTTGGGGGCAGTCTAGAAAGGAACAGATATTTTTGTTCACCATAACTCAGAGAATTTGTCAATGGCATTATATCTTGTCTTTGAAATGAAAAAAAAATTCCTTGCATTTTGTGTATTAATAGTGTTCAAAAAAAAAAAAAAAAAAGAAAAAAAAAAAGAGTTATTTTTTCAGTCGATGTAAGAAAAAGATAGAGAGCGATTGACGGGAAATGAAGAAAAGACAATGCGATTTTGTCTTGTCTAACCAACAATAAAGAAAGAAAAAAAATACAAAAACATGACTGAGGTATTTTTTTTTTTTTTGTAAAGGTTTTTGAAAAACTGTCTTTAAAAAGATAAACTGCGAAAAGGCAGCAAATTGAAAGGTAAAAGAAAAACATTCTAAGAAGATAAAAGAAAAAAAAAATGGCAAGGTGAAAATATGAATGAATAAAAAAGGATGTATGCTAAAAAATGAGAGATGAGAAAAAAGAAACACATGGAAGAAAAGAATGAAATAAAAATAAATAAGAGAAACAGATACAAACATTAAAGAAAGAATTTTCCTTATATATATATATATATATATATATATATATATGTGTGTGTGAGAGTGTATGTCTATATATATATGTGTGTGAATGTTTTTTATATTTATCTATACATTTAAGAACAATTCTTATATATGCATATTCTTTTTTATACATGTATGTGGGTCCATACTTGTAAATGCTCATTTATGACAAAAACAATACCCTGAGGGACAACAGATCATAGAGGAAAACATTTTAAGATATATATATATATATATATATATATATATATATATATATAAGATACACCTAATATATATATATATATATAAAATACACCTTATATATATATATATATATATATAGAGAGAGAGAGAGAGAGGGAGGGAGAGAGAGAGAATACACCTAAGATATATATATATATGTAAAATACATCTAATATATATATATATATATATATATATATAATACACCTAATATATATATATATATATGATACACTTCTCAGAGACCCAATAGAGCTCTCTGGAAAAAAGTCTAATTTTAAAAACAATGACTGCTGCTGCTATTAATGCATTGCTCTTCAAACACGAATTGAACTCTCCTGGCTACTAGTGTATTTCATATAGAAAACATTAAAATTTCCCTTTCTCTCTGCCATGCCCCAACAGCTTAGTGGTAGGATCTCTGACTCACTGCAAATCAGTTGAGTTTTGATCCTGGCCTGAAGCAATCAGATGTCTAGCCACAATGAAGAGCTGTGATACAGTGAAACAGTCTGTCTATAGATGACTATATATATAGACTAGCAGCATGGCCCCACATTGCCCATGCTTGATTCAAAAATTGTACGACTCATACAACAATTGCTATCACTTGACTTAAAATATTTTTGCCCTTCCTTGCCTTTAAAGGAGTGCCCTTTTCCGTGCTGATGTTGCTGCATGCTTTACTTCTTGCCTATCTCACACTGCAAATTTTTTCTAAGCTCTATACTAAACATTAAATCTGTTACGAAAAAAGAACTAAACAAAATGAACACAAATTTTCCATAATTTTGCTACACCAGTTTCCAGTCTTGCAATCTTCATCAGGCAAAGAGTGAATATTTTCACATATTATTAAAAGGAATTAATTTTTCTTATGTTTTTCAATGTTAAATATTCTCGATGTTAGACATTCTCTTTTTTGTGTGTTAGTGACCCAAATGTCTTCCTTAAATTGGCAGTGAAAAAGTTCTGCGTGAAGGGTAATAAACAATAAAGACTGATACAAGAAAGGGTGAGAAAGATATCTATATTCGTATCTTTTAATGACCCGTGTGTGTTCTTAGATCTATTTCCATTTCTTTGTGTTTTTGTCAGCATTTATACGTATATTCCCTCTCCATACATACAGTCTTATGATAAGGAATTAGTATACTCATATGTACACATATACATATAAACACACATACATACACACATACATACATACATTCAGTTTTCCTTCTCCTAGACCTGTTGCCTACTAAGGCTGAAGAGCCCAGTCTGTCCTACTGTTTAATCCATAGTTGCTGGAGAGAAGAGATGTATTCATACTTTTCCCAAGTATACTTGTAACAAAGTGAATGAACTCAGCTCACTGATTTCTCATTCAAAGCTGCAACGCACACATCTATTGACAATAAATGTTAAGATGTCAGCATTGCCCGTGCTGTGATTATTATAATCTTGTACAGCTTGTACAGACTCATGCCAGCAATGCTAGGAATCCCAGAGAAATGATCAGAGATAACTGGATTAGCAATGACATGGGTGTTACATCAGAATTTTCCTTCTCCTTGTAAGATACCTTATCAAATGCTTGGTGTCCATTACTCCCAGTGTGCTTAACCCACACATCTGGACACCGACCTTGATATTTCTTTGACCTTTGTACAAACATAGAAAGATACATAGAGAGATCAGTCAGTTATATACCATGAATGATACATGCTTAGACAATCACGTATCTTTCAATACATAACTGATAAGGCCGATTTTTTCCTGCAGTAGGTTGCCATTTCTTTCTGCGGTAGGCCTGTTGCCATCCAGGTTTATAGAACCCAGTCTGTCGTGCTATTTACCTATAGCTGGGGGGAGAAGAAGAGGATTCATGTCTTTCCCAAGGGTATTAGCACGCAAGTGAATGTAATGGATTCGAATGGAATTGGAACTCGGCTCTCTGATTCCTCAACCTGAGCCGCTATCCATTACTGTACTGTGCCTCCATATAAAGAGATATTTAAATGTTATTTTTTAATCGATGCCCATATTTGAATAGGCACTTTGTTTATTAAATGGTATATTTATTTATTTTCATCTACTGGATTGAATATATGAGAATTATTAAAGAAGATTATACACTCTGTGGCAGGAATTGAACCTGCAACATCCTTGTCAGGAGAAACTGTCATTAGATCCAATGTACTTTAGACAGAATTTTTGTTAAGATTTTTCAGTGCTAGTATAGAATGATATCTACCAAGGTATTTGTGACTTACCATAAAGATGAACTCATTATTGCTGGAAAAGGCTCAGGAAAAAAAACCCAACCTGTTTACTGTTTTTTTAAATGACATCATTAAATCAGTTTACAAACATTAAAATCACGATTTGAGATTTTTTTTTTAGTCTAAAATTTTTTTAATGATTTTTAATACATGACCAGTTTACTGCCTTTAACCCGAACCTATATTAACATATTACTGCCTTTAACCCGAACGCATATTAACATATTACTGCCTTTAACTCGAACCCATATTAACATATTACTGCCTTTAACCCGAACCCATATTAACATATTACTGCCTTTAACCCGAACACATATTAACATATTACTGCCTTTAACCCGAACACATATTAACATATTACTGCCTTTAACTCGAACCCATATTAACATATTACTGCCTTTAACCCGAACCCATATTAACATATTACTGCCTTTAACCCGAACCCATATTAACATATTACTGCCTTTAACCCGAACACATATTAACATATTACTGCCTTTAACCCGAACCCATGTTAACATATTACTGCCTTTAACCCGAACACATATTAACATATTACTGCCTTTAACCCGAACCCATATTAACATATTACTGCCTTTAACCCGAACCCATATTAACATATTACTGCCTTTAACCCGAACACATATTAACATATTACTGCCTTTAACCCGAACCTATATTAACATAATTCATACTTCCAACAGTTGGTAAATATCATACCATAGTAGAAAATGAATAGTAGATATCATGCTATAGTAGAAAATGGACGGTAATTATCATACTAGTAGCACTAATTCAGGCCAGTAGACTAAAATAAATAAATATACTGTTTAATAAATAAACAGAGCATCTACTCATATCTGGGTATCCATTAAAAATAATGTTTAAAGTGATAAAAATCTGTTGGATTAATAAATAAAACATCCATTACTTCTTTAGAAATTGCTTTGTTTACGTTTCAGATACGAAACTGACTCGTTATGAACTTTTGGGAATTTAAATGAGAAAAATGTGCTTAATGGCACTATACATCCTTGCTTAATCATGATGCACTTCATAGCTGAGTAATAAATAAATGAAGCACCTTCTCAAATAAGAGTATCCACTAAAAATAACATTTAAAGTTGTCGGATTAATAAATAAAAATCCATTACTTCTTTAGAAATTACTTTGTTTACGTTTGGATACGAAACTGAGCAGTTATGAAATTTGGTGAGAAAGATTTCACTTAAAGGCACTATTCAACCTTGCTTGATCAGCAAAGGTTCTTTGTGGCCAAGTTTGTTTCCTCCACCCAGTGGTGACACAGGTTCAAATACTGCTGGACAGTGCATATTTTTCTTTCATATGATTTCTCATCTATTGATAGATGAAAATAAATAAATATACTGTTTAATAAATGAACTCAAATATGGGTATCCACTAAAAATAACATTTAAAATGATAAAAATCTGTTGGATTAATAAATAAAAAAATCCATTACTTCTTTAGAAATTGCTTTGTTTACATTTAGATATGAAATTTTGAGAGTCTATGAGAAAAAGGATTTCACTCAAAGGCACAGTACACTGTCCAGCCTTGCTTGGTCAGTAAAGTTTGTGGATGTGTCAGTAAAAGCATGTCAAATCTAATGACAGCTCCCTCTGCACAAGGAGCTGCAGGTTCGAATCCTGCTGGAGCGCACATACTTTTCTTTAATAAGAATATCTTAAATATTCAGGCCAGTAGACAAAAATAAATAAATGGAGCATGTACTCAAATATGAGTGTCTACTAAAAAGAAAGTTTAAAGTGATAAAATCTGCCAGGTATGAAACTTATGAATTATTAAATTCAATGGGTGGTCCCAAACTTTTGACCTATAGAATGGATGTTGGCATATATATACAGTGTAACCCGGATATAAGAGAGATTTTCTCTGGTCCCAAATTAGAGCCTGTGTTAATGTATATAAAATAGACCAAACCCGGATATAAGAGAAACCCGGATATAAGAGACTTCGTCTCCGTCCCGACGACTCTCTTATATCCGGGTTACACTGTATATATATATATATATATATATATATATATATATTATTACTTTATTATTTTTAGTGGATATTCATATTTGAGTAGATGCTCTGTTTTCTAACAACAATTCCCTCTGCGCAGGTTCAAATCCTTCCAGAGAATTCATATTTTTCTTTAATAAGGTTTCTCAAATATTGAAGCTGGTAGACGAAAATAAATAAATATTGTTTAATAAATTAACAGAGTGTCTACTCGAATATCCATTAATAAAAATAACGTTTCTGTTTTTTGTTTTTTTTTTTTTTTAAGTAATAAAATTTGTCAGTTTAATAAATAAAAATCCATCACATCTTTAAAGAGGTAAAAAAATACAAATGCGTACAGAAAAAATCTTGGCCCGTCCAACAAGGGTTTTAAAAAAAAATGCTTGTTTATTGATCTGGACAGATTTTGAGAATCAAGCCAGGCCGAGAACTTTTCAGCACTCCTACGTATATATCTATATATTCACTTATCTTTACTTTTATTTCGTCTATTCAGTTTTTGAAGCATGAATTGAGGTTATTTATGAAGGGATAAATATCTCCCCCACTCCGCTCCTTACGGATCCAACACACAAAGACAGAAGATGTGGGTTGGAGGGGTAAACACCTCAACGATCTCAGTTATCCTAAACAAGACCCTCTCATCCCCCCTCACCCCTCCCACCGTTCAACCCAAGGAAACATTGAGGTCCCAGAAGAAAATCATAATACACAAGGCACACCTCCATCCACAGTGCCCAATCAACCAACTTTGCCAAAGTCGTCACCCACCTCTCCTCATCGCCAGCTACCCCCACCGTTTTTGAGAGAGAAAGTGATCCAGATATCTTTTACACTCGCTTCATTCCCCGACACCCTCAACCACTCTTCGCAATCTCTCAAATATTAAAGATGGTAATGGGAATGATACTGGTGTAAGATAGCGGCAAGGTGGGTGCGCCGGGAACTGGGGCTGTAAACGAACTCGACCCCCAACACCGACTCGACTCCGTTATCTCAACCTCACTCCTCCCACATTAAAAAAAAAAAAAAATTCGGTTCCTTCTTCACCTCTCCACTCATCTCCACCAACCCCCCACCGCCTCTCCAGCTAAGAACCCTACAATTAACTTCTCGGAACTTTATAAGGTGAAATGTGATCCCTGTCCCTATTTTCTGTCTTAATTTTTATTTCTCCTTTTCTTTCCCATGATCCCACCGACGACGATTTACAAAGATCAAATGTATTTGGAATAGCGGCAGAAGAAACTTTTGGTGATGTTGGCTGACTGGTTGAGGATGAGACACGGGCAGGGTCAGAACCGACACTCTGCTTTGACGGTGAAACTCGGTAAGGGGTTTGTGTTGCGGAGAGGACCGTGCGATATTGGTGTTGATCTGGAGATAAACATGATAAATGTGGGTGGGTTCGAGTGTGTGTTTAAAAGGATACAGGTCAGGTGGCGTGCGAAGATGAAACTGTAACATGGGCTCAGGGGCGTCCATATGTACAACACATGCATATACAAATTCACGTATGTATCTTTAGATCCGTGTCATTGGAAATATATTCATATACACAACAAAATTCACATTTTTTTCTCTACCTACCAGAATTTCTCTCTCTCTCTCTCTCTCTCACACACACACACACACACACAGAGGTGTTACTCCAAAACTTTGGTCAATTTCAGAATGAGGAAGAAACTATTATGCATCCAAACACTTCATTAGTCTTCCGTTCTTTGACTGCTGTACCCGGCAAAAGTCGTTTGGTTATTTTTCTTTACTGGCATATCAACATATCTAGGATATTTAATGCCAAAATCTCAATATTTTGTATGCAATGTTTTTCAGATAATAATTAACCCCCAAAAGGCTACTGCTCACAAAAGGGTAGTGACTAAAGTCTGTACGACATTAGGTTATCAGAAACAATCCAAAACAGAAATTATTTAATATTAACAAAGAAATTGCACTACTTAAGGAAATGGTGCCTTAGTCCTCAAAGTATTCCCTTTGGAATCTCAATCAGTTATGTGCCATGCACGATACACGCTTAGACGATCATGTATCTTTCGATACATAACTGACGAGGCAGATTTTTTCCCCACAGTAGGTTGCCATTTCTTTCTGTGGTAGACCAGTTGCCATCCTAGGCTATAGAACCCAGTCTGTCCTGCTATTTACCCATAAAACACTTTGCAAGGCCCTCTTTTGGAATTGCTGTCACTTGCCTTGTCACGCCCTCCTTAATCTTGTCCACATAATTTTAATAGCAATTTTAGCTTTGGAAAAAAGAAAAATCACAGGGAATCAGGAAGGGAACATGAAAGACTCGCACGATGCACAAAACATGAACTATTTTTTACACTGACCTTCATCTAATACAAGACACGAGAGCCACTCAAAGTAGAGGGTTACTGTTAAAATGAATGAGGTGTGTGATACGAATAAAAGAGGATGTGGTAGAAAGTGAAGTAGGATAACGACTGACCCTTGCCTTGAAAAAGTCAAGACTGTTTCAACAGCACCACCTGCACATCCACTTCTAAGACATTAAAGACTGTAATGTTCAGAAAAGTGGATGTGTGGGTAGTGTAATGGATAAAAGCACAGAATGAGAAATCAGAGAGCTGAGTTTGAATTCCAGTCAGGTTCATTGCATTCATTTTTGCACAAATAACCTTGGAAAAAGTATAAACCCATCTCTTCTTTCTCCTGTCCTGCAAAATCCCTGAGGAGTATGTGATCACAGCTTTCAAGTCCTGTAGAATCCCTGAGGGGTAAATGGCTACAGTTAAGTCCTATAGAATTACATAGGAGTATGGTGCCATGGCTCTCAATTCCTGTAGGCTTCCTGGGGAGTATGAGACCATGGCTCTTAAGTTCTGTAGACTTCCTGAAGAATGGGCCATGGCTCTCAAGATATATAGTATCATGGCACAGTGGATAAAGGCGTTGGTTAGATCCAGTGGCAGGACCCAAAGAGTGTGAGTTCAATACCCGGTTAAGTCAGTGGAGAACTTGGAGAGAGGAATTAACAGGAGATAACTGATAACTGACGTCCATTAAACATGGCACATGGAACTAGAACAGTCTACCCCAGTGAGTGAAATAAAGGGTTCAGTTCGACATTCCAACCACCTGAAGAAGGCTGGAGCATACAACAGCCAAAATGTTGTAATAAATATGGTGACAAAGATGGGGACAATAGTCCGAATAATGTAAATAGTGTAAATATTTATGTGTTGTTTTCCCTGAACACTTACAAAATATTTAATATACTTTCAATTCTTCCAATTATTTCTAATTTAAAAGGTGTCTTATCACTACTCTTCTTTCTCTTATGGTTGACACCTGATCAGGAGGTGGGCAGTCATGGTACTCCACAGCTTCCTGTTCCTTGTAGCACTGACCAGCATTTAACTATTACCAGTCTCTCGTTTCCATTTCTTGCTTAAAAGAGATTTTTAATACCCTCTCAACACATGCACACACTCATATACACATAAATATACACACTTATACATATGCACATAGATATGCATACATACATAGATAGTTATTCACTTGTACATACAGGTATATGCACACATAATATGCATGTGCACATAAACACTTATAAATACACACATACATAAACATATACATACTTACATAGACATACAGATACACATATATTCACACAAATATACAAGCACATCTATGGACATATGCATGCACACACACACGTATTTACAAATACATATATGCACACACAGATCATTACACATACATGCATATATACACATAAACATACACACTTATAAATGCATGCACATATACACAAAACAGATTTAGACCAAAGTATGCTCTTAACAGAGACAGAAAGAGCAATTTTTTGAACGCATTTTCACTGTTGCATTTTTATAGTATTGTTGCCTGGCTGTGCTGGCCCATTTTGGGAAAAATACGAATTTGCCATTTACCGAAAGTAAATAACTATAAAAGTGCTGATGGCAAAATCATGTGTATGCCATTTCAGTTTCAATGCAGTACAGACTAAGATAAATGATAACAAAAACCATATAATAAAAAATATGTCACAAAACCTGTTGTATTGTATATATATGTCTGCATTGGTTTGAAAATAGCATTAAGCAATAGTTAATAGTTTATAACATAAATGCTACAAACTGACATTTCATGGTGTCTTGAAGACATGCATACATGTTGTGCTAGCAATATAATTTTCATAAAGACATATAAGTGTATAATGAAATCATACATATACATTGACAGTGAGTCATGTAAATTTTGTAAGATGTCTGCCTTGAAAACATACACATGTTGACAGCAGCCAATGTGGATTTTATAAGATGCTTCAATGGGTTTTGGAAATGTACATATATATTAACAATGAATAATATAAATTTTGTAAGATGTATAAGTAAGTCTTGAAAACGTACAAATATGTTGACAGCAGGCAATGTGAATTTCGTAAGATTGTATAAACATGTTTTGAAAATGTAGATATATGCTAACAGCAGGCAACTTAAATTTCGTAAAAACATATAAGTACATCTTGAAAACATGCAAATACAGTGACAGTAGGTAATCTAAGTTTGGTAAGATGTATAAGTACATGCATAGCAGCAGAAGTTTTAATCGAGAGAGAATTGCTTCAACAGTAATTGGTTGTCTAAACGTTTAACTCAAATACATTCGCAATATCAATGCAGATACAATTGTATCAAACATCATATTAGGTGATATTTTAATACACAAGTTTAACTCAAATACATTCACAATATCAATGCTGATAGAATTGCATCAAACATCATATTAGGTGATATTCTTCATACACAAGTTTAACTTAAATACATTCACAATATCAGTGCTGATACAATTGCATTCAAACATCATATTAGGTGATATTCTTCATACATAAGCGTGATAAACTTGCTCTCAACTTAAACATACAAGCCTCAAATCAGTTCTTTGCTTCTTTTCTTTTTTGGAATAAGGAGTGCCAAGTAGTTTCAGATGAAGGATCTTAAAGTCTTGCCTCGCTTTATAAGGCACATGGGTAGGGTACATGACTGCATATTGATATTTTTTTTTTTTTATTGCTATTTCTCCCAAACCTAACCTCACTCAGCCTTGAACATAGGATCTATGTCAGAGTGCTCAACCTAGAGAACAAAAGCTGAGTCAGTCATCTGAGTCATTGTTATACACGCCTGGTATGTCAGAGTACATTGAAAGGACAAGCACACATACTTCAGAGGGAAAATAAATATGAGGTGAATAAGAAAAAAAACAAATTTTTAATGTTCAGTGAAAGTGAAAGTAAGAAATGATGACAAATACAAGGGACAAAAAAAATCTGATAATTGTTATTACTTTGTGAGGACCAACTAGAGATAAAATCTGATTCATAATCTTTGTCTTCCCTTTTAGAAAATGTAAAACTAAAATCCAAATATGCATTGGATTAGCAAAAGATGTATATCAAAAGCTAAGCTAAGTACTAAGAAACAGGAAAATTTTGTTAGAAACAAAGAAAAGAGTTTTGAATTGCGGCATAATATCTCATTTCTTACATCAGAATAAAGAAAGATCACTTTCAGAAACTAAGTAAAGTACTGGGAAACAGGAAAATTTCATTAGAAACTAAAAGAATGCTGAATAGCTATTTGATGCCAATCCACTTATATGGCAGTGAATGCTAGACAATCTCCTCATAAATGAAGAGGAAACTGAAGGCAACAAAAAGTTTCGTTAAAAACAGAGAATAGAGTACTGAACTGCTATATGATATAAATCCTCTTGTATGGAAGTGTATACTGGATAATGTCTAGGCAGATTAAGAGAAAACTGGAGATAGCAGAAATATGTTTCTACAGAAGGATGCTGAGAATTTCATTGACAGGGCAAGGAAGTCTTGATGAAAATGGTAACAAAAAGAACAATTATACCCAAAATGAGAAAGAGGCAGCTGAAATTTCTTGAACAAACACATTATGAGGAAGGAGGGCTTGGAAAATTTAACTCTCACAAGGCATATCAAGAGAAAAAGAGATAGGTAAGGCAGCCGGCTACCTTTTTGACATGGTTGTGTGAATGGATAAGCAGAACTGGGTGGGCACGTTGCTTGGCAAAGAGATAAGGGCCATAAGGAATAAGAAGCTGTGGAGAGCCATGATCGTCCATGTCCAACTTGACAATTGGATACATCACTTTGATATGCTCTTGTCTGGTGGTTATCATACAAACCATTTTGAGCATGGTACACTTTATTTCCCAGTTACAAATAGTGTCATAACCTTCATCCATCTTTAAATATATATATATATATATATATATATATATATATAACCAAGTATAGGATTAGTATAGATGGAATAAATTTCAATAACCAAAAATACTTTTCTTAAAAGAGTGCTTAATACAGAGTAGAGCAAATATTATTTATTCAAAAATTATAACATAAACATGTTATAACATCATTACAAAAATAGTCATTATCACTTGACATCAGTAGTGTTGAAACAAAATGGCTATTTTTGTAGTGATATTATAACATGAACATGTTATAATTTTTGAATAAATCATATATATATATATACTTGTTATATTTTATATATAAAAATACTTATATATATATTACTTGTTATTTGATGTTCATCTTATATCAGTTCAGTTATCGTCATGACATATTTATCAAAATATCGATAAATAATACAGTTTATGCCCAATGTCGAGCCTGGTCAGTACCTTGTAGGGTGACCACAGGTGCTGTATACTTAACTGTACAGGTGGTGTAATGGATACCGATTCAGAGATGGAAGATGGAGATCCCAATTTCAATTCCAGTCAGGTTTTCTATATTGACTTCCACGCAAACATCCTTGGGAAAGTTATGAATCCATCTCTTCTTCCCCCAGGTATGGGTTAATTAGTAGGGCTTCTATCAGCAAACCATTGTTATAATCTAAAAATATTTCTGGCTTTAAATAACCTGCAGAAGGTTGATAAACCATAAAAAAATCAAATCAATCAATACAGTTTATGTCACCTATGTTCAAACCAGTTTAACAATCCTATAAGTAAAGAGCTGGTTGTCTGTCCATCCCACCCTGTCTGTGTGCAACTTTGTATGTATATAAATATGTCTCTGTTGCATCAGAGTGACTTACATGTCCTTATGCCATTTGATGTACACACACATATACATACACAACTTGACTGAGTTAGAAATAAAAGATTGAAATAATACATTCTTCTGCCACTCTGTCAGGACAACCCCTACCCTGGGCAGAGCAATAAAATTACTAAGTTGAAAAAATAATTGATTTTTAAGCCCTAAAAAATAATCAGACAATTATAAGTTTTGTTAAATTTTTTTGGAACTTCTACAGTAACAAATAGAATTAGTTTTTAAAATCCTATTTTTTATAAAGGTCTGTCATTAAATTAAAACATACATACACATATACAAATGGCTTGTTAATTTTATTGATTCATTGAGTACACTTGGGCTAAAGTTTTCCACTAACATGAAATGGGAAGAATTTAATGAATCAATGGCTAGATCAGCTGTCAGAAAAGTTGGTCCACTCTGTTTGTGAGCTTACAGCTATATCACATTCAAACACTGGTTGTCATCCATTCACCTAGTTAAGCAACATTGAACCTGGTCAGTACCTAGATGGGGGACTGCTTGGGAATACTAAATGATGTAAGCTTGGATGTGCAGATGGTACGATGGATAAAAGCTACAAATGAGAAATTGGAGAGCCGAGATTGATTTCCAGTGTTTGTTATATTCATTTATATACAAGTACCTTTGGGAAAGGTATGAATCCACCTCGCTTTTTCCCAGCTATGTACATCCATGTGCATCAAAAAATCATTATTATCTCCAGACAAATTCATACAATCTGAAAATATGTTTCAGCTTTAAATAAACTTAAAAAGGTTGATAAACCATAAAAAACAATCAATCAAAAATCACTCTGTCATGCTAGACAATTTTTCTTGCCACAATTTAATTGAAACTGAAATGGATATCAGTATTGTGAGGGTTAATTTTCATTTTCTTTCTGACAAAACCTCTGGGTGTAAAAGGAAAAGAGTATAAATAAGCCTTTTTAAGTTATTTTTATGACTTCTGTATTTAAATTGAATATATTTTCTAATAAAAGTAGTATTTTAGTATTTTAAATGGATAAAAAATTGGAATTTGACTATCTTGCCTCAGTGAAGAGACAGATATAAAACTAGTTTTCTACAAAAAATCCATCATTAGAAAACATACCTTTCTCTATATTTTAATTAATATTACCTTTAAATTGAGATCATCAAGGAGGGCAAACATAGATGTGATGGTTATCTCTAAGACAATAGTTGGACTATCAGAGCAACAGAGTGAACACTATGAAAGTGGATAAGAACTAAAGTACGACTGAAGGCAAGATGACACAAGGATATGACCTGATACCTCAGCTCTACCATACCTAACTGTTGGGGCGCACCCACCTTCTAACTAGTAATGGACTGGTCCCTCTTATATAAGCCAGCTCTGGAGAGAGAGTGACAGAGCGTCAGAGAGAGAGTCAGCGTTAGCAGTTCAGATAAGCTTACCCGGTACATACCGTTGGACTATAGACTTTGGATATTGTTTCGTACTAACCAACCTTCGTTCTACTAATCACTCTATTGTTAATTGCTTTTATGAATATACCAGTCTTTTCCTCTACAACTGTGTTTGTCTTGATTCGTACACTGACACGCGGGAAACTCACAACATCTCAACACTAACCCATAGACAGAGATAGGATCATTTATACTCCGGCAACTGCCATCATTGGTCAAAATCTGTGATTATGGTATTTTTGGGTGCAAGCTCTGGTTATACTCACACCATGGCATATCTGACTTGTAAATGTCAGATGTAGAGAAAGTTTCTGTGACAAAGGGAAATAATAATGATCACGGCACAAAATAAAGAAAAAAAGACACAAGAAACAATCAGGAAAAATTATATTAAAAGCATAAGACCAAAGGAAAAAGATATTAATTGCCATTGTGTTTGAATGAGTCATGTATCAAGACAATTCTACAATGTACCAATGCAATAAAACATAAAGAATATATTAAAAGAATATCCAGTCATTGATCAAATTGTCATGAGCTGAATTTGTCGCCAGGAAAAAAAAAAAAAAAAAAAAGAAAAAGAGAAAAAAAAAAAAAGAACTGATTTTATTCAATTCCATCAAATATTAAAAACTAAATTAAAGCTAAACTTTTATAAATTTGAAATATTAAAATCTAAGATTATTTTGTAAGAAATTAAATTTGAATCTTTTCATAACTTCTGTAAGGTTGAATTTAACATTCACAATTTTCATACTTCCAATATATTGTAGATCTATCAGAATTCTGATTTTTTATATATACCTTTTCTTTTCTATATATATATATATATATATATATATATAAGGGAAAAGAACAAAGTGTATATAAAAAAGGTGTGTGTGTATATATATATATAGAGAGAGAGAGAGATAGAGAGAGAGAGAGAGAAGGGAAAAGAACAAGGTATATATAAAAAAGGTGTATATATATATATATATATATATATAGATAATATTAGTGGAAAATATACATACATATGCAAAATATATATAAAAAATTCCCATACATGTATATTTTCAGAAAAAAATTTTCCAAGAGGAAGGATCATGTCCCTCCTCCACATACTTACACTTTCTCTAAATTCTGTTTTGATTTCCGGAGTTGTTTTTTTCTGTTTTCATTTTGAATTTGTAGGTCTGATGATTTGGATCGTATTTACGATTCCAATGGAATAAATTATGACCATGGAATATTAGTGTTTAAGCATTTTTATTATATATATATATATATATACCTTTTTCATACATACCTTGTTCTTATACCTTTCTCATATATATATATATATATATATATATATATATATATATATATATATGTGTGTGTGTGTGTGTGTGTGTGTGTATTTAGGCAGCATTTTTCATTGCTACATGTTTCATTAAATAATATAGACAAGTGCTGTCGATTTATTTTATGTAAATTCTTTTCATATCGTCTGATAAGCTTAATAACATTATCATTAAACGAATAAAGAAAATCACAATATTGATACATATTTTTTTAATCCTATTTAAGCTTTCGGCATACATAAGCCATTATCAAAGATGACAATTACATTTCAATATATTAAGCAATACACAGGCAAGACAGTGATGATAGTCTGTTTCTGTTTACATGGATGATTTCCAAGCAACGACAAACTCAATATTCTCCAAGACCTCTTTCCTTATTTCCTTGAAATTTTAACCATCTCTTTCTGATTCTAAGTATAAGTTTCATTGTTGTTCCTATTTTTCTTAAAACTTCTTCATTGCTCACATGTTCCATCCATGGTATTCTGGGTATTTGTCAGTAGAATCACATCTCTATCACTTTCAGTTTCTTCTTCAGATTTAAGGATAGTGTCCTGATTTTACTGCCATATAGAAGATTAGGTATTACAAAGCTCTTCAGCACTATTTCTTTGTTTCTAATGACAATGTCCTATTCCTTCATACTTTGCTTAGTTTCTGCATAACTTTTAATAAAAAATATTTTTGGTTCAATTTTTTATAAAAAGTGAACTTTCAACTTTTTTCTTTTGTAATGAGATTAACCAGCATTTATGGCCATATTGGATATAAAATATTACATGGCAGTTCCGCAGTCTTTTCTTTGTTTCTAAAAATATTTTCTTATTCCTTAATAGTTTGCTTAGTTTCTGGAAGACATCTTTTGCGTATTGATGCACCTTTGGATTTTCTGAATTATCATCACTATTACCTATATTGTTAATAAAAATACCATCAATTGGAAGGATAGAGGAGGCAAAAATTATTATTGCTTATGATGATGATGCTCATGAATTATAATAATAATAATAATAATAATATTGATAGAGTGGACAGAGTGATACATTAATTTTGTCACACAAAATTTGATAGAAGCAAAAAACAAAGATGACAGTTGGGTGTCATTGTTAAATCCTAGATAAGCTGAAACTTGGAGTATGTGTGAGAAAAGGAGAAAGGAAAAAAAAAAACAAGACAAAAAGAACTAAAATACAATCTCCAACTCAGCCCAATCCCTAACCCAGAAAATATGACACACCCCCTAGCCCATCAGTAAATGAGGGTAAATATTTTACTGGCCCCAGAATGCTTAAAACATGCTCTCTTCAACAGCATCCCCAAAGATAAGGAAACTTGGACCCCTAAACCCTAACAGTTTAATATGATAATACTCTGCATCTATCACTAATTAGGTCAACTGCCAATAACAAGTGACTCTTGTTTTTTTGTTTTTTTCTTTCCCCTTTTTTTTTTCTCTTTAATTGATTATGTCAATTTTTTATTCAAACAGTTCATGACTTTTTCATTAGGGTTAGCATTCATTGTGTTAGGTGTCCCAAAAAATACGATAAAGTCAGATCAATCATTTTTATGAATATGCAATCCATGAGGTTGCTATATAACTCCTACAATATAAAAAAAAAAAAAAAAAAAATGGAAAAAAGACTTTTTTTATTGTTTATCAAATTATTTGTTGAAGTTTATTTTGTTACACTCACAGCTTCCATATCCCTAACCATACACATATGTATGTTTTTGTGTAGAAACTATCACTTATATATATATATACACACACACACATATATATACACACACACTATATATATGTATATATATATATATATATATAAACACACACACACTATATATATATATATATATATATATATATATAATGCACGGTGGAGTAATGGATAGCGGCTTGGATTGAGGAATCGCAGAGCTAAGTTCGAATTCCAGTTGAATCCATTACATTCACTTACGTGCTAATACCCTTGGGAAAGGTATGAATCCTCTTACTCTCCCTCCAGCTATGGGTAAAATAGCAGGACACACTGGGTTCTATAGCCTTGGATGGCAACTGGTCTAGGAGAAGGACAACTCTGAATTCAAAACCTGCGGAGGGTCGTTTGGGAACCTTGTGGCATTCGGTGCACTAGGTCTCTGTATTCGTCCCTTAAAAAAATGTGGATGGTCCTGCATGTGGCCTTCACCACTATAATCAAATCTCATGTGCCAGTGTCGGGCTGTCGGTTTCCTGGAAACTGATCTGCTTGGCCCTCATACGTCGAATCTCGACGGGAGAGTCGATTATATATATATATATATAGTCATCCACAGACAGACTGTTTTGGTGTATCACTGCTCATCAGTGTGGCTAGACATTAGACATCCAATCACTTCAAGCCAGGACCAAAATCCGACCAATTTAGTATCATTTGGAGATTCTAACCCCTCGGTTATCGGCGCCCGGCAGAGAGAAAAGTGAATTTTTGTGTATTTATTTTTTCATGTGTTGTTTTCATTCGTTAATAATGTTTTTCTTATCCTTTCACACTCAGTAAACCATTATGTCTTAGTAACTTTAATGCCTTACGGGAGGGGGGGGTGAATAATTAAAAGAAAATATGTATGAAATTTCTAATGTCTATATAAATAAACTTTAGATTATTGTATTTATTACCCAAGACAAAAACAACAACCAAGCATCAATAGAAATAATTATAAACTCCAACCCAGAATTCTACAAGCATATAAAAAAATACAAGCAAAAAGTCATCACACATGAAGCATGGCATCTTTACTTATAACGGAAAAGACTTCCTGTGTTTTAGATATATTCAGTCCATTTTAGAATATAATGATATATTAAATGTACTGCTGATGATTTTCTTTATCTTGCTTTACTAAAGTACTTCAGTAGAATAAGATGAAGTTTGTAATGGTCATAAATTCACTACTGACTGGTTGCCAAACAACTATAAACAGCTCTACTATTTAACCCATAGATGTGGGGGGAAAAAGATAGATTTATACTTTCTCCCAAGAGTATTTGCACAAAAGTGAAAGTAATAAGCACAATCAGGATTTGAACTTGGCTTTTCAATTTCTCATTCTGAGCCACTACCAATTATACCACCTGCACCTCCATAGTGATGATGATGATGTGTGTGTGTGTGCATGATATATGCTATCTATCTATTTATTCATCTACTCAAGTTTATAAAATCTCTGCTTCAGTCTCAGGTGCTGAAAATGGTTCACTGCCCCAGAGCAAGTGATGAATTGGATTAAGTCTTTACATGAAATGTCTGTAAATTAAATATGATATAGACATTTTTCCAAATCCATGTGTGAACAATTAGTTTCTTTAGTAATTTACTTCAACAAAACATGCATCAAATTCTCTTTTGATCTGAAGAGAAGAAATTTGGCCACATTCCTTTTGAAACCTCACAATTTTTAGAGCCCTTTACTCAAAAGCTTTTTTTCATATACACATCTAAAGACTATCTATAAATATGCTATATTATTATTATATATTAGAATGAATCAAAAGTATTCCCGTTTTTTTTCCAGTAAAACATTGACTAACATTGAACTTGATTTGAATTAACAAAGAAAAGAATACTGAGCTGTTATGTGATATCTGTTCTTCTTTACGACAGTGAATGTTGGACGATTTCCTCAAAGATAAAGAAAAGCCTCGAGGGAACGGAGATGTAGTTCTACAGAAAGATGCTAAGGATATCATGAACTGAGCATGTGAGCAACAATGAGGTCTTAGAGAGGATGCAAACAAAGAGAAGGCTTATACTTAACATGAGAAAGAGTCAGCTGAAGTTTCTGGGACACGTAATGAGGAAGGATGGCCTGGAGAATCTGATACTCACAGGTCAAATAGAGGGAAAGAGAGTCAAAAGAAAGCAGTGTGTGACATACCTGACAAGCTTGAGCAGGTGGATGACAGAACATGGTCTGGGGGAGTAAGCAGAGGGAAGGAGCTTGCTGAGAGCTGCAAGGGATAGAAGGAGGTGGAGAGCCATGATCGGCCACATCCTGAAAGGACATGGCACATAAAAAGAAAGAAGAGATGGAAATTGATATATAAATAGAGGAAGGACAAGAAAATTCTTTCTTTTACTTTTTCTCTAGAGAGATGAAGAAAGATTGATTAAATAAAAAGCCAGTGAAATATTGGTTGAATTAAGTCATGCTTCCACAAGGATCAGTTGCTGGATTTACTCTGATGAACATAGAAATTCACTATTTTGAAAACCTCTTACAAGCCACACCTAATTTCATTTCACTCCAAGCAAGGCAATGAAGCCACTAAGATGTAAGGTGTTACTGAGTCTGAGAGAATATAAGAAAAAAGAAAACATTATTAAGAAGAGAGAACAGTAAAAGAACAGAAATTAAGAAGACAGAAGATAACAATTAAATCAACAAACTTAAACTGTTATGATGAACTTCCCTTTATGGTATCTAGACTTTATGAATTTAAGGGCAGTACTTGATTGGTAGCTAGGTCTCATCATTTTACAGTTGAAATGGTTAGATGTAACCAAAAGGTCTTCAAAAATCTTTTTAAAAATTCAAAAATATAAATGTAATGTCAATCATTATCTTAACTTCTCTTCTTTTATTGTTCTCTCTCCTTAATGGTGTCTTTTTCTCATATTTTCTTACATTCAGTAACTCCCTTGCATCTTAGTGGTTTTATTGCCTTGCTTGGGGTAAAATGATTAAAAAAAATGGGTTGGCAGAAAAATTTGGATAAGCACAGTAAAATTTACTTTAATTTGCCAAATTTTTGTTTAATGTTCCTACGGGTTCCAGGCAATAAAATTGCTGCTTTACTGTAAATATTTCTGCTCCATTTTTTCAATAGAATTTTGTTTTATTTCTTCTACTTTATTCCAGTTTATTTTCACATCCAATTTTGCCAAGAGAAATTTATGAAGAAGCCACCTTCAAAAATTTATGTTGAAAATTGGGGTTAGCAGAATTATGGTTGAAAGTCTTCTGACAGTATCCAGAAATGATTAAGAATTCAACCAAATTGGTTGCTTTTCACAACGTTCTCTCTTTGTTCAACTGGTTTGTTGATTCCAAAACAAATTACAGAAATAAATCTCTATTAAACAATTCATTCTACAAAACTATTGTATTATTCAAACTTGACATATTGTCTTAATACATCATTGCAATCTTTAAGCTGCAGAAATAAGAGAAACTATTTACAGAAGAAAAAAAATGTAATGTACTCAGTAGCCTTAGTTATGAAACATAAATTAAAAAAAAAATGACAAAGTAACAACAGTAAGTGAAACATTAACAGGTTTTGAACTGATAAACAATTTGTTCTGCAAAAATGCTTGCACTAATCAAATTTGACAGATTATTTTAAGACATAAAGTAAATTCGTGTTCTTGTGGTTTAGAAATAAAAGCCACTCAATCTTTAACACAAAACTGCTTTTCTTCATCCTGATGCTTTTGGGGATCCCAAAGAAGGTAAAGAAACATATATCTTTGATCACATGATGTACCTGAAGAGAGAAGTTCCATGAATGATGTTACTTTTACCAAAAGAGAAAGGGACAGCATTTATATAAGAGGGCATGAAAAGTTCTCAGCCTCTCTCTCTTTTGCCGTCAAAACAGGGTGAGATGGATAAATTGTCTTCTAAATTACACAAAAATAAAATAATGCTGACATCTCATTTTAACCCTAGAACACTAAGCATCAATTAAAGTTACACCACTACTAATCATGGGTATATCATACCCGATTTTGAAAATATCAAAAAAAATAAATCTTTATTAGAAATATTTTACATGCAGGCGCTTCAAACTTTGTACTTTGAGTTAACATTAATAGGAACTGAAAAACATATTATTTAAGTAAGAAAATCAGGTACTGAAAATTGTAATTAAAAATAGGAAAATTTGTACTGGGTACTATATACTCATGGTTAGTGTTCTAGGGTTAGCAGATATATTTACCAAAATTAATCAAAAAATATCTTGAAATACTAACGAGTAAATTTATTCAATAAAATCACTATTGGCTTCAACCATGGCCTCAAGACAACTTTGGAATCTCTTGTAATGCTTCTGGATAGTCTCCTTATTTAAGTTAATGAATGCTGCCATAATCCTTGCCTTCAGTTTATCTTTGGTGTTACAAGGAGTTTTGTTGGTCTCTTGCTCAACTGCACCCCACACTTAATAATCAATGGGGTTGCAGTCTAGGGAGTTAGGTGGTCAGATGTAAAGGATGATGTTGCTACAGAAATTATCTGACAGCCATGACTGGGTTCTCCTGCTTGTGTAGCATGTTGCAAAGTTCTGTGTCCAGACATTGGGTCTTCCAGATGCTAACCTCGTAAACCCAGGAAAACACTACCTCTTCAAGGAATTTGATGTAGGCCTCCATGTTGAGACTGAGGCCCTCGGGAATTCTTTTCTTATCAGAACAATCGAGCTATTGTACCTTCATAATCACCATTAAACTCATCCCTCACTTTCCAAATCCTTTGCATTCTCTTCAGATTGACACCCAAACACTCTGAAATGTTTGTATTGGAGCTTCCAATGTGAATGCCATGCAGTACAGCATGCTGTTTCCAAATTTCTGGAAGAGTGAATGGCACCATGGTAGTCCTTTTCTCACAGACGGTGCCCAACTGACATTACTATACTGTACAGTTGACAAAATCAGAAACAAACAATGCCCATGACTTGTGTGTTACTTGGACACCAACATTTAGAAGATTTTATAAAAAATAATGTAAGTGAGGATTAACTGGAAACCAAAAGTGTTTTATAACACTTGCCATGTGTCAATAATACCTGGACACCAATATTTAGCATCTTTTATAAAACATACCATGAGTGAATATTATCTGGACACCAATATTTAGAATCTTTTATAAAACATACCATGAGTGAATATTATCTGGACACCAATATTTAGATTCCTTCATAGAAAACTTATCAAAACAGTCTCCTACTTTAACGTTTTAATAACTGTTATCAAATTCTTGTTCTGTAAACAGAAAAGTAAAATAAAAATCTTTTGATATTTTCATGATTACAAGAAAAGATGCAAAGGATGAGAAAATGCTTTTCATAGAATTCCATTGAAAGAATCGAGCTGACCTGGTAAACAACAAAGGCTTGGAATTATTCCATTAGTGTTCTTTAATGAAAGCATGAGAAAATGGAAAAATCTGGCAGAAGACTTGAGCCATGAATATGCATTGAAGATTGTTTATCAGAAGAAAGGCGACAGGAAGTCACTGTCAAAAAGATTTGGTTTCAGTTCCGAAGAATGTAGGAGAATCATGATTTCTAAGTATTTCTTTTTTTGGTTCTGGTATAGAATAAGAGGATGAACTTGTAATGTAAGGGTTAGCGGCTTGGCAGGCAACCTCAGTGAGCTGAGTTCATATTCTGGCTGAGTTTCTTATATCCACTTTCATATAAATATATATATATATATATATATATATATATATATATTATAAATTAATTGATTTAAAATATGTTTTTTTTCGCTACACAGTTCTAACCATGTTTCAAAAATGGAAGCTAAATGCCCCGAATTTAATTTTGTAATTAAATTAAAGACATTAGTTCCAGTTCATCCTCAAGCGAATTTTGGAGTAACTTTTAAAATTACTGGGTTTTAAAGACAGCTAAAATCATAATTCATGTTTCCAAGGTTACAGATGAATCCAATTTACCAGACGAGGGTTGTCTCGGTGTCTATATTTTAATGTATCAGTTATTGCTACGTTTTGGTAGTAGGTAGGGATGTATTTTTCAATGAATATATATTTTAAGACATTTTTATGTTTATACATTCTTTTTATAGATACAAATATTTAAGTAAATGCTCTGTTTTATAATAAACAGTATTAATAATATTTACCAGCCTGAATGTCCGAGAAATCTTCATAGAAAATATTTATCCTCCGACAGGAATCAAACCATATATATATATATATATATATATATATAAAGTTGTAGCCTCTGTCTTCCTGTTATCAAACTCCTCCAAGGGTTTTGGATATAGACCCTCATAACCATATATAATAAATTAATATAATAATTAATAAAAGGCTGATGAAGATTATAATGGAGACAATATTAACATGTAAAATCAAGATTTATTCAGGTCATTGTAAATGTAGAAAAGTTAACAAATTCAATAGATAAAGGTTAGAGAAAATCAAGGAGTCCCTAACATAAAACATTCCTAAATAGCAAATCTGGTATTGGTGACAAAACTAACCTGGCCGTTGGTCTTGAAAAAGACCCTCAATCAGTTGTTGACTGGGGCAGGAAATGGTTGGTTAACTTTAATGCCTCAAAAACAAAACTGCTCTCTATTATCCACTACAGAGAACTCTCCCTGCCTCCCATTAGAATGTTTGATGCTCAACTCCACAAGAGCACCTCTCTGCGACTGCTTGGTCTCACACTGTCCAGTGACCTGAGATGGAACAATTACATTGAATCAATAGCTTCATCCACCACAAGGAAAGTTGGTTCCCTGGGTTACACCAGAAAGATTTTCTCATCCTTCAAATCTATAAATCAACCATTTGCCCTTGCATGGAATATTGTTGTCATATATGGTCTGGAGCCCCCGCTGTTTGTCTTAGGGTCCTTAACAAAATCCAGAGATAGATATGCAATATGGTTGTCCCTGATCTGGCATCAGTCACTCTCTCACAGACATTCATTGCCTCCCTCTGTCTTTTTCACAAATACTTTCATGGTAACTCCTCCAGTGATCTATTTTCGCTAGTTCCCAAACTGCATGAATTTAAACGCGCAACTAGGTTGGCATCTCAGTCCCACTCTTTCACTGTTGAAATGGTTAAATATAGCATCTCTTCTCCTCCAATATCTTTATGTCTCACACTTCCCGTCTGTAGAATTCCCTTCTTCTTACTTGCTTCTCTAATAGCTATAATCTCCAACTATTCAAATGCAATGCCAATCGACATCTCCAGATGCTTGGATCTATTCCCCCCATCCTTCTCTTTACCCTTTCCTCTTTCACGCCTCTTTACTCTTGCTCTCACTTTCTGTAACCCCTAGTGGCACTCCTGCTGTCCTTGGGGTGTAAAGTTTTTTAAAAAAAAATCATATAGAATATTATGTTTTGGTCCAAGGAACAGTGACAGATTTACTATAAAACTATTGAAGATTAAGTGATATGTCCTGGAAAGGGATATATTTGTTCGAAGTAGCAAAGAGGTTTTGGACTACTGTAACCGAGTAGGACAATCTAGCATAATGGACTGGTCCTCATCGTAGTGGTAGGCAATAGGCATAGCCAATAGGCGTCGTCCCTGTACCTCCACATCAGTCTGTATTTATGGCTGACACCAGCCAATCATATTACTGTGAGGGGGAAGCCAGGTGTATGTATATTCATTACACCATTAAGCTTCAAGGTTCCTAATACTAGAGGAGACCTTTGAAGCAACATTTTGTTTTAATGAGTGAAGTTTTCAACAAAACTGATCTTTTTTTTAAGTGTTTATTATTAACATAAGGTCATTTTAGTGATAGAATCATAAGCCAATGGGTTAAAGCAGCTAATGTTGGGCTTAGAATATGCTCTAGTACTCATTTCACATGGCCTCAAAACTCCCCTATAATTGGTCCAATTTCAAAATTTTCTTGAGGGCTGGCAGTGCCCAAATCCCCAACTGTATAAGCCTGTTGAGCTTGCCAGAATCTATACATAGCATACATTTTAGCAGTTGGATCCTTAAATCTATCGTTGCTTGGTTGTGAGGGTGCCTCTATATCTGTTCAAACTTCAAGGACCCAAAAATGTCGGTCCACCACTGTCAAGATGAGGAACTTCTCCCAAGGTCCTTATCAAATCGAAGTGTCTACAATACACAACAATTTTCGAAAAGTGTTTTTTTGGGTTTTTTTTTTAAAGTGGTCCTTATTGTTTGGAATCAGACCCCATCACTCAGTGAACTGTTCCAATAAGTCATGGGAAGTGGGCATGATATATAAAGAAAATAGTGAGAGTTTGAAGATTATTCATAATTAATTCTCAGAAAGTACACAAGAGAAATAGTTCTCAAAGAGTAAACTCTGACAATTACCGAATATCCACAAGAATTACCATGAAGTGATATACAATATTTGCAATCTGCAAATACTCAACACTGATAAAAATTTTTATGCTACCAATAAAACCTTAGTAGAATACAATAGATTTTATAATAATTTCATTTATAGCAAGGAAACATGACAGAGAATGAATAGTTAACCTAGAATAGGGCCAATATATGTATGATATAAATGCATTGAAAATCTGGAAGAAAGGAATTATTGATAGTCAGGATTTAAGTTTTTCTCATAGAATAAGCCTATGACATGGGCCTTGGAGGATGATCCATTAACAACTACCTTCATAGACCTAACAGTTTCTTTATAATTGAGAAGATGCTTTCAGCAATTTTATATCTGGAGAGCTTGTGCAGCAACCTTTTATTCTACACTTTGTGAAAAGCCTTTGGTATATCTAAGGCAAGCATCTTCATGATGAATTTATTGTTGATATAATGGAATATGCATACACCTGTGTTCCCCCTCACTGGAATATGATTGGCTGGTGTCCGTCATAAATACCGACAGACGTTAAGGTAAGTCAAAGGCTAAGTCAGAGTCTAAGGCTATAATGATGCCCATTGGACTATGCCATTGATCTACACTTCTTACCTGCGACTACGACTTGTACCAGTCGATTACTGCTACCGTATTCTACTTGGTTATAGTAGCCAAAACCACTTAGCAACTTTGTTCAAATATATCCCTTTCTGGGACATATCAATTGTTTAGTGCCACACTGATTTTGTGAGTAATGGCAGGACATCAGCAGTGGACCTTTCAGAATGAAATGCATATTAATTGTCACTGAGGAGGGTGCTCTTGCTGAGCTGTTCAATAATGTTCTTTATGATTAAAAGTATTTACTAATAACCGTAAGGAGGCTAGTAGGTTGATATTGCAACGAGGATGAGCATTCACTTACATTTTTAAAAACAAGACATACAGTTGACACCTTTCATAGACTTGGGAAGTGTATCTTCTTCAGGTGAATGAGAGATGCTTAAACAGTTTTGCCAAGAATGGAGATAATTCTGGGTTAATTTTAAGAGCAACCACTGAGATTTTATCCAGACTGATAGCCTTTTTAGGGTCAGAGATTTTGGCAAATCTGGAAGCTTACCATGCCGGGATAGAGATATTACAAAGTTTGTGCTCTGTGATAAGAGAGAAGTAAGGTAAGGATGGCCTCTATGATCTAACATGGACTTGGAGGCAAAGTTCATTACAAAGAGACTTGCTTTGTCTGAAAAGGATGAAATAGCCTCAGAGATATTTATGAAAGTAGGCACTTATGCCTCTATTGAGAATTTTATTTGAGATTTTACAGAACACACAGAAACTAATTCTTTTGTTTGCAACATTGGCTTGGACTGTATAGTTTCTCTTTGTATTTTATAGAACATTCTTACAATGATTGTGGATAGTTCTGAATATAGTAAGAATCCTACTATACCATTCTCTGTGGTTGTTGTGGAGTGATTTCGCAGTGGAGGCTTGTATTTGTACTAAGTCGGTCCTAAAATAGATTCGACATACAAAACGTTAGGAACTTGATCTAATAGGTATTACGCAGAGTAATCTTGTCGTGGCCACTGATACTTTCGTATTCGACTAACTGTTGTCCAACATCGACCGACTGACTGCCTGACTCGTTACTCTTACTGCTCCTACTTATCATAGGTGGGAGAGTCTATTAACTATAGAATAGATGTGTTTCGCCATAACAGTAGTAGAGATGGTTACAGTGAGTTATGACTGTAGAACATTCTGGTGTTAACCAAAACTGACTATTTGGTTTCTGTTTGTGTCTTTTCTGTGGAATAAAACTTTTCATGCTTGAAAGAATCTATTCAGACATAAGGAAGATGGTTCTGGAAGCTCTATTGTACATGAAAAAGGGAAACTTCTACAATGTATGATCTGAAGCTGTTCCAGTCAACTTTGGCATACAAAAAGATTGCCCTCTGAAATGGGACATCAGGCAATGCTTTAAGTTTGGCATCAACTTTGACATTGGTCAGTGAATAGACAGAAGTGTCCAAAGGAGGCAAAACTTCAGTGGAGCATTTTGTAAGGGGAAACATATTTGAAACAGGTTGAATAGTTTTGTGTGAGGAACCACTGTATCAGGAACATGAGTAGGCTTATCAATAATCTGTGTCAGTTTGTAAGTGATGAAAAAATCACAAGAGTGTATACCTTCTTTATCAGGTTGTGGTGAATATTAAAGTCACCCTAAATATGAATGCTAGCTGAGGGATAATCAGAGAGGATATCATCAATCTTTTCAGCTATTTTGTCAAGCATTACAGGTCCATCATCCTGTGTATGATAGATAGGGAAAATGAAAAACATACTGATCAATGAAAAGTTCATTAGAAATTAATTAGTCTTCAGAAGTTGAAGTGGCATAGACTCTCCAGGCATTAGAAACTAAAGTGGCAACGAGTCCCCAGGCATCAAAAGTTAGTGAGAAAGAGAAATTTTTACCAGCTTATATTCATTTTTTATTTATGTTCATTGGACAAATGCAAGTTGGAAGGAAGGGAGACAAGCCTGCTGCTGCTTCTGCTTGGAACCAACCATTAAGTTTTGGGAAGAAGAAATAACTGAATTAGTTAACACCCTGTTTTTAAAACAGTGTGAATTACTGAGGTACTTAAAATTTTGTTTATGTTTCAGACACAAAAATGTGAACAGATTTGTGCTTTCAATAACTAGAGGATGTGGATTCTTCAAAAGTATAATTGAATCTTGCAGGGTTTCATTGGGCAAATGCAAGTTGGAAGGAAGGGAGACAAGCCTGCTGCTGCTTCTGTTTGGAACTATCCATTAAGTTTTGGGGAGGGGAAATAACTGAATCAGTTAACATCCTGCTTTTAAAAAAAGTGTGAATTACATCTAAAGGTCTGCACAACTGAGGTACTTAATAAAGAAAATAATGTCTGACAAAGTACCCATTAATTCCTTTGAAATTACTTTGTTTATGTTTCAGACACAAAAATGCAAGCAAGTTTGTGCTTTCAAGAAGATCCAATCTAGAGGATGTGGATTCTTCAAAACGATATTTGAATCTTGCGGAGGTTTCATTGGGCAAATGCAAGTTGGAAGGAAGGGAGATGAGCCTACTGCTGCTTCTTGGAATGATACATTAAGTTTGGGGAGGCGAAATAACTTAATTTAATTCACATACTATAAACAAATGCACATGAATGAGAGTTCCTTGTTTTGGGGGTTTCTACCATCTGAGAATCCATCCTTAATATAAGTACCAAATCCATAGCCATGGCAATATTGAGTGTTGTGTTTTACTATTAGGAGTGAATACTCCACAATTGTGAATTCCTGCACGGAGAGAGATGGGCATAGACCTTTTGAAGATGGATTTCAACTTCTACAAACTTGGTGTAAGAAATACTGAACCTGGGATCTACTTATGTTTTTATACCAACCCAGAAGACATTTATCTCCAACACCCTTAATGAAGAGACAGAGAATCCAGGAAAATAGATAACACAGTCATATTACTCAAAGTAAACATGCATCATCTACCTAGAGATCAAAGCATTATGGCTAAGCTGGGATCCCAGGCACTGAGACATGCTCACTCGCTTGTGAGGACTAAAAAGCCCATTGTGAGAAGGTAGGGTTACAATGGCTGTTTGTGGATGCACAAGCCTGCCCTGCTTCCATGAGGCAGTTTTGTTTAGTCTAAACTAATGCCTTTTGGAAAGGTGTGTATGCATTTCCTCTCACTAGTAATGGATAAAAAGCAGAGTAGACTTGGGTAAACTTGGTTGGTAACCAATCCAGGAGAAGGATAACTTAGAATTTAAAACTTTGTAGAGGGTAATGCCAAACCACTTCACTACTTTTCTCAAGAACAATTACGGCAAAGCACGTGTATAATTATGCTTGTCTATGCTCTGAAAGCGTATAACACTCAGAGGGAATGATTTCATAACAGAAATGCATTGGAAATTGTTTTTCTATAAAAATGCATTCAGTATGATTTTACTGTAGAATTGCACTGAAAATTATTTTACTATACAAATGCATTCAAATCATTTTACTGAAGAAATTCACTGAAAATCTTTTCTGTGAAAATGCATTTAAAATGATTTTACTATGGAATTTCACTGAAAATTGTTTTACTATAAAAATGCATTCAGAATTATTTTAATACAATCAGTATGATTTTGCTAAAGAAGTGAATTAAAAATTGATATACTATAAAAAAAAAGAACTCAGTGTGATTCTACTTTAGAAACTGCAGTAAAAATTGTTTTACTATAGAAATATATTTAGAATGATTTTACTATAGCTTTTTCAGTGAAAAACTGGAGTTAATGGATTTTCAGAGGTCAAGAATTAATGCATGTGTTACTGATAGGATAGTGCTGTGATCTGGTTAATTCCCTGGAAAGTGATTCTTTTTCTTTTTAATCAACAAAGCATGTCTTATTTAGTTAGGGATCTGCTCTGACAAGCTGACAATAAGCAGCATTAATAGATATTTACATGACCAACATTTTTCTTTCTGATACTTTTTATCTATTCTTTTCTGCACACCAGCTTTTTATCCAGTATTTCCCCTTTTTTCCTTTATCACTTTCCCATAGATCCATCCATTCAAGAGTAAACCATATACAGATAATGCGGCATATGTAAAGTTTAGACACTACTGACCTGTACACTTCCTGAGCCCAAACCCCACACATTTCTTTTCATCTAAGGACCTTTACTCCCTCAAACAGCCTTCATACTCTCCCCAGCTCTCCAAGAACAAATCCATCCCCAACAGACCCCACTCATCTCCAATGGCCACAGAACAATTTGTCTGGTCTCGTCATTGCGAAAATATCCTCGCATAATTCAGCCATGATACACGTTTTGGCGAAAAATATGGGTGTGAACGTTAGCACCGTTCCTGCTTACAGCCCACAATCCCTAGGGTAGAGGGAGGTCTGCAGACAGACGATGACTCAAGAGGCTGGACATTGGCCAATCCATTTTCATCTAAGGCACTTGGGCATGGGTAATAAACATGCTTTATCATGTTACTTTGGTCAGCGGACAAACAAGGAATGGACTGGTCAGAATAGATTGGGAGAGGCAAGAGGACAATATGTCCAACACTCTTTTGTCGTCATTTTCTCCTTTACCTTCCAAATTCAACAAACATCTACAATGTCTATTCATTCTGTTCTTCCTTGACATTATTGCGGAAAAAGATAAATGAATAAACAAAAAAATGAATACAAAAGAATAACACACACACACACACACACACACACACACACACACACACACACACACACACACACACACATACATATATATATATATATATATTAATCATTTCACCTCAAGAAAGGCAATAAAGCCACTAAGGTGCCAAGAGAGCTACTGAGTATTAGCGAATGAGAAAAAAAAAACTTTTAAGGGGAGAAAAAAAAATGAAAAAAAAAAACTTGCATTAGGAAGACAGTAGATAACAATTGATATTACATTTAAATTTTTGAAGATCAAAGTTAGCTAGAAAGCATGTAGCTGGAAGGGAGTTCAACAAGCGTGAAGTGCGAGAAAAGAAACTGTTAGTATAGAACTTATGGTTACATCTAGCCATTTCAAATGTAAAATGAGGAGACCTTGCCAACAATCTAGTACTGCACTTAAATTCATGAAGTCTAGGTACCATAGCAAAGAGTTCATACTAACAATTACCATGAAAGTATTTACAGAAAAATCACAGAGACGCTACATTACGGCAGCGGGGAAAGTGACTGAAGTCAAGATTCCAGCTCAGGACCAATAATATTGCTGATTCTTCTTTGGATTTTATCAGGAATCTCTAAATATACAACAGGAACACCAGACCAGATATGGCAGCCATATTCAAAGCATGGACAAATGGTGTCTAGCACAACACAGTGAACCAACTCACCTAGCAGTAGATCTAGCAATTGATTTGATATAATCTTTCCACTTCATGTCAGCGGAAAACATTAGTCTGAGAAGGTGCAATGAATCACTCTTTTAGTGGTTAGCATCAACCATACTGATGGAATTAAAATGGGTTTGCTCGAATGATTAAAAGAGAGCAGCTTTGGTTTGGAGGAGTTAAAATTAACAAGCCATTCATTGTCCCAGTTAACAACAAAAAGCAGACTGTTTTTGAGATCAGCTGTCAATTTGACCTTAATAAGCCACTCAGACTTAATATTAAGACAGGAATAAATGGTAGTATCATCAGCACACACACACACACACACATATATATATATATACAATAAGCCCTCATGTTATAACAATCCTGACCTACAATGATTTTCATGATTACAACGCAGTCTCCATTAATCTTGTTTTGACTTATGCAGTTTGTACATGTGGCACAAGAGAGACAAGATCTTACACTTAATCATCTCATTGAGAGCCTATGACATCACTGGCAATAGATATACAAGCAGCTTCAAACAATTTCATTTCATTATATGTATTATTTTAATTTCATTTCATGATATGTATTAAATTTCTGCTATGAGTTTTTTTTAGTCCTAATGATGTTAACATATAAAAATGTGTTCTAGATTATTACTTTACTATTGCATGAGCACAGGTGAGTGACATAAGTGCTTATTCAAGGAAAGTCACAGATATATTCTGAATTACATGGAAAATTGCATTACAACACATGGTAGGGATAGAACAAACTTGTATGTATATATATTTATATATTTATAACCCCTGTTTATTACACTTTTAATTTTAAATTAATATTTCATTCATCATATAACCCCAAATTAATGCCATAAGATTAATATTCATGTTTAATTTTATAAAACTTCTTCCTTTTAAGACAAATACCTTCCACCCTCCCCTGACACTTGTATTGTGACTTTCGTCTCACTGAAACATGGAAATGGATAAATTCTTTTTTTTTTTTAGCTTTCACAGTTAAATTACTATTTATGACATGAACTCAGCCCATGGCAGGGTTGATAAGACAGACGACCTGTGTTTTTGTCTGCTGAAATAGGCTATTCCTCATATGAGGTGATTTTGGATTTAATGTTTATTAATTATTTGCTCTGTTATAATAAATACATTGAGCTCTTTTTGTGGATCAGTTTTTTTAATATTTTTTTTTTATATTACTAGGATTTATTTATAGAAAAATAGTTTGAACAAAGTAACTATAAACAATTTTTTTTTTTTCTATCCAGCCACAATGATGGAGAAAGCATTACCTTGAACAGTGAGATATGCTGCAAGAGCCACTCCATTTCGTGAGTCTTGTTCCTTAATTAAGATGCAATCGCACCAATCCTCCAAAGAAAGGCCATCGAACGAGGGCTAATAACCCCAGAAGTCTCCACTGCCACAGGAGTAAAAAAAAAATCTATCAGCAAGAGAAGAATATTTAACTATTTTTTTATCTTTGCGTCCCAGGCAACGGACCCTGGCTCAACTGTGAACCTGATCAAATTACCAGATGAAAATGTATCCGCACAGGTCGCATCCCAAATGAACAACTTCCCCATTTTAAAAGGGAAAATGGTAATGCTATCCGGCCGCTTTCCATCACCACCGTCGAGGCCTACATGTTCGATTTGGGAAGGGAACCCAGCTGCATCCAAACCTCTTTTGATGATGTCGTTAATGGCTGCATGATGTGGAAAGCTGCCGGCACTACGATGACAGGAGTGAGGATGCAAACCAAACTCATTGATGGAAGCTCCACATCTGCATCTGTGATGCTCACATAATTTGAGTCCAAGACGGATCGTGACTCCAACTCGAGTGCACTCATCATCTAGAAGGGTACCGGTAGATGAAGAGGACACTGCATTGAGCCAGGCGCCACTACTTGGTTGTGAAGCAGATAGTAGTTAGATGAGGCGATGCTGATCCAGAGAGAGCCTCAAATTAGTAAAATTGGCCTCACATTTTATTTTATCCCAGCTTTTTTGTTTTGAAAGTAATTTTGGGGCCCAGACACTGCAAGCTTGTTCAAAAGAACTATCTGAGAAACACTGAAATGATCCACTGATTATCTCATCAATTAATTCACGACTGGACGTAAGTGAAGAAAGATATGCTAGAAGGGCAAAATCTACCACTGATCGAAGGCCCAGGCCTCCAAAACTCAAAGGGACCTTTGCCTGCCTCCAGCCTGTGTCGTCGAAATTAACGTTGCAAATTAGCTCCGCGCATCTCTTAATTGTGATAGCTATCTCATTTAAGAAATCTTGTTCGAGGTAGCAAGGGGCACTTTGGAGAGTGTAGAGGAAACTCGGTAGCGAAAAACTGTTCTTCAAGAAGAAGAGGGCTGGATGAGCATCAATTTCTCAGTCATTTTCGTTTAGTATCCAAACACTCTCAAATGGCCATTGGAAAGACTGGAGAACCAAGAATGTGTAATTCCTCTTTAGGTGTTATTTTGATATCCTCAAGGATGAGTCTGATATCCTGGATAGCACACTCGAAATCATCTGCACTATAATTCAAGTTTATTATCTCTGACTTGGACGAGTTAATCTCAAGTCCAAGCAGAGATAAAGCAGGAATAACTCGTCAGAGGTCAGCAGCTACGGCCTCGATGGATCCTCCCAACGTTGCATCATCAAGATACCATATAGTGAAAGGAGAAGCAATGGAACAAGCTACCCCATCAACAACCATTGCAAATAGTAGCGGACCAAGTGGATCACCTTGATGGATTTCAGTAGCAGAAGAGCTAATATTATCGGAAGCGATCAACATACTGAGATGACTATACGAAAGATGAGCCAGTTTAAATATGGAAGGAGTCCATTGATGGCAAACTTCCAGGGCATGATCTCTTCTGATGCTATTGAAAGCATTTTTCATATCCAATTTTAATAAGATACAGGGGGAAGCAGGTGATATACTCTCGAAAAATGATCTTGTGGCATGAACTGTGGCTTCACATCCACCCTGTATGCCTACCCTGAGCTGGACAGGTCACAATTCATGCCCTATCTCCTTCACAACAACTCTACAAGCAATTTTTGCCGTGTGATGACAAAAAAGTTATCAACAGTGATATGGCGGATACTTCTGTCTTTTTTTTTAAAGGCGTTAAGCTGGCTGAAAATATTAAGTCATGAGCATGTTGGGGTATCTCAGTTCGGAGAAGGGTATTAATAATAGCTGTTATGGATGTTTTCAAATGTTCACCAGCTTCGGCAGTGTGGGCAGAAATTAAGTTCTTGATGTGACCAAGTCGAAGGCCGTCCACTCCTCCACTGCTGCTGCCCAAGAATCCACTTAGATTATATACCAATGGATTTGTTACCTTTATTTTATATATATATATATATATATATATATATATATATATATATATATATATATATCTTGATCATGAGTCCCATAATCCATTAGGGCTGTAGAGACACCACATGTACTGCAGCTGTAGTAGAAGTTGTGTGTATTTGGCAAGATAGCCTGATGGAGCTCAACACTCCCCAATCTGGTTTGAATTTAAAGTTGTTCTTCTCCTAGACTGGCTTCCACCCAAGGCTATAGAACCCAGTCTGTCCTACTATTTACCCATAGCTGGGGGCAGAAGGGTTGGAATAATTACCATTCCCAAAGGTATTAGTACATAAGTGAATGTAATGAACTCGATTGAAATTCAAACTCAACTCTTTGATTCTTCAATCTATGCAGCAATCCATTACACATTGTGCTCATATATATATATATATATATATATATATATATATATATATATATATTATCACTTCGAATGTTATTTTTAGTGGATACTTGTATCTGAGTAGGTGCTTTGTTTATTTATTAAACAGTATATTTAATTATTTTTTCATCTATCAGCGAATATTTGAGAAATTTTATAAAAAAAAAAGTATGCACTCTCTGGCAAGATAAAAAAAAAACAATGTGTCTATAATGCAGTAAAATAGACAGTTGAAATGTTTTGAATTTACAAAATACGTATAATATTCACAGATAACGTAACCCCCTGAAGAGGGTCTCAGATGAGATTGAAAGTACTTGGGAAAATAAAAATTATTTGAAGGAAAATTTTGACATTTTTCTTAATCAATTTTCTAAGGCTACCAAGAAATTAATCTGTGAACTTGAAAGGATCACAGGCAAAATAAATCAACATGATATAAGTATTTAGCAAAACCTATTTGAATGAAAATATGCTGCTTAAATATATATATATATATATATATATATATTAATAATAAATATTTTTTTTCTCACTGGCAGCACTACTCTGAGTTTCATGCCCAGTGCAATCATCAGGTGCTGTTTGAGAGCAATCAGTCAGCACCACTTGATGATTATATTGTGCATGAAGTTCACAGTTGTGCTACCAGTGTTACAATGTATATTTATTATTAATATAAATTATAGCTCTGATATTAAACATCAAACACTATTAACACCAGCACTATATATATATATATATATATATATATATATATATATATATATATATATATATATATATATATACATATATATAATTATTTAAGCTCTATTTCTGTATGGAGCACTGTTTTTTTAAAATAAAAATACTAAAGAACTCTGGATTATTTACCTAACATGTTCTTTCCTATTTTTCTACATATCTGCACATGTGTGTGTATATATATATATATATAATAAATATTAAGAGAATGTATTTTTATGAAACAAACTTTCTGGGCCTTTTAGAGAAAAGACTTTAAAGAATTCTTTAATGTGGTCAGATAACCTTAAAAGTGAAAGTCTTTCATCTGGGTATTTGTATTTCTTGCTTGGTGCCAAAATTAAGTGAGTTAGCTGGCAAAGTCAATTGTTGTATATATCTTATTCAGAGAGTTTGTTTAATACCATTCACTGATCTGAAGTATATACTATAACACAGAAACCCAGCAACTCCTGATTTAAGTTATTTTGACTTCTTGCAAGTAAGTATTTACATTTTTCACTTTTTTAGTCACTGACCATAATCACTAAAATTAAAATAAAATGATTTTTTTGTTAACTATAAAACTTGGTTGGTTTTCTGTCATTCTCTTTCCTTCTCTTTTCTTTCTTTTATCACAGACTTGACAATATATATATATATATATATATATATATATATATATATACTGTGGCAAGTGGAAATTATGTTTTTCCAACCATAAAATGAGCTTCACCAATAAAAAAAATACAAGGGCAGACCTGTCCTTTTCCAGTGGAATGTTATCAAAAGCAGAAAAGAGCTCCCAAATATAATCTGGAAAATATTGGTTTAAGCTGAAGCTTACAACAAGGGAAGGAGAAAGATTTGATCTATGTTTGATGGAAAATTAATTTTGCAAAGAATGAGCAATACCCTACTGAATAAAACAAGTGAATAGATGGCTATACGTAACCATAATAAATACTTGATAAAAAATGTATATGTGGGGTAACTGGATTTATCCAGCTCCACATCAACTCAGATTCATCTACTCCATGTAGAATGTGCTGCATAATTCAAAATTCTAACCATCTAAAGATTGCAAGAGCATGAAACTCAGAAAGCAGTAAGCTAAGCACATAATGCATTTTAAAGTAATCTTAATATTTTTATCTTATTTTATTATATATATATATATATATATATATATATATATATATGTGCGTGCGTGTGTGAATACAAGGTTGGTATAGATGGAATAAACTTCCAGTAACCAAAAACATTATTTTTTAAAAAGTAATCAATACAAACTAGAGCAAATAATATTTATTTAAAAATTATAAAATAAGTATAACATCACTACAAAAATAGCCATTTTGTTTCAACACTTCTGATGTCTTGTCAAGTGGTGCTGTTGACTGAAAAAGAAAAAATAACAATCCAAAAATGAGATCAAGGCTCATAACAAATACAGAAAATGAACAATGAAACATTAAAAGGTCATAAGGAAATTTATTCCTCTAAAAACTGACTCCTTTAACTTGGCTGAAGAATATCACGAGACCGGAAACATGTGTAGCTAAAATATGAAGAATAAAATATAATATATACACAAAAAAAATCCACATTATAACCAAAAACGTTTGTCATTTCTTGCTTTTTTTAAAATATATACTTTTGTCTCGTTGGAACAATTAGAACCTTTTCCATATATATATATATATATATATGTAAATCATATTTATTTAAAAATTATAACATAAGTATGTTATAACATCACTACAAAATAGCCATTTTTTTTCAATACTTCTGGTGTCTTGTCAAGTGATGGTGTTGCAAATAAAATAAGGAGTTTTTAAAGAGTTAAAACTAACCATTCCCCCACTTGGAGAAATATTTTTATGTAAAATATAATGGCCAATGAAATTCATCTTACATAAAAAATATTTCCCCCAATGCCTATTTTTGTAGTGATGTTATGACATGTTATAATTTTTAATTATATATATATATATATATGTGTGTGTGTGTGTGTGTGTGAGTGTATGTATGTATGTATATATATATATATATATATGTGTGTTTGTGTGTGTGTGAGTGTATGTATGTATATATATACACACACACACACACACACACACACATATATCCATATATATATATATATATATATATATATATATCCATCCTTATATATATGTACTAGCAGCATGGCCCGGCGTTGTCCGTGCTTGATTCAAAAATCTTACGACTCATACATCAATTGCTATCACTTGACTTAAAATATTTTTGCCCTTCCTTGCCTTTAAAAGAGTGCCCTTTGCCGTGCTGACGTTGCTACATGCCTTACTTCTTACCTATCTCACACTGCAAATTTTTTCTAAGCTCTATACTAAACATTAAATCTGTTACAAAAAAAGAACTAAACAAAATGAACACAAAACAATCAGCTTTAAAAAAGGACTTGTAACTGGAAAAACTGAATGAAAAAAGAATGTTAACAACAAATACATTTTCACCCACAACTCAGTTCTGCGGCATCAGAATCAACGTTGAGTTTAAGCAAGCGAATGAGCCAATTGGAGTAAAGTGCCATGCAGAGTTAAATTTTTCCCACTTTTTTTTTGCATGCTAGCATGCTAGTTAACATCCATGTCAGTCAGCTGTTGGCTCTCACACTAGCCAATAGAATCTTCCTGTCTATTTGTGGCAGTCAGCTATAGGCTCTCACTCTGGCCAGTAGAAAATGTCCGCAAACTACATGAAAACTGCAGGAGAAGCATGAAAAAATTGATTATTTCCACTATTGATGGGAGTTGGGAAATGCAAAGTCTTGGCCTTCCCACTAACTTGGAGCATGTGCATGTAAATTTTGGTGCAAATCCATTGAAAATTCTGGCCGTGCATTTGTCACACACACACACACACATCCTGCCTTTTTATGGATAGAGATGCAAATGAGAAAAAGAACAGATAGTGTAAAATTCCTCTGTTCGTAGCATTTACTTTTAAAAAAGTGCTCAGTACAAAGTAGAGCAATATATTATTATTATTATTATTTTTATTGATGGTACCATTACCTGAAGAAGTACAATCAAAGTATTGAAACATGAAAGCTTTTGTGTTGTAATTTCAACATTTTTTTATTATAATCTCTTATAATAAAAATAACAATAACATTCTGATATTCTTGATAATATATTTTTGAAAGTGCAAAAAATCCTTTGAAAAAAAAAGAAAATATTTGTATGAATACCAGAAAAATCTAACAAAAACTTAATCACAGTGTATTGTCAGTCATTCTCAATGAAACCTTTATAAAAGAGGGACTGCAGGCCAAATACAAAATTATATTTTCTTTTTTATTAATCGGTATTACCCCAAGTGAGGTAGTACAGCCACTAACATGCAAAGGGTTACAGGGTGTAGAAGAATTAGGAACATAAACATTGGTAATGAGTAGAAAGAAAAAAGAGTAATCAAGAGGACAGTAGATAGTGATTGACATTGCATCAAAATTTTTGCTGATTGAAATTGGCTGGAAAGCAATGAGCTGGAAGGGAATTCCACAGACAACAGGTGAGAGAAAAGAAACTGTTACATCGATATTTACCTAGCTCAACTTTAAATTGATGAGATCTCACTGCCAGTCTAGTATTGTGCTTAAACTCATACAGTCTAGGTATAATAGCAAAGAGGTCATCCGAAAAATTAACATGAAAGTATTTACAAAAAAGGCACAAAGAAGCAACCTTACAGTGGTGGGCAAGTGACTGAAGCTGAGCTGCCATATCAGGACCAATGATATTGCTGATTCTTCTTTGGATTTTGTCAAGGAACTCCAGGTAAATAACAGGGGCACTGGACCATATATGACAGCAATATTCTAAGCATGGACAAATGGTAGATTTACAGATATACAAAATAAATTCCAGAGGAAAAAATTGTCTCACTCAGCACAGTGAACCAACTTTCTTAGCAGCTGACCTAGCAATGGATTCAATATTGTCTTCCCACCTCATGTCAGCTGAAAACATTAGCTTGAGAAAGTGCAATAAGTCACTTTCTTGGAGGATAATATCAGCCATGCTGATGGAAGGCAGGTCTCTTAGATGATTAATGGAGAGAAGTTTAGTTTTGGAGGCATTAAAGTTGACAGGCCATCTTTTGCCCCAGTTAACAATGTTCTTGAGGTCATTTTGTACATCAGTTGCCATTTTGACCTTATCGGTCTGATCGACCTTACTACTGAGACAGACGTAAATGTTAGTGTACACCCTATGTATATTTTTAGATAGACTTGAAGAATTCAAGATGTAATTAGTGAATAATATTTGAGAGTTCAGTCAGAGATTTTAGAAGTATAGTGTGGAAGTAGACCTTAGAAGGAACTGAAAACCCAATCCTAAACATGAAACAAGGGATAACCCTCTACCCCTGTTAAAAAAATACTGGGGAGGAGTGTGAACCGAACAATAGGCAGATCTATCTTCCTAAGATGCAATGGCCTACTGGGAGTGAAAGAGAATGAAAAAATTTAGAAGCAACCAGAAACCCAATCCTAATTGTAAACAAGGGATAACCCTCTACTCCTGTTCAAATAACTAGGGTGGAGTGCAAACCGAACAATAGGTGAACCTATATCTAATCACAAAACAAGAAATGAATATTATTTTTCAAAAAGATATACAAATACTCCTCCATTTTTTTCCTGGAATTCTTAATCATCTGTCAGTTGAAATTAACCCAATTTATGAATACTTTAATAAAATATTTTCTTATTTACGAGAAACTGCTTCAAATTCACATTAAACAACTCCACATTTAAAAACCAATTGGTTTTAATTAAACCTAAAACAATCAATCATTCTGAGTATTTAATTGATTTATTTATTCAATGGTAAGGTGAGACGGTGTCGTCTGGAACAAAATGGGTTTTATAATTGTGGCTTCTTATATAAATTTCAAAATCTTAGAAATATTCTCCCTGAAAACCAAGTTACCTTCAATACTTAGTCAGTCATAGTTCACCAGAGATATTAGTCCTCCACCATCCATTTACTCATGCATTGTTCCCCTCTGTCCCACTTACCTTCAATCTGTCCTGTGAGTATCAGAATTTCCAAGCTTCTTTCCTTAAAATGTGACCTAGAAATTTCAACTGTCTCTTCCTGATGTTAAGTATAAGTTACCTTTTTGTTTTCATTTTCTCTAACACTTTTGTCATTGCTCACATGTCAGTGCATGCTATCCTCAGTGAATGCTGGACACACTCCTCAAAGATGAAGAAGAGACTTGAAGCAACAGAAATGTGATTCTACAGAAGGATGTTGAGAATACCATAGATTGAACATGGAAGCAACAAGGAACTTTTAGAGAAAATGGAAATGAAAAGGAAACTTATATTTAACATCAGGAAGAGATAATTGAAATTTCTAGGACATAAAGAGGAAAAAGGGCTTGGAAAATCTGATACTCACAAGACAGATTGAAGACAAGTGGGACAGAGGAAAACAACACGTAACCTACCTGGAGAGCTTGGGGTGGAATAGGGTGTAACAGAAATAACAAAAAGACAGTTTATTAAGAGCTACAAAGGACAGGAAATTGTGGAGAGCCATAATCACCTACATCCTGAAAGGAGACAGTACATAAAGAAGAAGAATACCCAGTATCTCATTTTTGAGACAGTGGGTTTTAATGGGTGGCAGTATTTTTCCATGGACCCACTTCAACAGAATGGGATACAAGGCCAAATTTCAGGTGGGAATCCACACATAGACAAAAAAAAACTGCTTACACCCACTTATTACTTTTCATTTAGGGAAACCTCAAGTATCAAGGATTAACCCTAGCCTATCTACAAGGGAGAGGTATTGTGTATGTCTAACACATAGCATCCCCCACCCCTGTCGTCCTGGGTATGTCGATAAATTACATCTGTGTCCAGGGTAAGATGATAAACTATATCCAACAGCAAGGCCTCTGATCAGGAGGGTTTGAAGAGCATGGAACCACATCTTAATTGCTGGTGTTCCCAGGTCCACCCTGACCCAGGGTGGTAGCACCTGTTAGGGTCCCAGCTATGGGCAAATAGTCAATCCCAAAACTGAAGCATTTTGAAACTGTAAACATAGGTTTTAATACCAGAAATACTTTGTCAAAAATTATTACCAGAAATAGATTTTTGACAAAACAAAATATTACCAGGAAAAAAGTTGTCGGCATTAAATGCCCCATTGAGGTTTTGATATGCCGCCAAATAAAACAAACCAAAACTCGCCCCGCTGGTTCAAGTTTAATAATAAAAGTTATAAACTTGTCAAAAGTTACCGTGTTATAAAGTCTAGAATTGGTAAAAGTCTAGAATTCGAGTAAACTGGGAATGGATGGCAGAACTGGGACAAAGTGATGGTAAAAGGTCAATAAAGACAGGAAGTTGTAGAGAGCTGGGAGTGCTTATATTCTGAAAGCATATTGCATATAAAGAAAATAAGATAATACTTCTAAAAAACATTATAGGGATGCAACAAATATTTAACAGGTGCTACATGATTCCAAATTATTTTTGAATTGATAGATGTATCAATTCAAGAATTAGCCCTCATTGTCTTAGCAATGTTTCTACAGAGAGTCGACATTTCTTGGATACATGAAGTAAAAAAAGAGGTCTTGGAGAATTTAACATTAACAAAAGGTCCAAAAGTTACTTTGAGAAACAAAAACCAGGAACTTCTAGAGAGTCATGATCTCCCAAGCCCTAAAAGAACATGATATATAAAAGAAGACTTTTCTAGCAACTAATATACCAGTTTATATAAAGATTTAACAGGTGCCAGATGATTCTGTATTATTCTTGGATTAACTGATAAATGAGCCAGCTTGATAACTTGCACCAAATTTGTCATTCCATTCTTATTTGGTTCTATTCAGAATCTTTACCATCTTTGGATATTTGCCCTTTGCAATCAATGTCGAAAGAGGATGCAGATATTATGTTCTTTCACCATGGCATTCCTTCTCATCCAATCAGGACAAAATTTTAATTTTGTCTTGAATTTATTGTATTTTTTTTTTAATTTTTACTGCCGTGTTCCGTAACTCTTAACAAATTCATTTTCTTTATAATTCTATAAATAGCCATGATTCCTGGGGAAAGAGTATGGAGTAGTTTCCTCTTGCCTTCTCAGTGGAGTGGAATTCATAGCTGATTATGGCTCTCCACAGATTCCTTTTCTTTATTATGTATGAATTGCCTTCTTGAGAAAGATAGTGGAGTGGATTCTTGTTGCCTTTTCTACAGTTTGGAATTCAGAGTTTTCCTTTTCTTCAGGACATAGGTGATCATTTTTTCTTCATCTAGGACATGTCTTCTTGGGAAATATAGTGTATGGCTTCTCCTTCACAGAGTTTTCCTTTTCTTCAGGACATAGGTGATCATTTCCTTTATCATCTATGAATTGCCATGTCTTCTTGGGAAATATAGTGTAGGGGCTTCCTGGTACCTTTTCAGAGTTTTCCTTTTCTTCAGGACATAGGTAATCATGGCTTCCACAGGTTCCTTTTCCTTATGAATTGCCATGTCTTCTTGGGAAATATAGTGTAGGGGCCTTTTCTTTGGAATTCAGAGTTTTCCTTTTCTTCAGGACATAGGTGATCATGGCTCTCCACAGATTCCTTTTCCTTTATCATCTATGAATTGCCATGTCTTCTTGGGAAATACAGTTTGGAATTCAGAGTTTTCCTTTTCTTCAGGACAGGGGTTCCTGGTACCTTTTCCAGTTTGAATTCAAATTTTCCTTTTCTTCAGGACATTTTCCTTTTCTTTTTCAGACATAGGTAATCATGGCTCTCCACAGGTTCCTTTTCCTTTATCATCTATGAATTGCCATGTCTTCTTGGGAAATATAGTGTAGGGGCTTCCTGGTACCTTCACAGTTTGGAATTCAGAGTTTTCCTTTTCTTCAGGACATAGGTAATCATGGCTCTCCACAGGTTCCTTTTCCTTTATCATCTATGAATTGCCATGTCTTCTTGGGAAATATAGTGTAGGGGCTTCCTGGTACCTTCACAGTTTGAATTCAGAGTTTTCCTTTTCTTTCATGGCTCTCCAGATTTTTTCCTTTTCTATGAATTGCATGTCTTTGGGAAATATAGTGATCATTCACAGTTTGGAATTCAGAGTTTTCCTTTTCTTCAGGACATAGGTAATCATGGCTCTCCACAGATTCCTTTTCCTTTATCATCTATGAATTGCCATGTCTTCTTGGGAAATATAGTGTAGGGGCTTCCTGGTACCTTCACAGTTTGGAATTCAGAGTTTTCCTTTTCTTCAGGACATCAGGTAATCACAGATTCCTTTTCCTTTATCATCTATGAATTGCCATGTCTTCTTGGGAAATATAGTGTAGGGGCACAGGTTTGAATTCCTTTTCAGGGACATAGGTAATCATGGCTCTCCACAGATCATCATCTATGAATTGCCATGTCTTCTTGGGAAATATAGTGTAGGGGCTTCCTGGTACCTTCACAGTTTGGAATTCAGAGTTTTCCTTTTCTTCAGGACATAGGTAATCATGGCTCTCCACAGATTCCTTTTCCTTTATCATCTATGAATTGCCATGTCTTCTTGGGAAATATAGTGTAGGGGCTTCCTGGTACCTTCACAGTTTGGAATTCAGAGTTTTCCTTTTCTTCAGGACATAGGTGATCATGGCTCTCCACAGATTCCTTTTCCTTTATCATCTATGAATTGCCATGTCTTCTTGGGAAATATAGTGTAGGGGCTTCCTGGTACCTTCACAGTTTGGAATTCAGAGTGATAGGTGATCATGGCCCTGCACAGATTCCTCTTTCTTAATTATCTGTGAATATGCAATCAATTTCTAAAGAGGATTCTGTTATTGTGTCCTTTCGTCATGGCATCCCTTCTAATCTAGTCACTGCACCAGTGTAATTTTGTCTTGGATTGACAGAGAATTGTATTCATGATTCTCTCTACAGAGAATCTCTTTCAAGGTTTAAACATAAGCAAAATAAATTAAAACTATCACAAAATTGAAAGATCACTACCAACATCAATGCCTGCTATTTCCAATTAACTAAATTTATGAATACTTTAATGAAATATTTTGTTATTTATGAACAAACGTTTTCGTTTTGCAATAAACAATTCCACATTTCAAAACCAATTAAATTGAGACCAATGAGCCATTCTTAAAATTTAAACTGTGTTATTTATTGACTAGCAAGGTGATTCGAAACTGTCTGGTGACAAGTTGGTTTCATAATTATTTCTTTGCAGTAAATTTTACTTATACAGATATTTACATACCTGCTTATGTGTCATTCTCCAGATTTCAATATTTCTGTCAGATTGTGTTTGAATAAAGAGAAATTCCAGTGGACTTGCTTATGTATGTATAGTAATGGTAATATTAGCCATATGGTGGTGGTAATGGTAATATTAACTGTATGGTAATGGTAATATTAGCTATATGGTGGTGATAATGGTAATATTAACTGTATGGTAATGGTAATATTAGCTGTATGGTAATGGTGATGGTAATATTAACTGCTTGGTAATGGTAATACTATCCATATGGCAATGGTAATACTAGCTGTATGGCAATGGTGATGGTAATGATAATATTAGCCGTATGGTAATGCTAACTTGTAATGTAGGAATGTAACTTGTCTGAATATCTGCATTAGTAATCGTGATAGAGTAGTGAGTGGTTACCAATAAGATAAGGGTTGCAGAGTGGAGAATAATTCATCACCCACAAGGCCACATAAGCAATTACAAAATGGGAGAGTCGAGTTTCAATTTCATTTGGCTTTGTTATATTTACTTACATGCAAACACACTTAGGAAAAGTATAAATCCACCTCTTCTACTCCCAGCTATGGGTTAATTAGTAGAACATGTTTTGATTATTGCCATTCCAACAAATCTTTCAGAAGAAATGTTTGACAAAAAATGGTCACTTTCAAAGAATGTTACATCATTTTCAAAAATTGATTATTTGTATATATATATATATATATATATATATATATATATATATATATATATATATATATATATATATATATTTGTGTATTTAATTGTAATATATGGAAAAATATTTGTGAATATGAAATGATTATGATAAAAATAAGCAGACATAATGTTTGTAATTTATTCAATCAGACATATATATATATATATATATATATATATATATATATATATATATATGGGCATGTGGCTGAGTGGTTAGAATGTTTGCTTTCTGACCATCAGACCCATGTTTGAATCTCACCATGGTTGATTTGTCAGGAGGTAGACTCCCTGATGTTATCAGTCAGGAGGGGATGATCCCTGTGTGCAGTGCCTTTGAAAAGTGCCTGAAAACCATACCACAGATTGACCCAAGCCTTGTGAGAAACTGGGTAGACAGAACCCTTGGGGTTGTCGATAGCTGTGCTAAGCACAAAGCCACAAGTCATCGTGACCGAGGGCTTGAGGCTTTGCTGGCCTTTGTTTAAATTGTTGATCACAATAGATATCACGCTTTCTCCCAGAAACTGTAACTAACGTCTGCTCAGCATAGTTGCACTAAAAATCACAGGTGGGCTCTGTGGGTGCTGAACAAACACAAAAGTACCTGAGCAAGCGTCTGCAATTGGGATTGGCTAGCTGCCCTAATAGACGAGGATCCTCAACTAGGAGTGGTCAGCTATTAATTAATTATATATATATATATATATATATATATATATATTTAGTTATTTATTGATGTGAGTTTGTTTGACCTTGGGTTTCACAGTCTCTGCAATCATCAGATCACAGATAGCGTAAACCCAGGGTCACAAACTCACATCAATCCAACTAATTATGTTAGATCTATCACTGACATTGAGCGCTTTCCAATAAGTACTACGGACATATAATATATAAATAATATATATTAAAATTGCATATATATATATATATATATATATATATATATATATATATATATGTAAAATGTGTATGCATATAAATATATATATGTGTGTGTGTGTTTGTGTGAGTGTACACATGCACCCACATACAGACTTACGCATGTACATATGTAGGTTTAAAAAAATCATATCTCTTTTAAGTTTTAAGATGCTTGTCAGGAATATATTTTCTTAGAAATCAATTTAATCAATTTTTACAATAAACCCCCTTGATATTTTTTTAAATTTTATTACTTGCTTTTTTTTTTTGTCTTCCTCTTTCAAATCTTTTCATTCATTTCATTTGTTTTCAGTTGCCACCTAACTGAAGCAGCTGTCGACAAAATATAGCAGAATCTTTCCAAAAATGAAATACTTTTCTTCATTATCTCACTCCCTATCCCGGTACACGTTATTGCATCCGTTGCCTAACTCTTTCCCCGAGGCAATGATTATAAAATCCTTATTTTGTTCTCCAATACAGTTTTCATTTTTTTTTTCTTTTCCTTTTAGGGGATCATTCTCTTCTAGGAAAGAAAACTTTCATGTTGTTCTTTTTTATTATTATTATTTCTTTTGTGGTGGGGGTGCGGCAAAATTATCCTTTTCCCTTTTATTTTTTATATAGACTCTTCCATTGAAAAGCTTCATGTAGCTAATATACCCGTTGGGATCCGAACTGTTTATACACCAAAAGACACCTTTTTCTCCATTTTTTTTTTTTTTTACTTTTCAGATCTTTATTGTTTATTTTTATTTTCATTTTTTTTTTAAACCTCACAAGATTTTCACATCTATACCTTCAGGATAACAAGCTATAATCTGTTAATTATTCTTTTTTTTTTTTGTAATTATTTTATTTTAATATCCTCAGGTGTTTATTATAAAAATCTGGTAAAAATCAACAAAAAATACACAAAGCAAACAATGAGATACAGTTCTTATTTCTATTATTAAATCTAAATCCATCATACCAGATTAATGTAGATATACAAAAGCTGATCTATTTCTGTTATTTCTGAAGATGTGGTCATTCTTCTTATTTCATGTATCATGTCCTTTCTACATATAGGCGATCCTGGCTCTCCACAACTTCCTCTCCTTTGTAGCTCTAAGCAATGTTTGTCACCTGACACCTCCCTTCCAGTCCCTGTATCTGCCATCCATTTTCACAACCTTTTTAGATTGGATACTCTCTATTTCCCTCTGTCACTGTTGACTTCTGTATATCCTGTGAGTGTCAAATTCTCCAAGTCTTCTTTCCTCATTACATGTCCTAGAAATTTCAGCTGTATCTTTCTGATTCTAAGCATAAAGTCCTTTTGTTTCCATATTCCTTAGAACTTCTTCATATGTTTCATTTATGGAATTCTCAGCATCCTTCTGTAGAACCACATCTCTCTTGCCTCAGGTGTCTTCTTCACTTGTGAGGAAACTGTCCAGCATTCACTCTCATATCGAAGGATTGATATTACATAACATTCCAGCAATCTCTTACAATCGTAACAATTTGGCACTTTTTGAGTAAAATTGCACATGACTTTTTCAAAAATCTCTGGTTTTCATCAGGCAAAGTTTAGACATATATATATATATATATATATATATATAAGACATATAATCTTAAGATGTGCTATATTTATGGGATAAAGTGCTCAATATCAGAGATAGAGCGTGTGTAAATATAAAAGTGAACATAGACGTCAACACTTAGAGGCGACAGTCTGTTTCATGCTAGCATGAAACAGACTGTCGCCTATAAGTGTTGACTTCTATGGTCACTTTTATATATATATATTTAAAGAGAGAGCGATGCAGGTACATAAATAAACACATACATATGCATGACTCAATTTATCATTGGAAGCATATACACAGATATGTACATACGATCACACAAACACACACACACACACACACTATATATATATATATATATATATATATATATAGAGAGAGAGAGAGAGAGAGAGAGATGCAGTTTCATAAATAAACATATATACATATGTATAACTCAATTGTATTGTAGGCAGCATTGTGTGTATATATATCTATATGTGTGTGTGTGTGTGTGTGTGTGGATAGATAGATAGATAGATAGATAGATAGATAGATTTTCCAATATTCGAATACAGACATATTTTTAGGTCTACACACATATGAGGCTAGATCAATTATTCTATAAAATGACATAGTTATTAGCTGAATTTTGATCTGAAAATTTCACTGTATAATATTTGATTTATCCAATTGATAGAGAAGCTTTAGTGGACATGCACTGACAAGCAATGACATTTTGTGGAAAAATAGATATTTATTTTTAAAATAAATGCTTTATTTCATCATTAGGCTATGGATGTTTTGATTTACCTCTGTACACACACATACATTGTATTTTGAAAAGAACAAGGTTTCTAAATATAAAAGCACAGAATTAATTGAAAAAACTAATTAAGGATGATACTTTGTATGACACTTCTAAAAATTCTAAAAATTGTTGTAATTCTCCCAACTTTTTTCATTTCTTTGCTTCTAAAACTGATTTCATTCCTTCTTTACATACAAACATGACCCAATGTTGTTGGAAAAAAAAAAAAAAAAGAAATTCTTAGGTTTTTTTCACATTCTTTCCTTTGCTTGGGTGATCATGTCTCTTTTCGATTTATGATTGACTTGACAGAATTCTCACAGTAGGTTGCCATTACTTTCTGCAATAGACTGGTTGCCAATCAAGGCTATGGGACCCTGTCTGTCCTGCTATTTAACCCATAGCTGGGTAGAGAAAAGCTGGATTCCTACTTTTCTCCAAGGTTATTGCAACTGAATGCAATGAACTCAACTGGAATTCAAACTCAGCTCTCTGATTTCTCATTCTGATCCACTATTACACCAACCATGTATCTATTTCACATTAATTAGTCTGAAAAGTCAATATTCAAAAGACAATACATAACTTGGGTGAGGATAAGTAATAAAGTTCAAAAAATAATTTAAAATGAAAATATTTAAGTATTTTATTACAGATGTTCAACCTTTTTTTTATCACAGTTACAACAGCATGTTTGTCTTTGTAATTTACCCTTGAAGATGATCTTAGAAAATGTTGAAAGTACTTGGGTTAGAAAAACTACGGCGCCTTCCTTCATCTCAATATCAAGAAACTAATTAGACACTTGGAAAGGATCAGTATAAAAATAAGTAGACACAATGCCTATATTATTCAACAAAATACATTTAAAAGAAAACATACTGCCTAAATATACATTTTATTTGTGGAGGCTGTTTTATATATATATATATATATATATATATATATATGATGGACTCTTGTGTCAATTTTGAGGTATGAGGATCTGACAACCTCATTCAATTTTTATATTTGTGTCGTATGTGACATTACGCTTCAGTCTCGCTAGTGACCTGCATACAAATCCATATATTGTGCAACAGCCAGGATCTTGGCACATAACTACAGGAATATTTGTTGATGCTTTTCGCTGTTGTCTCTCATTTTTTAGCCAGTCAATATGACTGATTTTGAAATTTCTGATACCATACTGGCACAAATATCTCCATTTATTTCTATCCAGGGCAACATGCTCAAATTTAGTATAAGGTACATTGACAGCTGAGAGGTTATATGTATATCCTTCCCGTGTGTTACAAACTAAGATTCCTTTCCATTCAGCTGCCACTGACCGTTTTTATTGTAATCAAGAGCAGCTGTATACATTTTCCAGTATGTGTATATCTATTGCCATAACAATTGATGAATATTTGGAAATGTTAACTAGTTCTCAGATTGATACGCTCTTCAAAATCTGATCACACATCATAATTTTGGTGAGTTCTTGGTCAGGTCAATCTGAGAATTAAATTCTTACCGGGTCCAAACGTCTTTGATCATCAAATGATTACACTATTGACAATGGCTATTTCTGCTACTGCCCTCTCCCCACCCAACAAACACACTTTCAATGTCATCTATTAAAGTTTTATTCCCTACTAAATTTAAGTTTTTGTGTCATATATGAAAACTTAGCAGGAATAGCAAGTCATAATAGGTGCAAATCACAAAATAAGGCTCAACCACTATATTTGATGATGGACTCTCCTGTTGATTTGGACATATCAGAATTGGACAACCTCATTTAGTTTTTATGTTTGTGTCATATATTACACGTTAGTCCTTTGTGCAATAGCAAGGATCTTGAAACATAACCACAGGAATATTTGTTGATGCTTTTCGCTGTTGTCTCTCATTTTTTAGCCAGTCAATATGACTAATTTTGAAATTTCTGATACCACTCTGGCACAAATATCTCCATTTATTTCTATCCAGGGCAACATGCTCAAATTTAGTATGAGGTACATTGACAGCTGAGAGGTTACTCTTTAGCTTGTCTTTATACCTTAGCCACAGAATCCAACAGGCCTTTGTCCACTGTCAAGCTGGCTATACATGAGGACATTAGGTATTCTGTCATCACTTATACTTGCAACATGACCAGTCCAGCAAAGTTGTGACTGCATTAGGAAAGTCTCAGTTTCACCAATGTTGCACTTTTGCAAGAAGATCATATATATATATATATATATATATATATATATATATATATATATATATATATATATATACAAATATATATTGAGTATAACAAATCTTCCAGGAATGGAATACAAATACAGTGCTGTTCGATAAAAATGACTCACATGATTTTTTTTTAAAAATATTTTTTGTCTATTGTTTTTGGGGTTAAAATAAATTTTAATCTTACTACTATAAAGACCCCTTCCTGACCACCTAGGAAAAAAGTTTATTCATCCTAAGGTATTCTATTGATAATTATAAATTTGGATATAAATGAGATTCAGGTAAAAAACTCATATATATCGCATTCTAATGATTAAACTGGTAAATTTAAAGAGCTTTTGATAAAACATTGAAAACTATTTTACAATACACTCAGAACAATATTCTAGAGAATTCTAGAACAGCTTAAATTAAATCTAGAGTATTCCAGAAAGCCTCATACAGTATACAAACAGCTTGAAATAGCCACTCAAGTCACTAACCAGATGAAAGGGTACAAACACGCATCAGAACCACTTAAGGCATCTATTATTGCCCTCTCAAAAGCAGGCAAGTCTACAAGAGAAATTGCAGAAATTGCTATAACCTCACAATCAACTGTCTCTCGAGTACTTAGGGCACATAATGATGTCATTCCTGCTCCATGGAAGGAAACAAGTGGACGGAAGAAAAAGATTGATGATAGAATTTGCAGGATAATCAAGAGAGAAGTTGCAAAGAATAGGACTATAACTAGCCAAGAAATTGCAGCCAGTCTAAGCGAAGAGCAAGGTGTTAGTCTTGCCTCTTCCACAGTCTGTCGGTGGCTGTTAGAATAAGGTTACAAATCTTGTACACAAAGGTTTAAGCTGCTAATAAGCAAATCCAACAAAGCCAAGAGACTTGAATGGGCTCACTATTACAAAAATTTCACCTTGGAAGACTGGAAGAATTTTCTCTTCTCTGATGAAATGAAAGTTGAGCTAAATTCAAAGGATAAGGTGAGTCACTTTTATTGAACAGCACTATCTGTTTGGAGTAGTTGGGTAGCAACTGTTCATTTATTCATGTTTATTTAAGTCCAATGAAAGTTTCATGGGATGAACTTTGTTGTTGTAATAGTTACTTTGATTTCATTCATACTGACTGGTGTTGGGGTCTTGAATTTTGGATGCTGATCCAAAAACAAAAATAATCAATCCAAATAAATAAATAAAATAATAAACAAATTAAAAAATGTCCCTAAACCAAAATAGCAGAATAGACCAATCCAAAAATGACACAAGGATTTGTTCTTTTTTTCTTTGATAATTTCACCCCAGGTAAGGCAACAGAGCCACTGAAAGGGTTTACTGATATAAAGAAAAAGAAAAAAAAACATCATTAAGGAGAGAGAAGAATAAAAGAACAGAATTTAAGAGGACAGAAGATAACGATTGACATTGCATTTAAATCTTTGAAGATCAAACTTAAATAAAAAGCAAGAAGCTGGAGGAGTGTTCCAGAAGCAAGAAGTGGTAAAAAAGAAACTGTTAACATAGAATTTATGTTTACATCTAGCCATTTTGACTGTAAAATGATGATATCTTGCCACCAATCTAGTAATGCAGTTAAATTCATAGAGTCTCAGTAAGATAAAGAATTCACTGACGCCATCTTGCTTTTCCTTCACTTAGCCATTAGTCTGTACTAAGTTAAGAATAGTGAGGATCAGCAACTGACAAGAACCAAAATCGAATAGAGTAAATAAAAATTTAAAAAATAAGCAAATAAATAAGAAAAAACAAGTATAAATTAATCCAAATAAATAAATATATGAACAAATTAACAAATTGTTCCTACTAAAATAACTATTAGAAATAATAAAAATAAACATTAATAATCAAAAACAAGTAAAAATAATCAATACAAATAAATAAATAAAATAATAAACAAATTAAAAACTGCCCCCCAAAAATAGCAGAATAGACTATGGCAATCAATCCAAACATTGGACAAATAAATAGCTTTATTTTCTCAGACCAAAACAAACTATTAAAAAAGCGACCTAAGCAAATCCCCCCCCCCAATTTTTTTACTATGTTAATAAAACATCGAAAACCGAAAAGAATAAATAAATATATAAAATAAAAAATGAAAACAAGTTAAATAAATTAACCCAAATAAATAAACAAGCCACTCCTACGAAAATAACTGCCAGAACAGATTACCCACAATGCACCACAGACCCATATATATAGTCAAGAAAGAAATCCAACACTTGCGGCCTGACAATTGCGTCTAGCATGAAACAGCCTGTTGCCTCTGAGTGTTGACTTCAATGTTCACTTTTATATTTATTTCTACATACGCTCTATCTCTGATATTGAGCACTTTATCCCATAAATATAGCACACCTGAAAACTATATTTCTTCATATATATAAATATATACATACATACATACACATACACACATATATATATGTGTGTGTGTGTGTTTTGCGTGTGTGTCTATGTATGTATGTATATAGTAACAATATGCATTTCATTTCTTATCCTTTTGTGCAGAACAAATACCATATTTATTATGAGTATAAGTTTCAGCTGTACTATTATTTTTAAATAGTTCAATAGTTCTGTTATTTAACATTCAGCACTGTTTTTTCTTATGCTATAGTGTATTTATATATATTTGTATACAATCACAAAGTCAAACATCTACCTATATTTACCCATTCGAATATATATATATATATATATATATATATATATAAAAAGAGAGAAACCACAAATTTTTAAAGGAATAAATTTTCTGAACCTAATGATTTTATTACCACTTAGGTAAAAATTCACTTTTGCAAACAGTCCAAAAATGAGATCAACGCTCACTACAAATACAGAAAATGAACACTGAAACATTAAAAGAACATAAGGAAAATTGATTCCTTTTATTTGCCTTAAGAAGGTCACACGACTGGAAACCCCTGTAGTAAAAATATGAAGAATAAAATATAATATATATACTAAAAGAAACCAAAGGACCCCCCCCATCAATACTGGAAAGAGCGATAACAGATACTGAACTTGAAAAACCTGTTTTCCTGAAAAATTGTTTTAAGAGAAAGATTTTATAAATTTCACCCTTATTAGTACTGGCTGCTCGGTCAATGAATACCGAATGTTTCCTTGTAGGGAAACGGCTAATATCACTATTACCATCATGACTGAGTGTCAGGAGGGTTAATTTATTTAAGTTTGAAATATGATGCAAGCAATGACACTTAGGGGGTCATATCTACAAACTTGGGAACACTTTAAATTGGAGACCGTCTGAGTGAAGTGGATTACCTGAGCTGAAGCTACTTCTAACCGGGGTGGGGGGGCATTTGCAAAGTTATGCGCAGCTTTTACCAAAATCTGTCACCATATTTTGCACATTTGGTTGTACTTGGTGATGACTTGTCATGATGGCTATTTTAAACTTCTTATGTTTCTCCAGTGTCACTTTCTTGTCATTATGTTATTTCTATTTGGCTATGATGCATGGGCCTGGTATACATTTATAAGACTAGGCTTCATAATGGGTATATTAATGGGTTTCATATATTTGTAGTCTAACATGCAATTTTGATATGCTGCTCTCACAATTAAGAATTAAAAAAAAACATTAAAAAACGCATTATAATCTGAAATACAAAAGATTGTACTTGCAAGTAATGTTTATATATTCGAAAAAAAAAATCTCAGTGTAGGAACAAGACAAAAGAATATTGTGTTGCACCAATTTTCTGAATAGGAAGGACTGGTTTGCATGCTTTGACTTTTCCTTGGGCTTGAAACCTAACCCCAAACACTGAGGTAGACCAAGATATTTGAATAAATTACCATACATTTATATGATATATATATCTTCAGACATCTCAAAGAAGATATTCCTTGACATGGACAGCAAAACAAGAACAATCTATCTGTTTTAATTAAATAAAGGGTTTAGTTTGAAACTCTCTGAGGGTTAAATGGCTTAAAAAATTTGTTCATGCCAGGTCAGATTTTGAAAAGTTGTTCAGAAATTTTCAACACTCTCTTACATGAATATCAAATTTTACTTGAGATTGATATGGTTAGCAATGTTGGATTAAAAGCTTTAATAAAACCTATGCAAGATATCATAGATTACATAAAGAGGTTGCAATTCTGATAAGATCAGAAGATTGTTGTTATGTCTGTAGTTGTTCTAATCATGTGTTGTTAAGGAATTTATAAATTAGGAATGAGCTCATGTAAAAAAAACTCACAACCCCAAAAGAGAGACATTGATTAGACCACATTATAAAAGATGATGTAATGAAAATGAAATAACAACAGACAAATGCAGCCCATTGAGCAATACTCTAATGTAGCCTTGAAGAAACTCAATCTTTTTTTTTTAATAATTTCACCCTCAAGCAAGGCAACAAGGCCACTAAGATGCAGTTGGTTACTGAGTGTGAAAGAATGTAAGAAAAACATTATTAAGGAGTGAGAACAATAAAAGAACAGGAATTAAGAAGACAGAAAATAAAAACGGACATTGCATTTAAATTTTTGAAAATCAAACCTGTCTGGAATGCAAGAATCTGGAAGAAAGTTTCACAAGTGAGAAGTGTGAGAACAGAAACTATTAGCATAGAATTTACATTTACATCATCTAGCCAATTCAACTGTGAAGAGACCATCCGCCAATCTAGTACTGCACTTAAATACATAAAGTCTAAGTACAATAGAAGAATGTTCATAAGAACAAATACCATGAAAGTATTTATAGAAAAGGCACAAGGAAATTACATTACAGTGATAGGAAAATGACTGAAGGCAAGATGCCAGGTCAGGACCAATAACATTGCAGATTCTTCTTTGGATTTTATCAAGGATCTTTAAATATATGGCAGGAGCATCAGACCATATGGGGCAGCAATATGGATGAATGGTAGAATTATTGCTATGTAAGATAGGTTCAGGTGAAAAAAATTGTCTCACACAAACAAAGAGAATCAATTTTCCTAGCAGCAGACCTAGCAATTGATTCAATATAATCTTTCCAGCTGCAGAAAACAATAGCTCAAGAATTCTTAGTGAGTCAATCTCCTGGAAGTTATCATTAGCCATATTGATGGAAGGCAGAAAGGGTTTTCTCAGATGATTAATAGAAAACAGTTTTGTTTCACCTCAAGCAAGGCGGGAGCACCACTAGCACCCAAGGGGTTACAGAGAGTGAGAGCAAGAGTAAAGAGGCATGAAAGAGGAAAGGATGAAGAGAAGGACAGGGAATCTGGAGATGTCGATTGACATTGCATTTGAATATTTAGAGATTATAACTATCAGGGAAGCAAGTAAGAGGAAGGGAGTTCCACAGACGGGAAGTGTGAGACTGGAGTAGAAAAGATGGCTAAGATGGCTGTTTGAACAGTGAAAGGGTGGGACTGAGATGCCAACCTAGTAGCACGTTTAAATTCATGTAGTTTGGGAACCAGCGAAAGTAACTTGTCATAGCAGTAACCATGAAAGTATTTGTAGAAAAGACAGAGAAGCGACATCACATTTGTGAGAAAGTAACTGTAGACGAGATTCCAGATCAGGACCAATCACATTGCATATCCATCTCTGGATTTTATCGAGGACCTTAAGAGGAATAGCAGGGGCTCCATACCATATATATAGCGACAGTATTCTATGCAAGAGCGATTTATAGATTTGAAGGATGGACTCAAGCAAGAAAAACTTTCTGGCATGACACAGAGGACCAACTTTCCTTGCGGTAAAGAACTTGAAAGAGGTTATAACGAACACACTGACATTCCACACTACTTCAAACAAATGGCTAGGAAGGAAAACCCATCAATACCAGAAAAACTGATAATAGTTCCTGGACTTGAAAAAACTATTTTCTTGAAAAATTCTTTTAAGAGAAAGATTTTATAAATTTCAACAGAATATAGTACAACCTGTTTAGTCAATGAATGCCAAGTATTTCCTTATCAGTAAATAGCTAATATTACCATTACCATGGTCATTCAGTCAGTTATGGGTCATGTGTGATACACGCTTAGGCAATCATGCATCCTTCGATACATGACTGACGAGACAGATTTTTTCCCACAGTAGATTGCCATTTCTTTCTGTAGTAGACCAGTTGCCATCGAAGGCTACAGAACCCAGTCTGTCCCATTATTTACCCATAGCTGAGGGGGAGAAGAAGAGGATTCATACCTTCCCAAGGGTATTAGCACATCAGTGAATCTAATGGATTTGACTGAAATTCAAAGTTGGCTCTCTGATTCCTCAATCCAAGCCATTATCCATTACTCCACCGTAATACTTATAAAAAAATAGGTGATATGTGATGTGATGTAATGGTTCAAGTATTCAAAGAAGCAGTGAACAGATTAATAAATATAATTTAATTTAATTTAATAATTAATTTTAACATTAATAATAATTTAATTGAATTTACAATCATAAGACATAAATTGTTTCCAATGGCAATTTTTAATGGTAGCTTTAGCGAAAACTAGTAAATTAAAAATATATATGGTATTATATGAGGGTTCAAATATCCAAGATAAACATATCGATAAACTTAATTTTATTTGTCAAAATAAAGCATAAGAAATCTTATATAGCAATTTTTAATAGCAATTAACAAAATCATTGATGCTATTATTTTTTTTTATCCCATGACTCATCAGGGTCGTAGGGCTATGTATACAGCAGCCGTGGTAGAAGTGGTGTTTCTTGGGCAAGATAGCCTGAGTGAACCCAACCCTCTCTTTGCTGGTTTTGAATTCAAAGTTTTTCCTTCTCCTAGACTGGTTGCCACCCAAAGTTCTAACTCAATCCTACTATTTAGCCTTAGTAAGGGAGTGAAGAAGAGGATTCATACATTTCCCAAGGGTATTAGCACATAAGTGAAAGTAATGGATTTGACTGGAATTCAAACTCGGCTCTCCAATTCCTCAATCTGAGCCACTATCCATTACTCCACTGTGCCTCCCTTTTGGAAGTGCCAGATAGGATGTTGTAAAAGGCTTGCTTATTCCATCTTACATGCCCACTGGCAGCTCCTCTGTTCGTTGTTGTTGCCGAGGTCAATAATGAAACACACGGTGGTATTATATGAAGGTTCAAATATTCAAGGTAGCAGTGAACATATCGATAAACTTAATTTTATTTACCAAAATAAAGCATAATTAGATTTAGATTTATATAAAAATAAATGCAACATTATCTCTAAAATATTGGTTTGGTTTGTTTGTTTAATGGCATATCAACTTTTTATGGGTCATTTGAGAGCTTTGGTAATTTTTTTCTGTTTTCTAAAAATGTATTGCTGGTAATTTTTTGATTTTTTTACTATGTAAATGAATTGCTGATAATTTTTCTGTTTTTTGTATTTTTATATTTTCATGTCTTGATCCCAGTTTGGGGGTTCACTATCTGCTCATTGCTGGTACCCTAATAGGTACTATCACCTTGGATCAATATGGACCTGTGAACAACAGCAATTAAGAGGTGATTCTATGCTCCTCAAAACCTCCTGATCAGAGGCTTTGCTGCCAGATGTAGTTTATCATCATACCCAGGATGATCTAAAATATTGTTTTGCTTTTCAGCTAATTTTTCCTCAAAAGAAATAGTACCAAACATAGCTGTAACTAAAGATAATATAATGAAAGTATAACAGCTTGCAGAACAGGTGAAGGATAACAGGTGCCACAACTAGCCTTAGTGTTGCCCTGGAGATTCAGATTACTACACTTAACAACAAGAATTATTATGAAGCTGAAATTTAATTTTAGTAAAAGATAGAAATTTTATATGTAGTATGTGATTCACACCAGGAAATACCAGAAATCTGAACTGAATTTAATATCCAGCAGGAACCTTTGATATTAGAAGAGTTGATCCGTGGTGACCCCAATATGTATCGGGTTCACCCAAAGAGATTCCAAAGTAGGTTTTGCACATGGTGCTGCCTCCAAATGACCTAGGAACTCCACAGGTTGACCTAGAAGGTGTCCTCTAAGCCATCAAGTGCAGAATCGGGCATCAAAGTTGTTAGTGAATCAACATAAATAAAGAAGTGAAGCCAGCTGATATACTCACAGAAGACAACCAGATAACAGGAAGTTATATAAAAACCAATATTACAAGCTGAGAAGCAGAATCCTTTACACACTCACAAGAAGATCAAATGTTTGCAGAAAAACCTGAAACTATATACCCTTGTATACAGCCAATGTTAATTTGACGAGTTCAAAATGGAATAAATAACTATTTTATATATGGAAAATTTAGTCTAGGTGTGGTTGTCAAAATCACTGCACACATGACCAATTCCCTCCAGATATATGGATTGAAAGCCACAAAGCACTGTGTGTCTTGGGCAAGAAAATCTGTCAGAGGTCAACCCTCCCCAAGTTAAATCACAGCCAATGTCCTCCAGCATGAAGGTTTGTATTGGTCACAAACACATGGCTGTTAATTTCATTGGAGGAAACCCTCCAGCCTGGCTGTTGACCTCAGTATAGGAAATCCCTCCACCCAGCAATGCAGTGTCATTACCACACTGATGTATGGCTATGAAGTCCTGTCAAATGGGTGACGACCCTACAAAAAGGTTCATCCGCCTTTTGTTTTTAATCTTGCTTGTTGAGTAACCACCCTTCTCACTAGAAAAGCCTGTTTAGTTGCTGATGACTTGATCATGTGGCAGAGAGTATTTATTACATGGTACCAGTAGCACTTGTAGAGTGTGACATTACATAATATTAATAATAAAAATAGTAGAATTTTCATTAGTTTCAGTGAAATTAAGGCTATTATTACACATTTTGCATTATACTAATTTAAATTCTTATAGCCATATCACATTGAAATGCCAGTTCCCATATGATCACTGAAGTTAAGCAGCATCAGGCCTTGTCAATACTTAGATGGGCGACTGCTTAGGAGTAGCAAGTGCTGTAATTTTGGATATGCAGGAGTTGTAATGGATAACAGCTCCAAATTGGATAACCATGTTTCAATTCTAGTCAGGTTCATTGTATTCATTTATGTGCAAATACCATTGTGAAAGGTACGAATCCACCTCTTCTCCTCCCAGATATGGGTTAATTAGTAGACCTTGCATCAGTAAATCATTATTATCTCCTAAAAATTCTTACAATCTAAAAATATATTCTGGCTTTAAATAACCTGCAAGAAGTTGATAGACCATAAAAAAGCAAATCAATCAATCATGCTGTCAAAAATATGACAATAATATTACACAGCCAATGTGAAATAACTGAAAAGGAAATGCCACACAAATATATTGATTGATTGATTCTTTCATTTTCTACAGTTTATCAACCCTTTGCAGGTCATTTAAAGCCAGAAAATATCTTTATATTCTAAGAATTTGTTTTTTGTGATAATAATGATCTAGTGGTATAATTCTTATTAATTGACATATAGCTGGGGGAGAAGAAGTGGATTCATACCTTTCTGAAGGAAACTTGACTTTCCAATTAGCAATTCCAAGTCAATATCCATTACACCACCCACTCATCTAAGCTTATAGCACCTAGTACTCCTAAGCAGTCACCCATCTAGTTACTGACTAGGCATGACGTAGCTTAACTTTGGTGATCGTACAGGAACCAACATTTCAACATGATGTCACCACAAGCCTCACAAATACAATTTATGTAAGGCTAAAAGCACAAAGAAACCAGACATGCCAGCATTCAGAGGAAAAAGTTGAATAATTACTGAAAGTCCTTAACGAAAACCTGGACATAATGTTTGCTGAAGTTTGAGAAACTTTAACTATCACAAGGACAATAAAGTTGAAACTTTATTCAAACAACACATTCAATAACATTCAATTCAAATGGAATATTATCAAATGTAACTTGAAGAAAAGCTAATATAATGAAATAATTTAACTGTTTTGAAATGTAATTTTTCAAACAACAGCAGAGGTGACGCTGCTGAAGCAGAGAGTGCAATATGTATTGTCTCAAAATTACTGACACGATGATGAAAATGGTCTTTGATTAGCCAATTCAAAACATAATGTCAGAAACAACAAAGATTACAGTGTTTCCTGCAAGGAATGAAGGAGCACTAAAAGTGTGTTTAGCAAACACAATATAAATGCTAATGGACAGGATTATCTGATTATTTAGTATGGAAATTAAGAGCAGTTGTGTTTTGGTAAAGTCAGCCGCCAACGGAAGATTATAAATACAAGGAATCTATAGCGTATATCAAGAGATAAGCGTGTAGTTGAATGACATTAGATTGGGTCTAAATGCATTAAATGATTTCCATCAGGGAACACAGGCTCAAATGTTGAGCAATCAATGGATGCATTCCATTAACAGGACTTATTTCAAGGCATGTATATGGAAATAAAATTAAAGGGAAGAGTAAGAGTACGATATAAAAGGAAAGTGACAGGAGAAGGTGAATTAAATTGGATGAGCATTCAAAGTAAAATAGAGTCTCAGTAAAAGTGAATGTAAGGGAAGATGGAAGCTGAATTAAATTAGAAGTGAAAGTGAAAGTAAAAGTAAATGGGTAAAAGTGAAAGTTGAATGAAATAGAACCAAGAATAAAAATAAAGGTAGAATCAATGGGAAATTTTAAAGAAAGGACCAATGATGTTAAAAGCAGAAATGCAATGAGAACGAAGTATAAAAAAAAAGAAAGGTTGGAAGACAAAATTGTAATGTAATATAAGTGTCATAATAGATAAAAGATTCAAATAGGCTGAAGATAGAAGTGAAATACAGATTTTAAAAAGGGAGTTTTTTTAACAGACCTGATGGTTGAATGAAATAGAAAAGATAATGAAAGTAAATTTAAAACGAAAGAGAAGTTTTGATTATGAGGAATATGAAAGCAGAAATAACAATGTACGATAATTTTGAGTTCAGACATAAACAGATTTGAAAGAAGGAAAACTGAATTTAAATAAGATGAACATCAGATATCAGTATAAGAATAGACATGAAAAGTTTAGCAGCTTTGGATAAAAAATAAACACATTAAATTAAAATGAATTAAAAAATGTAAAATAGGGAGAAATTTCAGAAAGGAATAAAAAGGTGACAAAAGAAGAATTAAAAAATTAGCAGAAATGAAGTTTTAATGAGAATAAAATTCAAAAATTGAAATATAGATAAACTGGAAATTAACTCAAGCAGAAGTTGAAAGATAAAATCTAACAAGAATAAAAGCAAACATGAAAACAATGAAATAATCAAATAAATACAAATAAGTAGAGGTTAGTGCATAAAAATCAAAACAAAGTTAAGAAAGCAAAGTAATGAAAGTGAAAGTGAAAGTGAAATAATAAATCTTTAAGTATAAGAAAAGATTATGTAGAACTGTAGACTAAATAATGTTTTTAAGCAAAATAATTTCAAACATCATCTTTATAAGCATGACCAACACTGATCTGAACTTTGGTTCTCAGTCTTTTAGCTTATTTTTTTTATTTGCAGTTGCAGTGAAAAAAAGATTTTAACAGCTTTTTATTTTAGTTTTATGTTTTATTTTTCCTCTTTATTGAGTAAGAAGAATGCTGGAAGAAAAATTAGTAAAGTAAGGGATAGGAATTACATATTCAGTGATTCCCAAAGTGGATGATACCAGGGGAAAGATGAAGTGGGAAGGCGGTGAAAAAAAAAAGTGGGCAACCAGAGTGGGGCAGGGGCTTATCTGAACCCTAACCCCCCCCCACACACACACACACATTATACCTGAAGTGTATCTTGCCATCACTTTATGGCGCATCCCATTTATAGAACAATTATTATGGGAAATACTAAAATACACATTTGACATGAAATACTAGCACAAAGAAATTCCAATCAAAGGTTGACTATACATCAAGGAGAGGGTGGTAGCTAAGGTTATGTCTATACATATAGGGGAGGGAAGGGATGCTCTTTGGTATGCAAGGGGGCGGTAATCCAAAAAAGTTTGGGAACCATTACTTTAAATATATTTTCTAGAAGGTTTCTTAATTTTGTGACAGTACTGAAAAGACGAAGAAGGAGGCATTGTTATGTGTTGTTAGCCTCTGGCTAAAAGCCAACAGTGAGAGAGGGTAAGCAATGACTAAGTGGTACGTGACTGGGATAAATGAAGACTGAGGAGAAAAAAAATAATTTTGGTCTGCTTTTGAAAAATTTTAAAATTGACATGAAAACAAAATAAAAAAGAAAATAATAAATACTATTGTTAAATGATGGAATGAAAAGCAAAAAGTAAATCAAGAACGAAGAAAGAAGAGAAAAACATGAAAGAGGAAAAATAAGAAAATGAAAAATAACTGAATGCAAGAGAAAGAAAAAAGGAAGAAGAAAACCAAGAATGAAGAATATTAACCAAAAAAAAAAAGAGAGAGAGAGAGAGAGAGAGGATAATAAGATAAGCTGAGAAGGTGAAAAAAAATAATAATTAGAAAATAAATTAATATACAATGAAACCTCGGTTCACAAATTTAATTCATTCCTGAAGCCCATTCGTAACTCGAAATGTTCATAAACCAAAACTATTTTTCCAATAGGAATAAATGTAAAATGGATTAATTCATTCCTGGTCCCTAGATGACTGTGTATTTAAACTTTAACAACAGTACTTTGTGCACAAGTTTGTACACAAAACTAATAAAAATCATTAAATCTAATAAATAAATAAATCTGATACTAAACAGATAAAATATAAACGAAGACTTCAATTTTACCGTACCTGTATGTAGGAGAGTTAGTGGTGTAAATGGGAGGGGAAATAAAGAGATGTTATTGTTTGGAAAGGGGAAGGAAAAACATGATCGTCTATTTTTATTTATAAGAATCGTTGATTTTGCCATACGAAACTGACTAGGATGAGTCAATATCATCAACTTTTTTTTCTCTCATCTTTTCTTATTCCTTTACTAGTATCACTACTAGTTTTCTTTGGAGCCATGACTGAGGACTAATGAAGAGAAATAAAAAGGCATGGTACAATAAAATTGGAAAAGAAAAGCACAGCATAACACACAAATGTATACAACATTTGGGGGTGGTGACTAAAATGATTCCATTCGTGTTAACTTGTTTCAACTCAGTTTGGCAATGTTGTTCGACAACCAAAATTTTGTTTGATAACTGAGGCATTTTCATCTCGAATATTCTGTTCAAAAACTGATTTGTTCGACATGTGAGACATTTCACTGTAGTTTTAAATAAATAAAAATAAAAAAAATGAATAAAAATCAGAAGAGAACACAAGAGAAGTTGATATGAAGAGAAGGAAAAGAATAAGACGACATGTATGTATTTTTTTTTTACAATGATGTTCACTCTATACAAGGTACAAGAGCCACTCGAGGTACAGACTTACAAAGTAAGAGGCACAGGTTATGGGGATATGTAGGGAAGATAATTATTACCTCTATTCTTGAACTGGTTAAGATTGTAGTGATCAAAGTCAGTTCCACAAAGCAGATCAAAGAACAAATATCTCAGTTGCCACATTACGAATATCCTTACTACCTCACATGCCTCTACTGACTCATATGCTTCAATGGCAATGTTGAATTCTTCATTGTTTCTTTTTGTCCACAGACATCCATTATGATACAGCATAGGTTTTTGCACCTGCCCTATGATTCTATTATTTTAATTTCTTTGTCACTGATGTTACAATATTATTTGGCTAACCTGATGGCATTCATCAGCAATTCTTTGGCAATGGATGAGTAAAAATCATCATGTCTTTTGGATGAATATACACTCATTCCTCTTTTTTATTTTTTTAAACTAGCATCTCGTATATTTTCATGAATGTATTTGCTAATTTTTCAAATATTATTTTTACTTGTATTGAGTAGTCTGTATTGAGAGTTGTTTTGGAAATTCATTTTATGGTCTTTAATGCTTGTTCTTTAAAAAATGCATATTTATTATGTGCTGTCGCCTCCCTCTGTCTTTTTTACAAATACTTTCACAGTAACTGCTTTGATAAGCTGCTTTCGCTGGTTCCCAGACTTCATGAATTTAAGCGTTCAACTAAGCTGGCATCTCACTCTCACCCTTTCACTGTCGAACCTGTTAAATGTGGCCATCTCTTCTACTTCATTAGCTTCATGTCTCGCACTTCTCACCTGTGGAACTCCCTCCCCCTTTCTTGTTTCCCTGATAGCTATAATCTCCAACTATTCAAATATAATGTCAATTGATGTCTCCAGATGTCTTGATCTATCCCCTATCCTTCTCTTCATCATCCCTCCTAGCTCTTGCCCCAACTCTCTGTAACGCCTTGTGTGCTAGTGGCCTCATGCTTTGCTTGGGGGAAATGCTTAAAAAACAAAATATATGTATATTATAGATGTACGAGTATGTGCTATATTTAGTCTGGTGCTCCTGTTATTCATCTCAATGCTCTCAACAAAATCCAAAGAATGATCTGCAATGTTATTGATCCTGACCTGGCATCTCAGTCACAGTGACTTTCTCAGTGATGTGGCATGGTGTTCCTTTGTCTTTTCTACAAATATTTTCATGGCAACTGATCTGATGAGCTTTTTTCCCTGGTGCCCTGACATAATGGATTTAAGCGTGCTACTAGATTGACATTTAGTTCCCGAACATTTACTGTTGAAATAGCTTAATACAACCATCACTTTGTAGAATAACAATAGAATAACAACACATACTGGCGTAAGGGTCCTAGCTAGCATCCAGCTGGCAGACAAAAATAAAGCAGGTTGTAACTCAATACAAACCCTGCAAACTGCCTGGAATCAAGCTGGTATTTATACAGAAATACCTCCACTCATGTACCAGCAGCCAATCACAGCCCAACCAATGGACTATCCCACTTGAGCACAATGAGATGCTCCATGGCACCATAAATAGCCGTCTTTCTCAAGGTGGAGGGGTCTTTTCTCAGCTTGTTCCAAAACTGAGTGTTTATCTTGACAACGTGATTGTTCTACACACTTCTACTCTAACAGTTTCTTTTCTTGCACTTCCCACTTGTGGAACTCCCTTCCATTTACTTGCTTCCCTGATACCTACAATCTTCAAAAATTTAAATTGAACATCAATCACCATCTTCTATCTTCTTGAATCCCGTTCATCTTTTGTCTTTTCCTCAATCCTTTTATATTCAGTCTTTTCTCTCACTTTCACAACCTGTAACTCATGCGTACTAGTGGCATTTCCATGTTGCTTGGGGTGAAATGATATAAAAAAAATATATGTATATATGTATGAAGGCACCAAGATCTTCCAAGAACATGCAATTGATTGATTGATTTATTCATTTTCTACAGCTTATCAACCCTTTGCAGGTTATTTAAAGCCAGATAATATTTTTAGATTATAAGTAAGAATTTTTTTTTTAAAATAATAATAGTTTAGTGATACAAATCTTACTAATTAACCCATAGCTGGTGGGAAAAGAAGTGGATTCATGCCTTTCCCAAGAGTATTTGTGTCTAAGTAAATATAACAAAGCCAATGAAAATTGGAACTCAGCTCACTGTTGGATTAATGAATAAAAAATCCATCACCTGTCTTTATATATATATGTATGTATGAATAGAGAAAGAGAGAGAAAGAAAGCACTTGAAGATTGTGTTTCAGTATGAAACAGAACTTTTACCAATAAATATAGCATATCTTAAGACTACATTTTATAATATATAGGGTGTGATGGATAAACTGTCATCAACCACAGCCTTCAACTTCACAATCTCCTGCAACTTTTCTGGACAGTCTCCTTATTTAACTTGCTGAATGCTGCCATAATCCTTGCCTTCAGTTCATCTTTGGTGTTACAAGGAGTTTTATTGGAAACTTGCTCAACTGCACCCTAGACATAATAATCAAGTGGGTTGCAGTCTGGGGAGTTAGGTGGCCAGATGTAAAGGGTGATATGATCACAGAAATTGTCTGACAGCCATGACTGGGTTCTCATGCTTGTGTGGCATGGTGCAGAGTCCTGTTGCCAGACATAGGGTCTTCCAGAAGCCACACTCTTGACCATATGGCAGCATGACCTCCTCAAATGTTTTGAGGAAGTAATACTGTGTATTGAGCCAGAGCACCTCGCTAACAAATTCAAGAATTCCTTTCTAATCAGACCAATAAGAATATACGGAACTTTCATTTAGCTTGACATGCCTTTACCAATTTGGCCACAGAGGAGCGTTCGGTTAGGAAGGTCGAATTTACTGTATAGGATCTTGTCGGAGGACGAATATTTTCTGTGAAAATTTCTCGGACATTCAGGCTGGTAAATGCTGTTTAATACTGTTTATTATAAACAGAGCATTTACTTAAATATTTGTATCTATAAAAAAGAATATATAAACATAAAATGTCTTAAAATAATTGTCGGACTTTGTCCATTTCATTATGTATATATATATATATATATATATATATATATGAGATGAAATGGAAGAAGAGAGAGTAGCATGAAATGATGAACCAATAAGAATACTGATAACAAATTTAAAATGTCCTAGAACATGCAAAGGACGTGAAAAGAAGAAAAACAAGAGATAAGAGGAAATATCCCATTTATTGAACACAGGAATTAATAGAGAGTAGAAGGAATGAATATAGAGAAAGGAAGAGTAAAAACTATGAAGAGGAGAGGTATGAGTGAAGAGAGAAAAAGTAAAAGAGAGAGTAAAAACTAAGAGAAGTGATAGAACAAAAATATGAAGAGGAAAACTAAAAAAAAGAAGGGTAGTGGAAAAAGAGCAAATGTAAGAAGAGGAGAGTGGGGAGAGTAATAAGAGAAAAAGAAAGGAGAGGTTTGAAGTAAGAAGAAGAGAAGACAGAGGCAGAAAAATAAAGAGAAATTTTAGCTATGCATGATAAAGAGGAATGCAAAGAAGAAATAAAACAGGAATAGAAAAAAAAGAAAGAAAGAAAAAGAAAAAAAAAGAAAGAAAAGAAAAAAAAAAAAAAAGAAAGAAAAGGAGGAGGAGGAGGAAGACAATCTAAAAAAAACAAAAAAATTACAGGCAGACAAAGAAAAGTTACAGAAGAAGACAACTGTTTAGAAAAAAAGACACTTTGAAAAAAACATGAATAAAATGCAAAAAAAAAGACAGAAAGAAAGATAGAAAAAGAAAGACAGACAAACAAACAAACAAAGAAAAGAAAGACAGACAAAATATAAAAAAAAAAAGAAAGACAAAGCTAAGAAAAGAAAGACAGACAAACAAAAAAAAAAAGAAAAACGAAAAGAAAAAACAATCCAAAACAAAGAAAAAAAAAAAGACACAGACAGACAAACAAAAAAAGAAAAAAAAAGAAAGACAGACAGACAAAGCAAAGAAAAAAAAAGAAAGACTGACAGACACAAAGCAAAAAAAAAAAGAAAGACAGACAAAAAAAACAGACAAAGCAAAAAGAAAAAAAAAAAAAAAGAAAGACTGACAGACAAAGCAAAGAAAAAAAAGAAAGACTGACAGACACAGCAAAGAAAAAAAAAGAAAGACAGACAGACAAAGCAAAGAAAAAAAAAAAAAGACAGACAGACAAAGCAAAGAAAAAAAAGAGACAGACAGACAGACAAAGCAAAAAAAAAAAAAACAGACAGACAAAAAGCAAAGAAAAAAAAAAAAAAAAAAAGAAAGACAGACAGACAAAGCAAAGAAAAAAAAAAGAAAAAAAAAAAAGAAAGACTGACAGACACAGCAAAGAAAAAAAAAGAAAGACTGACAGACACAGCAAAGAAAAAAAAAAAAAAAAAGACAGACAGACAAAGAAAGACAGACAGACAAAGCAAAAAAAAAAAAAAAAAAAAAAAACAGACAGACAAAGCAAAGAAAAAAAAGAAAGACAGACAGACAGACAAAGCAAAGAAAAAAAAGAAAGACAGACAGACACAAAGAAAAAAAAAGAAAGACAGACAGACAAAGCAAAGAAAAAAAAAGAAAGACAGACAGACAAAGCAAAGAAAAAAAAAGAAAGACAGACAGACAAAGCAAAGAAAAAAAAAGAAAGAAAGACAGACAGACAAAGCAAAGAAAAAAAAAAAAGAAAGACAGACAGACAAAGCAAAGAAAAAATAAACACAAAGTAAAGAAAAAAAAGACAGACAGACAAAGCAAAGAAAAGAAAGAAACAATCCACAAAGAAAAGGGAATATCTGAAAGAAAGAAACAATTGGATGGAGGAGAGGAATATGATCAAAAAAAAAAAAAAAAAAGACAGACAGACAAAGCAAAGAAAAAAAAAAGCAAAAAAAAAAAATAAACACAAAGCAAAAGAAAAAAAAAGAAGACAGACAAACAAAAATCAGGTGAGGAAAAACAGAAAATGAAGAATGAAAATAAAAAAGGGAGAGACTGAATATTCATGAGACAATAAAAGAAAACTTAAAAAACAAAAGAGAAGGAAAGAAAAAGTAAAATAGATACAAACTTGATAAAAATCAACTGAACAGACATGAAAACTATTTAAGAATATCCATAAATATAAATATGGAAAAGAGAAAGAGTAAAAAGAAATGTAAGAAGAAAATAATTTCTTTTATTAAAATATATTCCTTTATTTATTTTTCAAAAGACATAAGGATTGATAGAACTCTTTCATTTTATCATTGAATTCTTATAAAAGCTGAAAATAAGGGCATTAACTCAAGAAAAGAAATCGAACAATGTGTTTTTTTTTGTTCTGTTTTTAATTGTTTTATGAGAAAATTGTCTAAATCTTTCAATTATGAATTAGGGAAACAATTTTTGCAATTGATTATTCAAGCCTACCATTTTATATAGCATTCCAAAGAGAGAAGCAAACTGACTTAATTTTGTTTGTAAATTGTATCTGACAAGCTTACAATCCAATATGTTTGAAAAGCTGGAAAGAACTGGAGTAATTCTTATTTAATACAGCATCCTGGCTACATTCTAGAAATAAAGATCAAATTTAAATTCATTTATATTATGAATGACTACTGCATGAGATGCCAGGTTACTCTAAAAGTGCTTCTGGTACTATGTAATCCAATACTAATTGCCACACAGTCAGGTCATTAGTGACTAAACTGGTTTCCCCACCAGTCTTTTCTGGTGAAAAAGAGTGGCTAGAAAACAAGGAGGGTTAAAATCAAGACCTGTTGAATCAACAGACATCTAGCACAAAAGGTTAGATGGGCTTGAATTGATTGATTTGTTTTTTATGGCATATCAACCTTTTGTACGTTATTTAAAGTCAGAAAATGTTTTTAGATTCTAAGAATTTTTTTTTTGTAGATAATAATGATTTATTTATAAAAGGCATACTAATTAACCCATAGCTGGGGGGAGAAGAGGTGGATTCATATCTTTCCTAAGGGTATTTACAGGTAAGTGAATGTAATGAACTCAAGTGGAATTGGAAATTAACTCTTGGATTCCTCATTTTGAGCTGTTATTCACTTCAGTACTCAAACATCAAAGCTTACAGCATCTGGTATTTCCAAGCAGTTACCCATCTAGACCAGGCTAGATGATGCTTAACTTCAGTGATCATACCAGAACTGGTGTTTCAATGCTATATGGCTATAAACCTGACTGGGCCCAGAGCTATGCAACCAATGCAAGGATGACCCAGTATCAATGGGCGGAGACTTCCTAGACTGAAGCCAATAGTTAGGGTGAAAGGTTCTGATTGAATCAATGGCCGCATATATGTGACCAAGGTGTGGTTTCAAGTTGGAGGACATAAGCTGTGGTATGATCCAGAGACGGATGGGTTTCACCAGTTCTACTCGCCCAAGACATGTTACACATGAATGAATATGTGGAGCTGAGCATTGACAATCACACCTGGTCATGGAACTGATAATGATAATGATTACAAGAGACTAGTTAAGTATTAGAAATAAAACTGAGCCATCTTGTCAATAATTTTTGTATCATTTCTTGATCATATACAAACTTTTTCTTTCCTATTTCTATTGTCTGAGAGAACCTGATGCTAATCTTCAGAAGTGTGACTTATTATATGTTTTCAGTTTAACATTCTTGGCTGATATGAAATGGAAAGACTATATTGAATAATTGTGAGGTCCACTGCTAAGAAAGTTGGTTCACTGTTTCATGCTAGACAATTTTTCTCTCCAGAATCTATCTTACATATTTATAGGGTTTACCATTCATCCATGCTTTGAATATTGCTGCCACATATGGTCAAATGCTCCATCTATATATCTAGAGATTCCTGATAAAATCCAAAGAAGAATCAGCAATATTATTGGTCTTGATCTGGCATCTTGGCTTCAGTCACTTTCCCACTGCCATAAGGTTGCCCCATGTGTCTTTTCTATAAATACTTTCATAGTAATTGTTTGGGTGAGCTCTTCAATATGGTATCTAGAGTTTATGAATTTAAACGTAGTACTAAACTGACAACAATATATTGAATCAACTGTTAGCTCTGCTGCAAGAGACGTTGGTCAATTTCCTTATAACCTATACTAAATTTCTCTGTCTGATTTATGCACTAAGATATTTTAACTGTTTAGTCTTTACTAATTCCATATCCTGAATTATTATGGACTATTAACTGTAAGAAAACATTATGCAAGATCGTCAGCAAAACAGACAACACAAGCTGTGAACTGCATATAGGGGATGTCAAAATCAAGCAGGAACTGAAGTTTAATTACTTGGTAGTGTTATAAAAGACAGCAGAAAATGTAATGCAGAAATCCAAAGGTGCATAGGAACATCAAAAAATACCTGCCAGAAAATATGCAAAGTATTAAGACTAATGCAAATTTCATTAGAAACAAAGAAAAGAATATTGAACTGTTATGCCATATCAGTCTTCCTATATGACAGGGCATACTGGACAATCAACTCACAGATGAACATAATGATAATTTATATATATATTTTCATCATATATACAGGGTGCAATGGATAAATTGTCATCTAAATTACACAAAAATGAAAATAACATTGATATCTCATTTTAACAGATCTATTTTTTCAACAGTTTCTTTCTGATGTAAATATAAATGTCCTTCTTGTTTCCATTTTCTATAAAACTTTGTTGGTCATATTTGATTCTACAAGAATATACTTGGTTCATAATAGGTAAAAATTATATGTTTATATATGACAATATAATTTACTTTGGGGATAGGTAAATATTGGTTATTTATATATGAGCATATAAGCATACACTTGCTTTGAGGATAGGTTAATGATGGTCATTAGTATTTTTATACTTGATAAGCATTTATTTAATAGGAAGTCCTTTTTGGTAGGGTCTTATTTCTCTGCAGGTGATTCAGGCAGTGTATTCTCAACCCCTATTGACAGAGCAGATTCTATACTTTCTGTCCAATGTTCGACCCACTCAGCTAAGAGCAAGGTTCTACTTAATCTTGTTAATACAGCTAGCTGTTTCTCCACATGTCTCTATAAAATCCAAACAATTCATTAGAGTACTGGAAATATTGGCCAGTGTTCAACCCTGATTGGTGGTTTGGGTCATTCTATAGTGAATTAATATGGCTGCTCTCATTCAAGTCAGGTTCAGGAAAAGGAACCTGGTAATTATTTTTGCTTCAGTACTTAACAACTGCCTCTATTTTATTCTATGAATTTTCTTGATAGCATTGATAATATACGTATGTGCACGTGTGAGAGCATGTAGACATATATAAAGATTGTGGTGAAAAAGTTCTCAGTCAAATGCACTTCCCAAAATCTGCCTTCTGATTGAATACCTACTTGGCCAAGCTGGGAAATTTTCAGCACAGCCTATTATATAGCAATTCTTTGTGCATCAGTTAATTATCTCATGATAATATAAAACCAATCCCTCAATTTACGTTCAGTAGAATTTTATATATGCCTCTCATATAGATAAAACAAACAAACATGCAGACAGACCCTCTCTTGTATCTGGACATTGGAGGTGATAAGGTATCTAATTTAATTTGATTGATAATTACTACTTATACTCAGAGATTCCAAGACATGCTTAGAATATTGCTGCCACATAGGGTCTGATGCCCCTGCTATTTACCTTGAGTTCCTTGATAAGATCTGAAGAATCAGCAATATTATTGGCCCTGTTCTGGCAGCTCAGCTTCAGTCACTTTCCTCCCACTGTAACATTGCTTCTCTGTGTCTTTTCTATAAATACTTTTATGGTAATTATTTAGAGGAGCTCTTCGCTATGGTACCTAGACTTTATCAATTTAAGCACAGTACTAGACTGGCATTGAGATCTCATCAATTTACAATTGAACTGGATAGATGTAACTGTAAATTCTATGCTAACAGTTTCTTTTCACACACTTCTCGCCTGTGGAACTCTCTTTCATGCTTTTCATCCAACTTTAATCTGCAAAAATTTAAATGCAAAGTCAATCACTATCTACTGTCCTCCTGATGACTCTTTTCTCTTCCCACTCATTATTAATATTTCTATTCCTAATTCTTCCACACACAGTAACCCCTAGTGTCTTAGTGGCTTTACTGCCTTGCATGGGATAATACCGATTTAAAAAAAAACTTTTCTCTCACACACAGTTTTGCTTCTTTTTTTTTTTATTCTAACCGGAGGAAGCCAAACAGAGAAAATGCTCTGGTGAAACACGTTTTTAATAAATTTTCAACTTTGTCTCATCGTGTTCATATCAGTTTCAGATACTATTATACATCCTAAAGACACAGACACACACACTATACATCCTACAGACACACACATTACACATCTTGCACACATGCACATACACATTATACATCCTACAAATACACACACACACATTATACATCCTACAGACACACATACACACACACTATACATCCTACAGACACACATACACACACATTACACATCTTGCATACATGCACATACCCATTATACATCCTACAAATACACACACACACACATTATACATCCTACAGACACACACACATTATACATCCTACAAACACACACACTATACATCTTACAGATAAACACACACACATTACAGATCTTACACATATGAACACACACATTATACATCCTACAGACACACAGACACATTATACATCCTACAGACACACACACATATTATACTTCCTACATACATACACATAAATGTATCTGAATAAATAGAATAAACTATGCAAGATGTAAAGTGAAAGTACATAAAACAAATGCTAGCCATAATGAGCTTGCAAAAAAGAATTGGACAACTACCTTAACAGAAACCAACACTGCACAATGCCTTAGAGAATTAAGAAACCAGATGTAGGACCCAAAATAAAGCCACCGCCATGAAAAAAACAAAAACAACAGCCAAGAGTCCATCTAGAGACACCAAATTGAAACCATTATTTTGAGTTCCACAGCAAATCTAATGTTTTCTTGATAATAAATGTCTGAAGATCAAAGTTGGCATGAAATTCAGAAGAATTTAGAATAGGTTTTCGACAGATCCATGATCGTGGTTATTATATATATATATATATATATATATATATATATATACACACACACACGGAGGTAAAAATTCATAGTTAAATAATATAAATGAATGCTAATGATATAAAATATTAAAACTGATCACAATGCATTTATTATAACAGAGCATATCATACATAAATAAATAAATAAATTACATATAAGAGAAATTCAAAAATAACCCATTTCTCTTATATGTAATTTACAGGCTGTTTCATGCTAGATGCAATCATCAGACCTGATGATTGTGTCTAGCATGAAACAGCCTGTCGCCTGACGATGGCGTCTACCATGAAACAGCCTGTCGCCTCTAAGTGTTGACTTCAGTGTTCACTTTTATATTTATATTTACATACACTCTATCTCTGATATTGAGCACTTCATCCCATAATTATAGCACACCTTAAAACTATATTTCTTTATATATATACAGTGAAATTATACTTCATATGTTCTCATTTTACCTGGATATATATATATATATATATATATATATATATATATATATATATATATATATATATATAGGTTTGTTTTAATCTCCTATAATAAATAATATTTAGCTCTACTCTCTATTGAGTGTGCTTTTAAATTAAATATTACATACAGTGGAATTATACTTCATTTGTTCTCATTTTACCTGTATATATATATATATATATATATATATATATATATATATATATATATAACAGCAGCAACAACTAAAATGGAGAGCACATGTAACTTGAAGAGAAAATAATGACATCATCAAGTTGTTGACATTCCACACTACTTCAAACAAAAGATTAGGAAGGAAAACTCCTATCAATCCTGGAAAGAACCATAAGAGCTCCTGGACTTGAAAAACCTATTTTCCTGAAAAATTGTCTCATTCTTGTTCCACTGCCAATGTCTGCTTGGTGACATAGTTATTGTGAGTTCAATCCCTGGGTCAGGCAGTGTGTATTTGGACACAATAGAAATGGATAAGCAATAACTGAGCAATACTAAAAATAAGAACTAAACAAGATTTCCCTAGACATGGGCAGTGGAATAAGAACAGTCTATCCCCATAGATTAAATAAAGGGTTTCAATTTGGAATTCCCTGTAGGCTATACAGATCAATATATACACTGTGAGAGCTGGAGGATGCAATGGCCAAAATGTGATAACAACAAAGATGAAGACAATCGTCTGAATATAAATAGTGTAAATAATCTGAGAGAACATTTTCTGGATTTGTTTGGTATAATCTCACATGCGTATCTATTGTCATAAACCTCATCATGATTCCAAACAAGACAAATTAATCTCAAGTTTAAAAGTGGGTCAGGCTGGAATGGTTACCTGAAAATGTCAAAGAACTGATGTAATTTATTCTTTTTTTTTATTTATTTATTTATGTAAGATTTCATGTCCTACTAACTCCCTGAATCTTTCTTGGGCAAGTCCATATTTTCCATTGGGAGTGCACCTTTCTTGCAATTTTCCCATTTCCAGATCTGACCAATCAATCAATCAAGGTATTAAAACTAATTAGAACATGTAAAACTCAGAAAGAAATTAATGAGACAAGAGAAGAGGTAGGGAAATGGACAAGCATAGAAACCAAACAAAAGTGAAAGTAAAATTTTCTTACAATGACTGGTCACTGTGACTGACCTGCCAGATTGCTAGGTTGGGTGGACAGCCCTTGTAACACACCTGCCCACTCACCCGCTGAGTCATGAGGCTGGGAAGCAGGAGCATCTGGACATGAAAGGACAATGGTCAAGAAATAGGGACAGGAAGATAGTCTTGAAACTTTGCCATCAAGTACTTGGAATGGAAAGTGAAAGAGAAGAGAAGAAAGATGAAGACAGTTAGTCCAGGGATGACCACTTCCACTGGGCATGTTGATGAGGTGGTCATCTTGCTGACCAGCCGATGATGTCGTGGTTAACTAAGCGGAAGGGAAAGGACCAATACTAGTTGGGATTGATGACCAATTTAATGGTCAGTCAAGCGGGCTGGGTGAGCCTATCAGCTGGACAAAGCATTATGAAGGGATAAAATTATATATTAGTCAAGTTATAAGAGTGAAACAATACCACAATTGAAATAAAGGATTCAAGAGTTCAAATCCTGGTTCAGGATAGAGATTTAAAAAAAAAATTTTTTTTTAAATTAAGCATTTAAGTAAATATATGAATCTGTGGCTGATATATGCACATTATGTTAATTTTAAGAATATGAAATAATATAAAATTTATAGCATACACACACACACACACACACACACACACACACATGAAGAAAAATATAGAAAAACAAAAATCTGAATATGCAAGTATGATGTTTTAATGTTGTTTCGGATATTTTTTTTTCGTATTTTTGTTTTTCCATATTTTTCTTCATACTGTCGAATCTATATCCACATATTTGCACACACACACACACACACACACACACACACACACACACACACATATATATATATATATATATATATATATATCTGGCATCCTGTCTACAGTCACTCTCTCACAGACATGCCGTTGCCTCTCTCTGTCTTTTCTACAAATACATTCATGGTAATTGCTCCGATCAGCTGCTTTCACTGGTTCCCAGACTCCATGAATTCAAGCGCTCTATGAGGCTGGCATCCCGCTCTCACCCTTTCACTGTAGAAACTTTTAAATGTAGCCGTCTCTTCCACTCCAATAGCTTCATACCTCACACCTCTCGGCTGTGGAACACCCTTCCCAATTACTGTTTCCCTGAGAGCTATAATCTCCAACTATTCAAATGTAATGTCAATCGACATCTCCAGTTGCCTTGATCTATCCACTATCCTTCTCCTCATCCTTTCTTCTATCACTCCTATCTGATCTTCTGTAACCCCTTGCATCCTAGTGGCTTCTCGCCTTGCTCGGGGCGTAATGCTTTAAAAAAAAAATATATATATATATATATATATATATATATATCTGTTCAATAAAGCCACTAAGATGCAAGGGGTTACTGACTGTGAGAGAATATGAGAAAAATAAAATACAGGATTAAGAAGCAGGAACAATAAAAAGACAGGAATAAAGAAGACGGAAGATAACGATTGAGATGACATTTAAATTTTTGAAGATCAAAGTTGACTGGGAAGCAACAGGCTGGAAGAGATTTTCACAAGCAAGAAGCACAAGAGAAGAAACTATTACTAAAGAACTTACGGTTAATCTCGCCACCAATCTAGTACTGCTATATATAAACAATATGTTAGAATACTTTTATGGAGGAATTGGGTGTGGGGAAGGAAGAAAAATTGATAAAAAGCGACAAGCAAGAGTTCAACAGAAAAATTTTCATCAAAATTAAGCCAAAATGAAAATAATGCTTGTAGACCATGTTCACCATAGTCTATGAATATAGAATACAGCGCAGTACGTAATCTGTTCAATGAAACATCATTAAAGATTAATACTCTCGAGTCAGATATTTTACTGAATCTGACTATATCACTAATACCACCAGCAGCTGTTCAGTAATTCTTCAGTCTTCAATATCAAAGGCTGGCAGTGCATATTCGGAAAAAAAATATGGCTGTCTTTATACACGTCGCATTGAATATTTTGAGCATTCTGATTGGTTAACCCTTTTATTGGTGAACTATAAAATGAGTCAGCTCATTTTGGCTGGCTCACTAGTACACCAGGGTACACAAAAATTCCATCAATGCTGACATTTTATGTTTACAGATATATTTACCAAAATTACACAAAAATATATTGAAATACTAAAGAGTAAATTTATTCAATAAAGTCACCATTGGTTTCAACCACGGCCTCCAGATGACTTCAGAATCTCCTGCAACTCTTCTGGATGGTCTTCTTGTTTAAGTTGATGAATGCTGCTATAATCCTTACCTTCAGTTCATCTTTGATGTTACAAGGAATTTTGTTGGTGTATCACTCAAATGCACCGCACACATCATAATCAAAGGGGTTGCAGTTTGGGGAGTTAGGTGGCCAGATGTAAAGGGTAATGTGGTTGCAGAAATTGTCCAACAGCTATGAATGGGTTCTCCTGCTTGTGTGGCATTGTGCAGAGACATGTTGCCAAATACCAGCAGCCACCCTCTTGACCCAGAGCAGTGCTACCCCCTCAAGGCACTTGATGTAGGCCTCCATATTGAGTCTGAGGCCCTGTGGGAAGATAATGAATGAAGATGAATGGAGGTGTAATGTTGCCATCACTAGTGATCACTCTAAACACCATGATGTTGAGTGGATCCAGTTCTTTTTGAATCCTCTGACCTGTCCTCAAATTGACACCCCAACACTCTGAAATGTTCATATTGGAGCTTCCAGCATGAATGAAATTAAATATATAAAATGGCAACAATTTACCCAGCTCAGACTGTAGAATAAGAAACTAGCTGTATTACATTTAATCAATAAAGTCTATTTGTTTAATCTTTTATTGCATTTTTCCAATTTTCAAATAAGTTCTTGCCCATTGAGATCAACATTATGCATAAACTCTCCAAAGTTCATACCTCTTTTCTGTTTTACATTAAGTACTTTTTTTAATTGAATTCACTCCAAGCAAGGCAGTAAATCTACTAAGACATAAGTGGTTACTGAGTGTAAAAGAATTAGATTACAGAAACATTATTAAGGAGCAAGAACAATAGAAGAATAATCAGGACAGTAGATAATGATTGACATTGCAATTAAATTTTTAATGATCAAAGTTAGCAGGAGAGCATGGAGCTGGAAGAGAGTTCCACAAGCAAGAAGTGTGAGAGAAGAAATTGTTAGCACAGAACTTAGTTACGTCTAGCCAATTCAACTGTAAATTAATGAGACCTTGTTGCTAATGTAGTACTGTGCTTAAATCCATAAAGTCTAGGTACCATAGCAAAGAACTCATCTGAACAATTACCATAAAATGTATTTATAGAAAATGCACAAGGAAGCTACATTATGGTAGTGGGAAAGTGACTGAAGGCAAAATGCCAGGTCAGGACCCATAATATTGCAGATACTTCTTTGGATTGTATCAAGAATCTCTAAATATATTGCTAGAGCATCAAACCATATATAGCAGCAACATTCTCAGAATGGGTGAATGGCAGATTTATAGATAAGATAAATTTTGGAGAGAAAAATTGTCTCACATGATACAGTGAACCAACTTTCTCAGGAGCTGACCTAGCAATGAATTCAATATAGTCTTTCTACTTCTTGTTGGCTGAGAATGTTAGCTGGAAAAGGATCAATGAGTTACTCTCAGATATGATGATGGAAGGCAGATAGGTGGTCTCTTGGATGATTTTGAAAATCTTGGTCATTATCAAGAACTACTTGTAGAATGGAAAGGAGTTTTTGTTTATATCCTGGCATTTTTAGTGAGTTAGATGAATAAATAAAAATTATTTTTTTTAGTGGATACAAAGAGGATCTGTTTTGATAATAGTCAATTTAAGGTTAAAATCATGTAGAGAGAGATGCAAAAGGAAATTCAAGATCTTTCTTTCTCTCTCTATCTATCTATCTATCTATCAAGCTATCTATCTATATACATGTAATATTATAATATAATATAAACTTGTAAATATGACCCATCACTAAAGATAATAAATAAAAATGGTTGGTTCCCTGTACTGCTCCTGTAAGCACCTAACTCCTTCTGTTATGGTCTACCATTACAGGAGCCAGATCAGACTGAAGATGGAATACTGTTGCTATTTCTGGGTTGGAGCTGTTAATTTTCATATTCCAATCTTGAAAGAGGCCAAAAACTCTTACGCAGACTTGTGGATGATGAATCATTTTCCACCTTCCAACCCTTTTTCCACAGACAAAACATTGCAAGCCCCTTGCAACTCTATCGCTATTTCCATGGAAAATGTTCAGATAAGCTACAATACTTTACTTTCCTCAACTGTAACCTTCCCAGCTAAGACCTGACACACTGCATACATTGAGGTGAACACCATTTCTTTTCCTATTCCTTTAGTAAGAAGTAAACTCCACTCTGATATCTTCTTCTAAAGAACTGTTCTTTTATGAACATGAATCCCAAGAGGTTTTCTTGTCAATTAAAATCTTAACCTCTTGAAGGATAGAGTTAACCTTTATCTTTCCCAGATATCTGCTTAAACTGAACCCTTTACACTTACCACTCACAAAACAACTACATTCACTAACTCTCTACCTTGAGTGCCTACATTTATATTTATATAAAAACTTTTATATTTTATATTTATTATATATATTATATGTATATTTATTATATATATTACATTTATATTTAGTATATATATATATTTAGTACATAAATTATATTTATATTTAGTATATATATTATATTTATATTTAGTATATATTTATATTTAGTACATAAATTATATTTATATTTAGTATATATATTATATTTATATTTGTTATATATATTATATTTAGTATATATTTATATTTAGTACACATATTTATAGTTTATATATATGTTTTATGGGAAATAAGTATGACAAAGTGTAAAACGTTTTTGTGTGATGGGTTTCATTCTTTAGGACTTCATCAGGCTAAAGGACAAAATGTATAACACAATAACAATTTTTTTTTTACTTTTTACTCTAAAATTATTCTTGATATATAAAAAAGATATATCATTTCCCTACATATATATATATATGTATATATATTCACACAATATATACTGAAATTAAATTCCAATCTGGATTAGTGCTCATGTTTTGAATAAAGTGCTCAATATTCTTAGGATAGAACCACATTTCGTGCAACTGCATATGCTTAATTAAAAGTTTCACATTGATTTCTGGACATAAATTATGTAGAAATTGTTTGAATAATTTTTATATTCTGAGTGCTTTTGTCAATACTTTAATCATTATCTAGAATGATTTTATTTCCACTTTTAACTGAATGTATGAATTGTTTTTTGTATATATATATTTATAGGAATGTTTTATTTTCCAAACACAGTCAGCAAATTATTGAGTTTTGACTTTTTTCTTTATTAATAATAATGCCATTATTTTTGACATTTTTTTTACATGTAGATGAGACTATTATATTTGTGTTGCCAATGAGTATGTTGTGGATAGGGTTTGGTAGGTCCCCATATGTATTTAAATGAGATATAATTGAGTATGGTCAGAGAGATTTAATGTGGGTCTTCATTTTAGGTATGTTATAATATATCCAATCCAATTATTTATGAATTTGGATTGATCAGGATCACAATTCCTTAAAGGAGATGTGAATTTGTAAATAATATTGGTTCTCTGTAATTTGGATTAATTTGTAATTCAGTTAAAAGTAAAATAATCCTTGATAATGGCTAAAAGTATAGCCAAAAGCGCTCGGACATTTGGACAATTTCTACATGATTTATGTCTAGTAAAGAAAAAAATTATAAAAACACAAGAATAATTAAGTGAAAACTTAACTGCATTACCCTGTCAGTCGTTTTTACTGAAACCAGTTGTGTGTGTATGTATGTATATATATATATATATATATATATATATATATATATATATATATTAAATTATGGAAAATAAAGCATAATATATTGTTTAAAAAATCCACATTACAACCAAAACCATTTGCAGTTTCTCTTTTTTTAATATAAACACTTTTTTCTTGTTGGAACTACTAAAACCTTTTTTTATATATATATATATATATATATATATATATATATATATATATATATATATATATATATATATATATATATATACATTTTTTTATGATGAGATGTGTTAATATGCATCGAAACATGGTTGTATTTGTGAAGTGTTTTTTATATGTTCTGATGTAATATCCTAAAATAAAGAATATTGTTTTACTTTTGTATTGAGCCCACTTTTAAATTGAATATTACGAACATCAGAATTGAACTCTATTCGTTTTCATTTTACATATATATACGTGTTTGTGTGTGTGTGTGTGTGTGTGTGTGTATATAAGAGTAGAAAATGAGGCTAACACCAAATTACGACTATTTCATGTTTGGATGCAATCATCATGACCTGGAGATTGCCTTCAAGCATGGAACAGACTGTTACCACTCAGTCCTGATCTTAGTGACTACTCTTATTTTTAAATTCAAGTCAAATATCGTTGTTAGATAGAGACTTTCATGTGGTCGTCACGTATGATGCCAAACTCATAAGAAATATCTAAACTGTCCACTGTATTCAAATACTTTCTAAGATCAATGGTTAAAAATGTCTTTGAGTGAGTAATACCTATAGATCTTGGTGAATCTTTGTTGTGGACTGGCGCTATAGAATAACAAAGTTTACCAAATAAGGGAAACTACATCACTAGAGGACTATCAACAACTGCAAAAACTAAAATGGATGTCATATTTAACTCAAAGAGAAAATAATGACTAATCAAAATATTGATATTCAACACTATACCAAACAAAAATTAAAGAAGGAAACTCCCATTCAGTACTGGAAAGAGCAATAACAGCTACTGGACTTGAGAAATCTATTTTCCTACAAAATTGCTTTAACAGGGATATTTTATAAATTTCAACCAAAAGTAATATGAGCTGTATAATCAATGAATGCCAAATGTTTCCTCATAAAGAAACAATTAATATTACTTTTCCCATTAAAACTATATTTTCTACCATCTTTGTTTTCAAGAGTTGGGGACCCAGGATAAAATGTTATAGTTAATATATGTTTTGAATTCAGAGATTTCCTTCTCCTAAACTGTTTGTCAACCATGGCAAGAGAGTCCAATAAGGATTTCCATTCAACCCATAGCTGGGGAGAAGAAGAGATGATTTCATACCTTTCTCAAAGGTAATTTTTGCATAAGTAATAATGAACTTAACTAAATCTTAAACTTGGCATTCCAATTACTCATTCCGAGCCATGATCCATTATACCACCTGCATATACTTTTTATATTTACTTATATATTTATCATTATTTCTTTTTTCGTATTTATTTATTATTATTTGATAGCTAGGAATAAGTAAATTTTATATGGCATTTTAAAAAGCTAAAAAACAACTGGTTTCATTCCAGCCTTATCAAGTTTATTTCTAGGATATAAAAAGCGTGTAAATTTAATTAATATTAGTTAATATTATTATTATTTATTATTATTTAATATTACCATTATTTATTATTATTATATTATTATTTAGAGTTGTTAATATTTGTTTATATTTGCCTTTCTTTCAGGTAAAATAGTTGAATATCAATATAAAGTTTGTGGTTGTAAAAAACACTGCTCTTGAAAATGACACATAGAGTTTATGACTCAGCTGAGTGCAATGTATTTTTTTCCCCCACAAAATAAGACAAAGTTAAGTTTTAGCATTTTTTTTTTATCCTATATTCCTGTTCATTTTTTATTTACTCAGACAATTTATATGAATTCTCCATTCTTTCCTTTCTACTGTCTTTGGAATTGTATATTCTTGGGAATGGGGAAAAATTTTTTTTTTTAAATTAAAAGTAGAGAAATAACACTCACCAAGTCACAACATAATAAAATCAAAAGTGGATAAGAAAATTAAACAAACTTTAATTTACATTTTTTACCTGAGAGAGAAACTACCTTCTAGTAAAGAGAAAAGATAAGTTATATATAGTCATGAAGTAAATAAACAAAAAAAAGAAAATCAGGTGGAAAATTCAGTTGGTCAGTTAGTTGGTTGGACAAGCAGCCATCATAGTGGAGGAAAAATTATTAGTTCAGATTCAGACAACTACTCTGTTTGTATGCCTTCAGGAATAAGATGGAATCCACAGAAGAACGAGACAAGAATCAAGTGGACCATGTTCCATGTCTTGAAGAATGGTTGACAAGTGGCAATAGATTTTGATATTTACCAAAGATGCAAGAATATAGAAATGAATAAAAAAAGACAATGCAAAAACAAAATAAAAAACACCTCTAAACCAACCCAGAGACAGAATGGAAAACAAGTAAGAGATTTTGTAAATAACAAATTGTTGAAAATTGACTAATGCATGGAATAATAATGCAACACAAAATGTACTTAGAACAAAATGTATTCAAATAAGAAAGTGTACACAATATTTACATATAGTCTTTTGTATATTCCTGGGAATACCGTTCCTGGAGAATGTGTTGACTTAGTCGCAGTCGGGAAGAGTCTCTGGATTGAATCTCTTGATTCCTCCCCTCTCTTCCCGATACCAACCATATTTATATGGTCGGCACTCCACTATGCAAATTAGATGGATCCTACCACAACACAAATGTAAATAAATAACAAAACAAAAACAAATTTGAATTGATAAGAAAAAAGAAAACACATAAAAATGTAAATTCAATGCAGGCAACATATGTGTGTCTGCATTTTTGCATATGTGTATACACAGTACAAGACAAAAAATGAATGCACCCATAAAAAGTCAATTTTTGTATTTTTACCAAGACAAGTGAGTAATAGAATTCATTTTTTAATACAGGGTATGAATACAGGTGTACATATGTACATTATACAAGTCAAAAAATGATTTAGAATTTTGATGGGTAAATTTTTGCTTTAATAACTGCCTTAATTCTTCGTGGCATGCTATAGACTAAATTCTTTAGTAAGTCAACGTTCTTCACCAGGTTTGTCCAGCATTCCTTTGATTTGCGAAAAAGCTCATGTTCTGTGTTAACTTTCCTATTATGGACACCCTTGTCCATTATTGCCCAAAAGTTTTCAATTGGGTTAAGGTCAGGGCTCTGACTAGGCTACTGGAAGAGTTGCAATTTACCCTTGTTGTGCTTCCTCTCTAGATAACATTTATTCTTTAAGGGAGTATGCTTAGGATCATTATTGTTACTAAACAATTTTTTGACTTGTATAATGTACAAATGTACACCTGTATTAATACCCTTCTATTGCTCATTTGTCTTGATAAAAATACAAAAATCGACTTTCTGTAAAAATGTACTGTTGGTATTTTTACTATAAAATGTATTTTTTACTTTCATAGTGTTTTGACCCCAGTGTGGGGATTATTTATTTGCCCATAGCTTAGACCCTAAAAGGTGCTACCACCTAAGGTCAGGGAGGAGCTAGGAGCAACAGCAATTAAAAGGTGGTTCCATGCTCCTCAAAACATCATGATTAGAGGGTTTGCTGCCAGATGTAGTATATTGTCATACCCAGGACAGTTTTTTAGTTTTCTTGCAGTTTTTCTTTTAAGAAGAAGAGAGTGTAGTACTTTTAGTGATTCTTTTAAACATTTTCAAAAAGTTAGTACAATTTTGCATTTGTGTTTCACAATGAAGCCTTTTGTTCATATGGAACAACAATAACAAAAATGTTTTGCCAACTAGGGTATTTCTGGAATATAATGTTTTATATCAATATTAAGAGATAAAACATTAATAGTAATAAATAAAATTAAATGTTAAAAATTAAAGGTATTTTATTACTTTAAATGTTATTTCAATGGAGGCTTTGTTTTACTTCAAGAAGTAATTGTTTTGTCTACCAGCCTGCACACACAAGAAAACTTAAAAAAATGTACCATCTGGAAGGATTTGAACCTGTGTCCCACTTAGCAAGAGAAACCACCATCTAATCTGGTGTGCTTTAGCCACTCAGCTATGGAAAGCTTCAAAATCAATTAAGTTTCTATTCGCCTTTAAAGCATAATCATTCATTCAGATTTTCTTAAAAAGCATATCTGATCAGTTTCATATCGAAGAAGTAAAAAACATTTTGAAAGAATTAGATTCTTTAGAAATTGCCATATTAAAGATATATAAATAACTTGAAAGATAAATATGAACAGAGATGGATAAAAAGATAGAGAAAGAGACAGAAACAAATTGAAACCAGATTGAGATAGATAAATAATTTAGGTTTGTTTTAATACCAGATTGATAGATAGATAAATAATTTAGGTTTAGATTTATTAAATTCATGAAAAATGATTATAATTTAGGATACAGGCAGAAAAAAGTCTGAAACCAAGATAGGGATAGATAGATAGATAGATAGACATGGATAGATAGATAGATAGATATTAAATTCATGAAAAATGATTATAATTTAGTTTTGTTTTATACATGGGCAGACAGAAAAGTTGAAACCGAGATAGGGATAGATAGATAGATATGAATAGACAGGGATAGAGATAGATAGATAGATAGATATAAACAGACAGGAATAGATAGATAGATAGATAGATAGATAGATAGATAGATAGATAGATAGATAGATAGATAGATATGAACAGACAGGGATAGATAGATAGATAGATATTAAATTCATGAAAAATGATTATAAATAATTTAGTTTTGTTCTATTGACACACAAGCAGACAGAAAAGCTGAAACTAAGATAGTCATTAAGAAGAGACGGATAGAAATGCAAAGAGTAAGATAGATAGAAAATATGAATAGTCAGAAACTTTTATATAGATGGATAGATATGAAGAGACTAAGATAGATAGATCTATATGCACAAATAGATATTAAAGTCATGAAAAATGACTATAAATAAATTAGAGCTTTGTTTTATTGACAGAAATCCTGAAAGCAAGTTTATTATGCTTGATTACGTCATGGTGTGACACATTTTAAAAATATTTCTATCACCTTCGTCTTTCCCATCATCCCTGCTACTACAACCATACTTCTAATTCTTACACAGAGTAGGAAGAAATATTGGTATTTGCTTGTAATCAGAAAAGCAGTTGTCACCCTCCACTACTCCTGACCCTCTGGGGTTTGGTAAGGAAGAAAGCGAACAAAGTCAGAACTGGTGTTGGGGCATCAGTCACTCACTAATTGTACGTACCAAGTGCAGGAGAAGTTGTCGATTGGTCAAGCCAAGCAAGCAGTGCTGCAGACATGAATGATGATGACAGAAATAATGCAGAGAAGACGGGGTGATTGTAGGGGCAGGGGGCGGTATGATGCTGACCAGCGGTCATTTGCTGATGAAGGTCAGCGTTGGTCCGATCAACTTGAAACCTCACACATCAGCCATCACCTTCTTGCTGAAGTGCTACCATATCGGAAATCTAATGTCCCATGGGTATGGTTACTAACAGACCAATTCTCCAGACTAAAGATTCTTCCTTACTTATGTACAAATGTTGAAGATATGATATGATATGATATATATAATGTAGCTGAAATAAATCATGGAAAATTTTGTTGTAGCATACCTACGGACGATAATGGGTATGTCTCCATTCACATAAATACAGTAGTGAATAATGTATGTGTTGGTCTGTGGTCTGCAATTGGAGATTCATTGTGGAATTCAGTTGACTACTACGCGCCACTGGCGAATCTTATTTGTGTTGTTCTTGTCCTAAGTATTATCGTTCATTACCAACCTTTGTGTGATTATTCTATTCAGTAACTTACCCTAGGTTGCAACTAATTTAATGACAAAAGAAAAAGAAAAAAAGGCCCCTATTACATGTTTTGGGCCTCAAAAGAACTTCTTTAAACTGATAAAAAGCAATATTTTTTTTCTTTGAATTCAACCTATGTAAGGCAGTAAAGCTACTATGATACAAGGGATTACTGGATGTGAAAGAATTAGAAATAGAAACATTATTAAAAACAATAGATAAATAATCAATAATGATAGACATTGCATCTAAACTTTTGTAGAATAAACTTATCTGGAAAGCAAGAAGGTGGAAGCAAGTTCCTCAAGCAAGGAATGGCATAAAAGAAACTGTTAGCATAGAATTTACAGTTATATATAGCCAATTCAACTATATATGATAAGACCTTATTGCTAATCCAGTACTGCATTTAAATCCATAATATCTAGGTACCATAGAAAATGATAGTCACAAAAATAAAAATAAACACAACTGATTGATACTATCTATGTATTTTAGATACATCAAACTGTGCATATAGCTAAATGCTTAAAACATTAGCGTTCCAATCATAAGACCAGGACTTGAATACCTATGGTCAACTTGTCAGTCAAGGAGGTGACCTATTGCTAATATTGAACTTGGGGAGATGATCCCAGTAAACGGCTCTACTGAGAAATATGTAGAAACAAACTATCGTTTTACTCAAGTCTAAGAAATGAAATTGGGTTGATGAAACTGTTTGGAAGCCATTGATGGTTATACTTATAATTTACAAGTCATCATGACTGAGGGTTTGAGCATACTGATCTTGTTCAAGAACTGTGGTCTGTACCTAAATGGGTAACCACTTGGGAATATCAGCTGCAGTAAACTTGGATGTGCAGGTGGTGTTATAGATAACAAGTTAGAATTGGAAATCACAAAGCTGAGTTCCAATTCCAGTCAGGTTTGCTATATTCATTTATGCACAAATGCCCTTGGGAAAGCTATGAATACACTTCTTCTCCCCCAGCTATGGGTTAATTAGTAGGACTTGTGTAAGTAAATCACCATTATCTCTCAAAAAATTCTTACAATCTAAAAATATTTTCTGACTTTCAATAACCTGCAAAAGGTTGATAAGCCGTAAAAAAGAAATCAAAGAATCAGTTCAAGAACTGATTATGCCAATTCTGCTCAGTATATTTGCAGTATAAACTACAGTTTGCCTCTGTGGTCATTGCAAAAACAGAAATGTACTTGAGCAGGTGTCATCAATAAAGATTGAATAGTCATAAGACATAACTAGAAACAAGTGGCCAGCTATACATCAGACTCTAAAAACTTTTAAATTTAAATTTCAAGTCAAGTATTGCTCTATTTTCAATGTTTTCTCAATATAAAATCTAAGAACTCCTTCAAGGGATAAAATATAGAATATAGGAGTAGTGTTTACTATTTTTTCATCTGGTTACCTATATACAAATATATAAATAATAATATACATGATAAATATGCAATCATTGTCTCAGATTAAAAACGGCTGATTAAAATATGGCGACAAAGAAACATTAGTGATAAATATCATCTCAGAAATATACAAATATGAGGATAATAGTCTGATTATATTAAATAGTGTACATAATACCTCATCTCAGAAATATAGACAGATACTGAAGGGCATGTAATTCCCCTCCAAGTTCTCCACAATATTTGAAAAGGCAAATAACAGTGAACTTGAAAAACCCTATTTTTAAAAACTGCATTAAAAATATGAGGATAATAATGCTATCTATTCAACCAATGAATGCCAAATATTTCTTATATGCAAATAGTTAATTCTGACAATTTTTAATTAAAATTAATGCTTGTTTTCATTGCATACTTTTTACTAGAGCTCATATTGCAGTTTTTTTTCTATGAATTCAATTTTTATTCTCTGGCTATATTTCTGAGATTTTATTACACTGGTTTATAAAACCTAATGTCTTCCAGAAATTTTGCTGTTATACACAGATGTCCTGGCACAAGGACACATGGCCTCACAGTGGATAAAGGTGTTAGTTAGATCCAGTGACAGGACTTAAAGAGTGTGAGTTCAATACCTGGTTAAGGTGGTGGAGAACTTTGAGTGGGGAATTAACAGGAAATAACTGACATCCATTAGACATGGCACATGGAACTAGAACAGTCTACTCCAGTGAGTGAAATAAAGAGTTCAGTTCGACATTCCGACCACCTGAAGAAGCCGGAGTGTACAATGGCTGAAATATTGTGATAAACATGGTGACAAAGATGAGGGCAATAGTCCGAATAATGTAAATAGTGTATATCAGTAGACTTTTTTAATTTAGTAAAATTTGCATCTCATGGCTTCTAACATTGAAAACTGTGAAAAAAACATTTTTGTCACATTTTTATATTTCTTTAATCCTCGGAGACAATAATTTTTTCCCTCCATCAACATGGCTGATGCTAACCCCCAAGAGACCAACACATTGCATCTTCTTGATATCACATTTTCCACAGACATGAAGTGGAGCAGTTATACTGAATCAAGTCCTTGGTCAGCTGCTAAAAAGGTTTGTTCACTGACTTATGCAAGACAATTTTTTTTTCATCATAATCAATTTTGCAGATTTTTAAATCTACTATTTGTCTGTGCATTGAATATTACTATATATATTGAGATTCTCGGCAAAATGACATGTGACATGGCTTCCTTCAGTCTTTTTATTGTAATACTTGTTTATAGAAGAGACTTTGTAAATCACAGATACAATAATAATAACGCCTTCAAACAATACTCGGTCAGACACCGCTAATTCCCATATATATATATATATATATATATATATATATATATATTTTTTCCTTTACTCATCACGTGATCTAATTATTTCATGATGAGGTCAACTGTGCTTGCTCTCTGGTGATCCATGTTCAAACTCAAGTGTCAGCAACGGATACTTTATTCCTGTATGACACTTTTCTATAAATATTTTTATAGCACTGTTCTCATGAGCTCACCTCCTTGATACCTTAATTGTGTGAATTTATACATACAACTAGATTGGCTGTTAGGTCTCATCATTTTACTTTTAGTTCTATTCTAATAGTTTCTTTTCTTGCACTTCTCCCGTCTGGAACTTTCTTCCGATTTTTTGTTTCCCTGCCACATAACAATCTTCAAAACTTTAAATGCAACGTCAATTGCCATCTTCTGTCTTCTTGAGTCCTGTTCCTTTATTGTCTTTTCTCCTCACTAAAGTATCCTCATTCTCTTCCACACACAGTAACCCCTTGCGTCTTAGTGGCATTATTACCTTCTTGGTGTGAAATGATGAAAACAAGGGAAAACTGACTGAAATACCAATGTTTAGTTCAAAAAGCAAGTACTGTAGAAAACTAAATGCATAAAAATGGCTTGTTTACTTCAGGTTGGGATCAAAATGTGAAAAGCCTGGTCCTGGGGTTTCCAACTCTGTAGCAATACCTCCCCCATTGTACTAAAGAAGCATGGTTGGCAGATACCAGAGCTAGCATAACAGTGATCATGAGAACGGGACAGTTTTCCTCCTTGGCCTATATACACACGTATGGGCATCCCTTGTTAAATAGACTTGGGTCACGTCCCACTTTTGTAGGTGGGTTGCAATGGGTCGGGTGGGGAATGGAGTGCTAGGTAAATACCAAAATGATTAAATAACAGTTTGCAATCACCCTATAGCCACTTATTTGAATGCATGGACTTGTACACTGCAAATATTTTCAAATATATTAAAAATGTCTATATGTCCTTCAATGTCTTTCAGGCTATAATTAAATTGAGATGAAGGCAACCCTGAAATTTAATAAACCTAAATGCATATATATATATATATATATATATATATATATATATATATATACTTTCTTTAGTGATTACATACACATAACACAGTTATATATTTAATGAAATCCAATAAAGATCTATCGACAGCTGATGATGCAGAGTTGTTCATTGTCAATATTTGTGACTCTCTTAAAGGTATCTTAAAAGTATGTTTGGTTTGATCTTTATACAAATATATTTTCAAGCTACACATAAAGTCGACAGATAATTATTAAATATATTTTATGAACTACTTATACAGATGTGACCATATTCATTACATGTCAGATCAAATTTTGTAGCAACATTTTCAGGGAAATTAACACCAAGACCATTACAAATATCTGTCTTGAATTTTTCATGTGCAACACGCTTCCGTTCAGAGTCTCTCTTGTTGTTAGGCTCTTCTTTATTCCAGGATGGACAATTGAGAGCCAGTTTTACCCAGTCATTTTGGATGATGTTGGCCTTCTTCAGTGTGTTCTTGATGCAATCTTTGTACCTCAATTTGAGCTTGCCTGCTTTTATCTTTATTTTTCAACAAGTTGACCATATAGAAACTGCTCAAGGATCCTAGTGTCCTTCATCATGGCCAATAACTCCATCATAACTGGTGCTGAAATAGCAAAAGACTCTATACTGGTGGACTGAGTCTGTTCAAGGTTATCAATATATATATATATATATATATATATATATATATATATATGTGTGTGTGTGAAAAGTGTGTGTATATAAATATAAACATAAATATATATATATATTATATATATTATTATTTATATATTATATTCGCGGTACTTATTAGAAAGCGCTCAATATCAGAAATAGAGCTAATATTGTCTGACGATCGCAAAAGCGTGAAACCCAGGGTCACAAACTCGCATCAATCCAACTAAATATATATATATAATAATATATAATATTATATAATAATATTTTGCACCCCTCAGGGATTGGTTATATATATATATATATATATATATATATACACAATATACATACCTATTCACTGTATTATGGCAGTAATTAACGTAGCTTATCTGTGCCTTTTGTATAAAAACTTTCATGGTAATTATTCTGATCAGCTTTCCTCTATATATATATATAACCTAAAGGAAGGGAATACTGCCAGTATTCTCTGATGATCCACGTAGGTAAAACCTTGGTAAATTTATCTGGCTCTTTAGGTTTAATTAGGTTTGCTCTACTTAGTGTATTGAGCACTTTACTTAGTTATTTTACTTACTCGTATCGGGGTTTTTTTCTTTGGACTCTGAACTTGGATGCTACATGATTGTCTTCGGTTGACGTACATGTTCTCTGTTCTTTCCTTTTTTTTGTACCTTTTTTTTCCCTTGGGTATTGGTCTCTTTATTTACATATCAAGGCACCCAATGTTTTCCGGATGAGTATAATTTCTTATATTTATAAGATTATAAGATTATATACTATATCATATATATATATATATATATATATATATATATAAACAATCCCTGAGGGGTGCAAAATGTTATTATTGCTAAAAAGGTGGAGCAAAAAAAAGAATTTTAATAATAAAAAAAGGGCAGACAGAATTTCAATCTCCACTTTTTCTGCTATTTATTCTTGCTTCACATTTTTATCATTATTTCATTTTATTATCTTTGCTTTTTCACTCTTTTTTTGTTGGTTGTTCTTTTGGCATTTGCCTTTTTATATTGTTTTATACATATTTTAATTATATATATGTGTGTGTGTGTGTGTGTGTGTGTGTGTATATATATATATATATATATACATATATATACATATATATATATATAAATTTGTTTATTAACGTAGTAAAAATTTGTTTATATCACTTATTTAACAGTTTTGTTTTGGTTTGTTCAAAATAAAAACAAATAAATACACTAATAAAAAATAGAAATAAAAAATAAATAAATACTATGTTGCTTAAAATCGAAAATATACAAGTAAAATAAATTGACCTAAATTCATCCAAGTAAATAAACAGACAAACCAATCCCAAAATTAAAAACTCTTCCCGCCAAAATAATAGTTTGAATGAACTACAACAACCAACCCCAAAATTGAACAAATAGCTTTAATTAAATTCTCAAACCAAAAAAAACAAGCAATATAAAACAAATTTTTACCCAAAAATAAATAATAAAATAACAAAAAATAAAAACGACTTCCGGTAAAAAAAACAAACGACTTCCGCAAAATAACCGCCATAATAGAATACCCACAACACACCACTAACCCGTATATATATAAATAGCCGAGAAAAATAACAACATATGTGGCCTGACGATTGCATATAGCATGAAACAGACTGTTGCCTCTAAGTGTTGACTTCTATGTTCACTTTTATATTTACACACGCTCTATCTCTGATATTGAGCACTTTATTCCATAAATATAGCACACCTTAAGACTATATTTCTTTATATATATATATATATATATAAAATCTGTGGCATGTCTAGAGATTTGAAGAACTCACCACAAATGGCAACTATTGAAAGAAAAGAAGAAAAAGGGGGAATAAAGTGAAAATAGCGAGGAATAAAGTGAAAAGAAAAACAAATGTTCATGACACCCTACGCATATGCACACCTATAGGCAGATAGGCATATGTGTGCAAATGCACATCTGCACAGATGGGTACATGGTTACAACATACACAAATGACACATACGAACACAAAAAATATGGAAAAAAACTTTTGCGAATGATAAGTGAATAAAGACAAAAATATACATTTAACATATGATATATTTATTGGTCAAAGTGCTCAATATTAGGGATAGAGCCTATGTTAATGTAAGAGTGGACATTGAGGTTAACAACCAGCAGTGACAAGTTGTTTCATGCTTAAACACATTGCCTGACAATTGCATTTAACCATGAAACAGACAAGTCACCACTGGATATTGATCTCAGTGTCCACTTTTATATTTACTTAGGCTCTATCTCTGATATTGAGCACTTTAACTCATAAATATAGCATACACTTAAAACTACACTATTATCATATATATATATATATATATTTATATTTATTTATATATTATGTAATATATATATATATATATATATATATATATATATATATATATATATATATATATATATATATATATATATATATATATATATATATATATATATATATTTATATATCTATATATATATATATATATATATATATATTTATATATATATATATATATATATATATTGATAAATATAAATATACTTAATATATACTTCTTAGCTCTAACCACAGTGAGTGCTGTTTTGTTTACACCTTATATTATACTGAGTAAATATTTATTCACTTATCTATGTATGCACAATAATGCATGTATATACAGTTGCTAATATTTAATTATTTGGTTTATATCCATTGATTTATATATATATATATATATATATATATATATATATATATATATATATATATATACAGGAATCCCTCAATTAGTGCACCTAATGTGTACATTGGTGGCTATAAAAAATCAATTTTCAATTACTATGGTTAAACTCAAGAATATTTTACTACACTAATCAACTATTATGTATGCATAATTGAATTTTGGTATGTAAAAATTTTAGTGCATTAACTGAAAACACCTTAATCAAATGTTCATTAATCAAGGGATGCCTGTACACTGAATTGAATGTATTTGGACAGCAATTTTTTATTGATACAAGTTTAGGGAAAGACAAGTGACAGTTCATTTTTAACGATTCTTAAAAATTTATTTTTGTACATTATGGACCGTTTTCTTGGTTTCCTGGAAAATTTAAATATGAAATTATTTAATATCTGATTAGTTTCTTCTTTCATAAGATTTCATCACACATTTCAAGTCCTCATCTTTCATGGACAATGTCTTAGTCAATTCAGCCATTGAAGTCAATTGCTGCACATAACACACCTACAGTGACTTCTATGTAAAATTCTGGGATGAGGAGTTATAATTATCAACAAACATGCACACTGAATATAATTAAAAATAAATTTGCAACAATATTAATTTAAGTGATCTTAATTTTTTCTGTGATTTTTAAAAAGTTTGTTTTCTATTATTTTTTTTTTCATTCTTTTCTGTTGAAATTATTTATTTGTTTATTTATTAATTTATCTTTGGTAATTTTCTTTTTTTAGGTCTTAAAAAAGTAATTTTACAGATTTCTTAATTTCTGACAAATCATTTTTCTTTCCCTCTGATTTGCATATTTATATGCTTATGCAAATTTTTTGTTTTAATATTTCTGCTTTTATCAAAATTTTATTCTTGTATTTGATAACCTTTGGCAGATATCCTCCACATGATTCAGGAAAAATTCTGTTTCCTGTCTCATTTTTGATATTTCAACAAATATTTTATCCTTTTTTTTTATTTTCATGTGTGTATTTTAGTTAATATCATTTTGCATTTTTTGTTTTTTCACCCTTAACCTCCTATCACCACCAACCCCAGTAAAAGGTTCAACCAGTACAAAATCAAGCATTGTATAAAATTAGCTAGAGGTCTTTTTTGTATTACGTTTTTCCTTTCTTTTATTTTATAAACTGATGGAAAAAAAACACAAGATATTCAGTTTGGTCTTTTGCTCATTGTAGCTTTTCAGCAGACATAATCTTAACCCCGACTCAGAAAGGAAACTAAAAGCACTCTGAGACAAAGTTGTAATGGAAAGCAAGAAGAAAGGACTAACTATTAACTGTAAGATGAGTGCATGGTCATCAGCAAAAGAGACAATCCAAGGTGTGAGCTACATATCAGGGATGTCAAAATCAAGCAGTTATGAAAATTTAACTGTCTGGGTAGTGTAGTAAAAGATGACAAAAAATGTGATACATAAATCTGAAAGTGCACAGGTTTAGTGAAAAATGCCTTCTAGAAATTAACCAAGGTAATAAGACATTTTTTCTTTATATTAAAGTTCATCCACTATTAGCTTTGATAGCCACTCAAGGTAGAGGGTTACTGTTAAACTGCTAATGATGAATGCAGGAAGTTAAGGTTATGAGAATAAGGAGGATAGATAATGATAGACTCTTGACTTGAAGAGGTTAAGATTGTAGACGTAGGAAAATATTGTTAGAAATGAAGAAATTAAACAAGGTATTCAGACATTTTTTCTTTATACTAAATTTCATGCAATATAATGCTTGATAGCCACCCAAGGTAGAGAGTTACTGCTAAACTGCTAATGATGAATGCGGTGTGATTAAAAGAGGAAGTGGTATGAAGTAAAGGTAATGAGGATAAGGAGGATAGATAATGATTGACTCTTGACTTGGCTAAGATTGTAGACATAGGAAAATATTGTTAGAGTAAAAGAAATTAAACAAGCTATTAAGACATTTTTTCTTTATACTAAAGTTTAATTTCTATAGGGCTTGAGAGCTGCTCAAAGTAGAGGGTTACTGTCAAAATGCTAATGATGAACGTTGTAAGTGATATATAAAAAAAGAGCTGAGTCTTTCTTCATCACACTGTCCATGTGTGACTTTGCATGCACGTATATAATGCATATGTCTATGTTGTACATGAGTGACTTACATATGTGTTGTAGCATACCTACAGACAATGATGGGTATGTCCCCGTTCACATAAAAACAGTAGTAAATACTGTATGTTGGTCTGCAGTTGGAGATTCATTGTGGAATTCGCTTAACTCACTTCTACATGCCGCTGGCAAATCTTATATGTATTGTTCTTGTCCTAAGTATTATCATTCATTACCAACCTTTGTTTGATTATTCTATTCAGTAACCTTCCCTAGGTTACAACAATATGCTTATTTACTACTTAATGTGCACACAGGCACTTATACACACAGATGCACAAACAATTTGACTGAGTTTGATATAGGGCATTGGAATGATGCATTCCCTCATACTTAACCTGGACAATCCCTGCCTTGAGCTGAGCAATAAAATGATAAATTTAGAAACAAGAGGAACAAAAAGGTTAATTTTTTTAAACCTTTAAAATAAAGCAAACAATTATAAGATTTTATTGAACTTCGGAAACTACTCAGTAATTTGGTAAAAAAAAGAGAACATTTTGGGGAAATTATTTGAAAAATTTTTCTGAAAAATGTTGGCCAAATATTTTACATCTGTTGTTAGGTTAAAATGCATATTTGCAAGTATACATGTGTGCACAATTATATGTGCAATGAAAATGCACTGCTGATGAATTTGAAGTAACTTTATAATAGAAATGCATTTAAAAATAAGAAAGAAACATCATTGGAATTAATACAAGCATTTCTAACAAACAACAGCTCTTATATATTTAATAAATATTTTTAAATCTTGTAATTTGATATTCTTAATCAGTGCATGCATAACATAATGATTATCAGTGCAAAAAAGGTGTCAATCTGAGTTGAAATTTTAGCCTTGTTTGCTGTGTTCACTTTTGTACTAATACCCTTGGGAAAGGCAATAATCCATTTCTTCTTCCTCCCAGCTGTGGGTTAAATAGCAGGATAGACTGAGATCTTTATCTTTGTGTGGCAGCTTGGCAAGGTATAGGACTACTTTGAATTTGAAACTGTGGAAAATACAATACAGAAACTAACCCATTACATTTCTCAAAGAGTTATGGTAATACGCAGATAATGCAGAAATGAATGTAACCTGTGGAGAGTCATGATCACCTATATTCAAAAAGGACAGGACATTTAAAGAAAAATAAATCTCCTACTGGTTTGTATAATAATTGAAAAGGTATAATTAAAATTAATAGTCCTTGATATGACAATAAACTACATCTGAGAGCAAGGCTGCTGATTGGGAGATTGGAGCTTTTGAGGAGTGTGGAATCACCCCTTAACTGTTATTCTTCCTGGGTCCACTCTGTCCTGGGGAGGTAGCACCTGTTCGGTTCCCAGCTATGGACAAATAGTGAATCCCCAAACAAAAACAAAACACTATGAAAGTATAAAAATACATTTCTTTAATAAAATAATAGCAATTCATATTTATACTAAAATGACCAACAATATTTATTTATAGTAAAATGACCGACAATACATTTCATAGTAGAATTATTAACAATACATTTTATCTGTAGTTGAAGGCATACAACTGCATTCAAAATATATTTAGTTCAAGTCATAAAATTGTGTTCAAAATATTTAAATTTCGGCATTAAATAACCCATAGAGGTGTTGATGCCGTTAAACAAAATCAACCAATTAAAATTAAAATAATAAAAATAGATTAAAACAATGTCAGCCTATATTTACCGTTGTTTTATGTATTTTTTATACTTGTAAAATCCATTCTGTTTCTTTAATCAGTACATGGTGAATTGAACAAATTAGATTGTAAATTTCTTTTCTTTTTTTTTTTTTGGCATGGGACATTTTATTTTTCAGATATTTTCTGGCTTATTTTCTTATATGAGGGAATTGGAATGATTGGAGACATCTTGATTAGGTTTGATGAGGGAGAAACTGAGGTTTAAAATATGGAATAAATACTGTAGTAAGGGTAAAAGCTGAAAGAAAAACATTCCCAAGATAAGGGGAAAGCCTAAAAATATGTTTCGTTTTGTTTTTACATTTGTTTGTTTGTTTTTTTTAAATTTTTCCTGATCAAGTTAAATCTACTCTATTTTATAGATACATTCAACAAACACTGAAAGGTACATTTTTAAACTGTTTTTTTTTTTTTAATTTACTTTCTTATTGATGTTGTTTCTAAAGAAAAGAATATTTGATATTTAGGGTAGGAAAAAAAAACAAAATGACAGAAAGGAAGTTGGCAATCCAAAAATGAAAAGAAGCAAAAACAAAAACATAGAAAACAAATTAATCCATTTTTGCAAGAAATGAATCCATCATCTTCAATCAATGTTCAGGATCTGAGATAGCGCTTGAATACAAAGTCTTGGAGGGGATAATACTTCAGCTAGAACTGCAATTCCAGAACAATAATCATTGGTATATATCCAAATAAAAGAAAATAAAACTATTTGTACTGTTATATAAGCACCGAGAATTGTACAAACCAATATACTTATGTTATCATTACAATGAGTCCGTTCATCTCATTTTCCAGCCATCTTCAGGTCGTTCTGATCTTCTTCACTATGTGCTGTGTCCCATCAGGATGTAAGCAGTCATGACTCTCCACAATGTCCTGTCATTTGTAGCTCTTAATAAATCTAATCTTTTTATTATTTCTCCTAACACTTTTTCTGTCATCCTTTTACTCAAGCTTACTAAGTAATTTATGCATTGTTTTCCACAGTCCCACTTGCGTTCAATCTGTCTTGTGAGTATCAGATTCTCCAAGCCCTCTTTCCTCATAATGTGCCCTAGAAATTTCAACTTTTTCATAAGTTTAATTTTTGCTTCCATTCTCTCTAGAACTTTGTTGTTGCTCACATATTCGGTCCATAGTATACTCAGCATCCTTCTATAGAACCAAGCCTACTTTGTAAGCCACTAGTGGCCTGCTGGCAGGCAGCTGATGGTGACACCAGCGGTCCTCTGGTGGCAGCCACCGGTGGAACTCTAGAGGTATGCCAGTGGTAAGATGAAAACACAGGTGGCCCAACAGCAAGCCATCAGCAGCAAACATTAGTGGCATACCACCCAGTAGCAGATTGGTAGTTTGCATGTAGGGATATTTCTGTTGCTTCAAGTCTCTTCTTCATCTGTGAGGATACTGTCCAGCATTCAGTACTCTTTTCTTTGTTTCTAACAAATTTTTTCTGCTTCTTATTACTCTGCTTAGCTTTTAGAAGGCATCTTTCGCTATCCCAATGCACCTTTGCATTTCAGTATCACACTTTTCGTCCTCTGTTAAAACATTTCCCGGTCACAAGGGTAGAGTTTTCTCATCCCTCTGTTGGAGGAGGGGGGGATATCTTGTTTGTGGGTGACAAATTATTTTCCACCCTGCAATCCCTTTCTTGCAGATGAAATGTCACAAGCCTCTTGCTGCTCTATTGTGATTTCTATGGAAAGTGCTCAGCTGAACAACATTCCTTGATTCCACCAGTTCCAACATTCACAGTTAAGACATGCACATTCTAGTGAACCATCCTCATTCCCTTCGTATTTTTTTAGTGAACTGTAAGATCCACTCGAGTAGCTTCTTCCAACAAACCACTGCTTTGTGGTATAAACTCCCAAGAGGATGCTTCCCTGATCACTACAAACTTAACCTGTTCACATTTAGGATTAACTGTTATCTTTCAATATCCCCGTAATGGTAGTATTAGCTGTTTCCCTGTAAGGCAACATTTAGCATTCATTGACCAAGCAGCTAGTAGTTTATGAAATCTTTCTCTTAAGACAATTTCTGAGGAAAACAGGCTTCTCAAGTTCAGTAACAATAAACATTGATCACGTTTATTGGTAAACATGGGTCTTATTTATACTTGATAAACATTGGCTAGGTTTACAATTGTTTTGATATGTAAACATTGATACATTTGCTATGTTTATTGGTAAACATTGGTCATATTTATACTTGTGTTATGAATAATCAAGAGTGGTCTCCCCTTGTTTTGTTACTCTCCTCTTCGAGAGAGATATTTTTGTTTCCTGGGACTATAAAAGGACATTATATGCAAACCTTGTATTCTGTTGAATAAAACTTTCTTAAAGCGTACACCTGTGTACTTTTGTCATTACAACTTGATCATATTGGTAAGGACTGATCAGATTTATACTTGAGTCAATAGGTAAAAATTGGTCATATTTATATTTGATTATATTGATGATGTTTGGTCAGGTTCATATTTGATACTTTAGGTAATCATTAGCCATGTTTATTGGTAAAAATTCGTTATATATATACTTGATTATATCAATAAGGTTTATACTTGAGTCTACAGATAGAAATTGACCAGATTTATACATGAACCTATTGGTAAACTTTGGTCAAATTTACACTTGAGTCTATAGAAAAACATTGGCCATATTTATATGTGATTATTTTGATAGTTTGGTCAGGCTTATACACAAGTCTAGAGGTAAATGCTGTTCAGGTTTATAAATGAGTCTATATTCAACACTGTTTGGGTTTATACTTAAGTATAGAGTCAAATATTGGTCGGGTAGATATTCAAGGATAAATGACTAATTTTTACCTATGGACTAAAGTATCTATAAATAAAATTTATGCTTGAGTGGATAAACATTTTTTTGGTACTATTGCGGGGGAGTTCTTACTCATGGAATGAGTTTTGTTTGAAGTGGGTTGGAATTTAACCAGTGGCTGGTGGATTTTCTTCTTGCGAGTTGAGATGAGAACTACGACATGATAATATTTTTACAAATAAAAGAATTAGTTTTTCTGGGTTGTGAAAAAGAAAATGAACTAAAAAAATACAAATATTTCAGCAAAATACAAAAATGAATTTTCATTCCTTATTAATGAAACTAATTTGGAAAAAAACAAAAACAAACTAGAACAATGTTTCTTTTGAGTGAAATGATAATTTTGAAAAACTCAGAGAAAAGTTTTCGGAAATTTTCACTCAAACTAAAAAAATATGAAAAACAGGCAATTACAAAATTGACATGTTTCTTACATTTATGATGATAAAAAAAATTCTTAAATTCAGCCTCATAAAATAAATGGCTAATCCATGCCATCGCTTACTTTCTGCCTTCAAAAAAGAATAATAAAAAATAAAAAAATAAAAATGAAATCAATAACATGATTTAAAAATGTTTTAAAGACATTTTTAAATGAAAATGTCTTTACAGCGAAAAAAAAACATTGTTAGGTTCCTCCATTTTGTTTTTCTCTCACAATAGTTGCTAAATTCATTAATGTAAATTTCTTTTTATCTTTGTGATCATATTTCCACAATTCTTTCTTCAATTTCTTTCTTTGGATTTCTTCACATTATTTGTACCATTCCAAATGAACTTATTCCTTCAAAATTTTTTTCTTGCCAATTTTTAATCAGGATAAAGAAACCAAAACAGTAAACAGCAGTAAATCTTCTCTGATTTTTTTTTTCTTTTTGTCTTTTTTGTTTTTTTTTAAATAGCATTTTTACTCCCATCGTACCTCAGTAATTTCTTCACTTCTTATTTTTAAAGTTATTTTCCACCAAATAACTTTGTTTTTATCCCCTAATTATCTTTTATTATTTATTTACATTGTTTATTGTGCCAAATGATTTTCATTATCTTTGAAAAGATTAGCCTTTCATGGCACTAATTACAGAAGAATTAAACTCCTAACAAACTTCTTAATTCGACCATTGTGCACTGCAGAATACTTACAGAGAATGCAACCTGCCGCCAAAAATAAATGCCAATATTGATGATTAATTATTTTTTGTCTTACATTTTTTTTTTACATGACATACTTTTTTTTCTCACTCCCAATTTTCAAATCAATATGAAGCCTACAGTTTGAATATTATAATTTTTTTTAAAAATAAGGGTTTTTTTTGTAACCTTATCAAAAATTAACGGTTGTCTTTTTCAAATAATTATTATGAGGAATAATTTGATACATGTTAGATATCAATATATGCATTATTATGGTGTATCAAAAATATTTTCGTTTTTTACAGACCTTCACTCCAAAGCTTATGTCATGTAGAAATTTAACAATTATCTATGACTCCAGTATATAATTATTATCATTACATATTAGAGCGTATCAAAAGTATTTTCATCTTTTAGTCCAAAGCTTATTTCATGAACAGATCTAAATATTTCATCATCATTTTTTTTCAAAATATTGTTGAGAGAGTTATACAATAGGCACTGTGACCAGAAAATATATATCTGTTATCTTTACTTAAACCAAATAAAATATTTGTTTTATTTATTCAATAAATTTCCTTTATAAAAAAAACAAATCTGAATTCAGTAAACTTATTTGTGCAAATACAAGAGCTCAAACATCTGCTTTGCTAAAGATTTACCACCACAACAGCCAAATGCCAGTCAGACCATCTTAAGTGGGATATTTTCTCAAATGACACAGATGTTGAAATCTCTGAATTAAAGAAATTCGCTTTTTGCTTTTCATCCATGTTTACAAGACAATGACAAATTTCCTTTTCCACCTGCGCATCAAAGATGTGTCCTTTGCTGCTCCTTCCTTATCATTCAATCTCAAGATATTGTGCTTGGCTTCAATAGCACCTAACCTCAAATCACAGGCAAAAATGCCAAAACAAAATTCATTTGGAATTTCTTCTTAAATTTGACCAATTCTCAGGGATCATTCTTTAAACATCTGTCTTCACTTTGACCTTTAACTTTGGCACAAGGAAAAATAGAGAGGACCAAAGAGATGGCAAGTCAGTAAAAGCCAATTCCTTTCATGAATGTTTACAAGACATAAGGTTCACAGTCACCAGAAACTCGAGGTCATCTTTCTGATTCCTTTTCTACTTTCACTTTCAATATCAGTCATCATTTTAGCTTTCACTTTTGAAAATGAAGACCAACACAGAAATATGTTTGATCTCTTTAACTTTGTTTTTCTTTCACACAACTTTGTTTATTAATCTGGATTTCATTGCAAACCTTGCTTAATTAATTCCATTTTAGGTGTGACTGACAGAAAAGACTGGAAAAATGAATATAATATTAAATTTATTTTTAATAATGTCATATAGTATTACTGACTCACAGGAAGTAGTAGGCACTCAACTACCTCATGGGTAATAGCTGTAGCTATTTATAATCTTTGTGACTTCATGTGTGAATGAGTTACCTCATCTCCCTGTATTGAAGAGGTTTTATTGCCCTATTTTTCTTGGTACTTCTGGGAGCTTTTGTCTCCTCACTATCTTCTTCCCTCTCCCTAAGAGATTGTCTAGATATGGGAGATTATCTTTTTCATTTTTCATAGGAGTGTTTCTCCAACAATTGTTCATCTTCAGAGTCTCAATTTCACTGTCATGTTTGTCTTGTCCTGACATGACATTTTCACCTCCATTACTTTCAGGCTAACTATACATTTCTTGGCTACTGTCGTATTGCAATCTAACTTGGTCTGCATGTGCTTATATCCCATTTGCATTCCTTTCTATTACCATAGTGTTCTGTCTACTTTACATTATGAATCTTGCCTCTTGTATATTAGATTTACTATTCTTTTTATACCACAGCATGTTTTGGTAGCATAGGGCGTGGTCAATGGGGCTCTAATTTGTCTACCCATGAGGGTGGGTGGACTTTTTGATCTTCCAGCATGTAGTATTGTCCTATTGATTAGCAACAATCTTGTAAGAAATGTTTCTATCTTTTCTTTCTGTTATACACATATTTCTAATCCGTTTTTTATAGCTTGCATCATCATTTATGGTAATCCGTTTGATTGTGGATGGTACAGTAGGGTTTTATATGGTTTGCATCCAATTTTGTTCAACCATTGGCATGGTTCATCAGCACAGAACTCTGGGGAACTGTCAGATACTAGCATTTCCAGCATTCCATTTCTTGAAGATATAATCCTTAATGCTTGTTTCATGGTTGAACCTCTTTTGCTGGAAACATGTATTACTTCTAGCCAGCCTGAATATGCATCTACCAGTATTAGTAATGATTTCACTCCATTAACATAGGCATGATCTATGTGTAGTCTGTTCAACCAAGTTTGGGAATCTTTAGGCCATGTATGTGTTTTTGTCTGTCTGAATATTACATTTTTTACATCTTCTACATCTCTAGAATAGCCTGGCCACCATGCCTCTAGGTTTAATCTCCTTTGGATAGATGTTATTCTGCAATGAACATCTTCATGTATGCTTTTTATAATTTTGCTTTTTTGCATTGCTAGCGGAACCACTACATTTCCATTACAAATTACACCCTTTTCTAAGGTTAACTTGTGTCTAACCTCTTTAAAACAACTTTCTGCTTGTAGGCAATTATTCCACTAATTATTTTTTATCTTGAACAACATACTGTTCAATATGGGATCTCGCTTCGTATCCTCAGCTAATCTGTCTATCAACAAAATATGAGTTTCAACCCAGTGTAAGAAAAGTAACTTAGAATTTTTCCTCCTCTTTCTCACTTTCAGAAATAACAATCTTAACAAAGCGTCTACATGCAGAATGGTATTGCCTTTCACACACTTAATATCATAGTCAAATGCCATTAACATTAAGGCCCATCTTAGAATTCTAGAAAATGTTACTTTAGGAAGTTCTTTCCTAGGATTAAATATAAATTCTAAAGGTCTATGATCAGACCTTAGTAGGAATTTCTTTCCAATCAAAAACTGACAAGCTCTAATTGTTGTCCTTATTATTGTCAATGCCTCTTTCTCAATATTTGAATAGTTCAATTTAGCTTTTGACAATTTTTCACAAAAGATGAATAATAGGATGACCATCCTGAGCTAATATTCCTGAAATTGAGTTTTCAAATGTGTCAGTTGTTACTACTATTTCCTTGCTAGAGTCAAATATTTTTTACTACTGGCTTCTTTGCCAAAACAGCTTTTAAATTTTCAAATGCCACTTGTTATTCTTTTGTCCAAATAAATTCCACATTCTTTTTTCTTAAAGCAGCAAAAGGTCCTGTCAATTCAGAGTATTGCTTCACATATCGTCTGTAGAAATTTACAAGTCATAAGAAAGATTCCAATTCTTTTTTGTTCTTAGGTACTTCAACTATTGAGATTTTGTCAATTAACAATTGGTCTGATGATATGCTTTCCTTAGATATGGAATATCACAAAAATGATATTTTTTTTTAGTGTTGTGCACACATTTTTTCATTGTCAATTGTTAATCCAGAATTTTTTAACTTATTCAAAGATGTACTTGATGGTATGCTGACTTCAGATCAATTTTAGAGAAAGTTTTCATACTCACAAGAGAGTTCAAAGCCCATTGAGGATAGAATATGAGTCTCCACATATTTTGTGGTTTACACCTATTTTGTAGTCACCAGAAATGAGCAAATCCCCATCCATCTTAAAATTACTAATGTGGAGGCCCATTTGCTCCCTCTTGGCGGAACTCGTTAAGTAAATCTTATTTCAGTAAGTTTTTTTAGTTTTTCCACAACCATTGGTAGTAGATAGACTGGCACTTTTCATGCTTGAAAATATGAAGGGGAGATATTTTCCTGTAGTCATAACTTTGCTTTATAGTTTTTTAGCATTCCACCTTTTTTGCCTTGACTTTATTTACCTTTTTTTATCAAATTTATATTCAATACATCATTTCCTATTACACCTTAGTTCTTTTCACAGTTTTTCACAATAATTGGTAATATGTAAAAGCTTATGTTTCAGTTATACGTAGGTTTCAAAATAGCCTAATTTTTTTTTATGGATCCATTGAACTGATTCAATTGGACAAGGTTTTTCTTTAGTTTCTGTTTTTCTAATTTCCTCCTGAAATTTCTGGGTATCTACATCATGTCACTTCCTGTATCTAGTTGCATATCCAATAAAACATTATTGATTCAAATTTTAATAACCCTTTTTCATTTCTTTTTTTCAATGAAAAGACATCTATACTTATTGCCTTTTCATTTTGTTGGACTGTCTCTATATTTCTCTTTTTGGATTTACACATATGTTTAAAATAATTCATTTTGAAACACTTTTTACATTATTTTTTATATGCCGGACATTTTTGTTTTTTTGTTTGATGTTGATATCCACAATAGGTACACATTCTTCTGTCTTTTTTCTTGTTATCGTGTATGTGTCCATTTCCTCTACCAGATCTGTAACTTTTGTTCTATTAAATTTTCAAATTATTTCTTGTTGCTGAACAAATTCAACACACTGTTCTTACGACAACTTTCCCAGTTGTAAATGCATTAGAGTCATTTGCTGATACTCCTCATTTTGAAGGCCATTTACCAATTTCATTTAAATAAAATCGTCTTTGACTGACTGGCAATCTTAGTTTCTCAAATTCACAATATTTAGCAGCCTGTTTTAAACGAAGAAAATATTTACTAACTGGTTCATTCATATTTTGAGAAATATTCATGAGCTTAGCTCTTTGTATTCGCTAGTTTTTTCTTGAGTATTATGTTTTTTATTAGTAGTTGACTTATATCATCAAACTTTATTTCTTCCAAATGTCTTGGGTGTGTAATTGCTGATGATTTCAAAATGGCCTCACAACCAGCAGTTGCCAAGAAGAGATCAGTTATTTGGTTTTCTCCTCTGATTGATTACAAATCCTTCAGTTTTTTTGTTCTAGCTTTAGCTGCTAAAATCCTAAACCATGCTTGTGCATACTCATAATCATCCAATGATAATCGTTTGTTCAGTTCTTTAGATATTCAGTGACACCATTGTAGTGTAGTGTTACTGACTCACAGAAAGTAGTAGGCACTTAACTGCCTCATGGGTAATGGTTGTAGCTATATATAGGCTTTGTATTTCAAATGTAATTGAGTCACTTCAAGTATGTTTTAGCAAGATCTCTGAGAGATGAGGTTGCAAACCCTGTACATACACATTTTTATACTAGTTAGAAATGGAGCAGAGAATAGTTTACAAAAAAAAGGCCATGGTAAGCTACATAGACAAATTTAAGTTCTATGCCTGCTAGTTCAGTATATTTAGAAACAATCTTCTTGTTCTTCCATGTGTCATGCCACTTTGGAACATGTGTGATAATGGCTTTCCACAACATCCTATCTTTTGTAGTCCACAGTAATGTTTGTCTTTTTACCATCCTTCCTAATCCCCGTTCTACCATTCCTTTAAATAAGCTTGTCACGGCCTCCCAGTCCCATCTCCCTTTGATATGTCATATGAGTGTCAAATTCACCAAGTCCCCTTTCCTTAAGCCTTCCTTATTATTTGCATCCTTCTGTAGAACTGCATTACTCTGGCTTCAAGTCTTCCCTTCCTGTGTGAGAAAATTATCCAGCATTCACTGCCATATGAGAAGATTGATATTGCATAACAATTCAGCACTCTTTTCATTGTTTGTAACAAAATTTTCCTGTTTCTTAATATTCTACTTAGTTTCCAGAAGGCACCTTTTACTATTTCAATGTGCCATCAGGTTTTAGTGTTACATTTTACATCCTCTGTTAAAACACTTCCCAGATATTTAAAACTTATATTTGTCTGATGCTTCCAATACATACTTTGCATATAAGAATAGAAAATGAAAAGATATAAAAAGTCAGTGAAAAAATAGTACAAAAACCTTTTTTTTACGTTGAAACAAAAATGTACAATTTTGTAGTGGATATATGCATGTTCGTAAGATAAGATATATATATATATATATATATATATATATATATATATATATATATATATAGAGAGAGAGAGAGAGAGAGGGACAGAGAGATCAAAAACTATATTCATTTTCAAGAATTTCACTTTTTGTTTTTGGCTACTTCTGATGTTCCCTCATTTGTCTGAATGAGTTGAAATTACTTCCAGCAAAGAAGGGCATGCCAAAATTATCCCAAAACAGACAAAAAATGAAATCTTTTAAAACAAATGTAGCAACATTTGAAAGTACCTTGGGGGAAAAAAAAATGAACTTTTATGGATTATATCAAAAATAACTTATTCAAAGATTTGAAAAACTTAATAAAAAATTAGATAGACAGATCTTGTTGATATTATTCAACATGTATATATATATTAAGAAATGGACAAGGTCCGACAATTTATTTATTAAAGACATTTTTATGTTTAACATTGTTATTTATAGATACAAGTATTTAAGCAAATGCTCTGTTTATGATAAACAGTAATTTAATAACATTTCATGGAAGATTGAATTTATAAAAATTTTTGTAGAAAATATTCGGTTCTTTTGTGGCAGATTCAAACCTGCATCCTAAATGAACCGTCATTTAGGATGCAGGTTTAATCTGTCAAAGAACGAATATTTTTCGGTGAAAATTTCTCGACATTCAGGCTTATAAATGTTATTTAATACTGTTTATCATAAACAGAGCATTTGCTTAAATACTTGTATCTATAAATAACAACGTTAAACATAAAATGTCTTTATATATATATATATATATATATTGTTGATATTATTCATATATATATATATATATATATATATATATATATATATATTGTTGATATTATTCAACATATATATATATATATATATATATTGTTGATATTATTATTCAATATATATATATATATATATATATATATATATGTAAAAAACAGGAAAACTGTAATGGTAGCTTGGTAGCTGACGCATTTCATCCAATGTGGACTTTTCGACAGGTTAATTCTGAGAAATTTTTCATATATATATATATATATATATATATATATATATATATATATATATATATATATATATATATATATTTTTTATTTTTCCAAATTATTTCAAGGTTGAAGAATATTACTCTGTAAATCTCTCATGTTAATTCTTGCTCTCTTCAAATCTTTTTCCTGCACTTAATCCTTTTTTACTGTCTTTTTATCTTAATCTAAATGACAAATCATTTTCACTGAGCACAAAGATGGATGCACAAGATTTTCACTTGTTACTTCACGTATCTGATTCTCTACCATAATTATTCTATTTTCTATTCACTATTCTTCAATTCTTCATTTTCATTCTGTGCCTGTCACCAAATCCCATCTGCCTTGGAAATAAACGCTTCATCATTAACCAACTTGTAGCAAAAACTATTTTTCTTTCACCACAAATTATTTTCTGATTTGTCTTATGCTTTAGAAAAATGGAAGCCATGTAGACAAAAATAAGAAAGTTATTGCATTGAAATCCTCAAGCACAAAGACTAATACTTCTTTTGTCCTAGGCCAGACATTGTTACTTGTAAACCAACAGTCTCTAACAAATATTTTTTCCCTTCACAAAGACATCAAAAATGAAGGCTTAGGGTCAACAGCTTTTTAACAGTCACAATAGCTTCTGTCCCAATGGAAATGTTATGCAAAGATTTGTCTAAAATGATTCTTTGTCAGAAAATCCTCTCAGCTAGAATAGGAACACATTGAAAGAGTTCTTGGAGGTTTTTTTTTGCATTGCATTAAATCATTTAAATGACTACTTAAAGAGCAAAAGAGCAATTGCATTTTGGTTTAGGATTCTGGCACTTGTAAATCTTGCCAATTATTTCAATAATGCTTTTGAAAGAAAATTCTTTGTGTCATTCTTAATGTAGGGATTCTTCAAATTGTCTGTAGATGTCTTGGAGACATGAGGAAGAATTTAAGAGAAACGATGGGAGAGACATGGTAAAAGATAGTAAGAAATGGGAATGAAAGTGTGATGAAGGAGAAAAATAAAAGAAAGAAAGAGAAAATGCAAAGGAATGCAGGAGAAAGAAATATAAAAAAAAAGAAACAGAGAAATGGTTAGTAAGAAATGAGAAAAAGAAGAAAAAGAGTCAAAATGAAAGAGAAAATTCAAAGAGGAGGAAAGATAAAAAGGAAAAAGTGATAGAGAAAAGGGTAGTGAGAAATGGGACAGGAAGAAAAAGAAGAAGAGTCAAAAACAAAAGAGAAAATTCAAAGGTATATAAGAGAAGGAAAGTGAAAAAAAGAAAGAAAAAGGAGAAGAGACAAAAAAGAAAAATTCACAAACATCTAGAAGGAAAGTGAAGAAAAAGAAGAAAGGACAAAAAAGAAAAATTTGTAAGCATTTAGGAGAAGGAAAGTGAAGAAAAGAAAAGAAAAAACAGAAATAAAAAGTTAAAGATTAACAAAAATATTGAAAGAAAAAAATGAAGAAAAATTAAAGGAAAAAAGAAGAAAAAAACAGAAAAAGATAAAAACAGAGACAAGAAAAAGAGGAAAAAATCAATAAAAATCTGAGAATAAAAAAAAAGAAATTAAAGAAAAACAAAATTAATGCTAGAAAAAAAAGGGAAGAAGAATAAAAAATAAATAAACAGAATAAAAAACAATGAAAGGCAATTTAACAATGAAAAATGAAAGAGAAAGAAAAAGTTGCAAATTGTTACAGTGAGTGTGAAAGAATATAAGAGAAAGAAAATGATTATTAAGAAAGGAGAATAAAAGAATATATATATATATATATATATAGGTAACATTAGTGGTAAATATACACATAATATGCAAAATATATAAATATATATATACATACATGCATACACATACATATATATTTTTTTGAATAAAAATTTCAAGAGGATAGAATCCAGGTAGAACTCAATGTCTAGGACAGAGTAAGGATATAATAAAAGGCTTAAACACTAATATTCCATGGTCATAATTTATTCCATTGGAATCGTAAATACGATTTTATTATATATATATATATATATATATATATATATATATATATATATATATATATATATATATATACATATATGTATGTAGCCACACAAAAATTACCACTTTGATGAATCACTTCAAAAACCATTATAAAAATTCATCAATCCTATTGAACATAGTTTATATATATATATATATATATATATATAAAATGACAATTGGAAAAAAATCTTAGATTTTTCCAACGCATTTCGTCTTCTGACTTTTTTAAGGCAAAAAAAGAAATCGAAATTGAAAAAGTCGGAAGATGAAACACATCGGCAAAATCTAAGATTTTTTTTCCAATTGTCATTTTATACCAATCTGTCTTGTCCACAGAATTGATCTGGGAATTTATCAACCATATATATATATATATGTATATATATATAGAAACTCTGACAATCACAAGTAGCGTGAAACCCTGGGTCACAAACTCACATCAATACAACTAAGCATGTTCACACTATCACAATATTAAGTGCTTTCCAATAAGTACCACGCATATATAATATATAAATAATATATATAGAAATTATATATATATATAGTATGCATATATTTTCTTTTTTAATCATTTCACCCCAAACAAGGCTATAAAGCCACTAAGATGCTAGGGATTACTGAGTGTTAGAGAATATGAGAAAAAGAAAATATCATTAAGTAGAGAGAATAATAAAAGAACCAAAATTAAGAAGACAGAAGATAATGATTGACATTGTATTTAAATTTTTGAAGATACAAGTTGGCTGCAAAGTTAGAAACCAGAAGAGAGTTCCACAAGCAAGAAGTGCGATAGAAGAAACTGTTAGCATAGAACTTACAGTTACATCTTGTTATTTCAACTATAAAATGATGAAACTTTCCCACTAAACTAGTAGTGCACTTAAATTCATAAAGTCTAGGTACCATAGAGGAAAAATTCATCAGAACAATTACCATGAAAGTATTTATAGAAAAGGCACATGGATGCTATGTTACAGTGTGGGATAGTGAATGATGGCAAGATGCCAGGTCAAGACCAATAACATTGCAGATTCTTCTTTGGATAATATCAGAGATCTCTAAATATATAGCAGGAACACCAGACCATATGTGGCAGTAATACTCAAAGTATGCTATCTATCTATCTATCTATCTATTTATCTATCTATCTATCTAAATCTATTCATATAACTATTCATATCTATCTATCTATCTATCTATCTATCTATCTATCTATCTATCTATCTATATATCTATCTCATTCTAGCCATATTTATCTATTTCAGTCTTCCCATATCTATTTATCTCATTCTGCCCATATCTCTCTATCTATCTATCTATCTATCTCAGTTTTTTGGTATCTCTTGTTTCAATCTATCTCTGTTGATATCACCCTCACTTGATTCATTATATATCTGTCTATCTCTGATTTTGTTTCTATCTGTCTCTGTTGGTATCTCTCACCTTTTTTCATATCTATCTATATAACTTAGTTTGTTCATATCTATATTGTTATCTCCTTCAGTTTGTATCTATATAGCTATATCTTTCTATCTCAGTTCACATGTAAAACAGTCCATATCTATCTTTTTGTCTCTCTCTCACACACACACATACACTATCTACCTACCTATCTAAAACTATTCATATAACTATTCATATCTACCCATCTATCTCTCTCATTCTACCCCTATCTATCTATATATCTATCTCATTCTAGCCATATCTATCTATTTCAGTCTTCCCATATCTATTTCTCTCATTGTACCCATATCTATCTATCTATCTATCTATCTATCTATCTATCTATCTATCTATCTATCTATCTATCTATCTATCTATCTATCTCATTCTGCCTAAATCTATCTATCTAAAATTATTTATAACTTTCTTATGGCACATGGCAATATTTATATATTGGAAATGTAAAGACTAAATAAGTATATATATATATATATGTATATCTTGGCAGTACCGTCTCTGAAGGATGCAGCCTCAACAGAGAAATCTCTTTCCACATTGAAAGGGCTTCTTGGTCTTTTTCGGCACTTAAAAAATGAGTGTGGTCCCAGCATGGTATCAAGTTACATATGAAAATCATTGTGTACAAAGTATGTGTTTTGACGGCCCTCCTGTATGCAAGCGAAACATGGACACCCTATAAACATCAACTAAAACTTTTTGAGGTCTTCCATCAACGGTGTCTGAGACAGATACTTCATATCACATGGCAGTTCCATGTCTCAGATACAGAAGTATTAGAGAAAGCAGGGCTACCAAGCATTCAGTCGATGGTAATGAAAAATTGTCTCCGATGGGTCGGTCACATTGCGCATATGGATGACAGTCGTCTGCCAAAACGGCTGTTCTATGGTGAAATGTGTGAAGGAAAAACAAAATGCATCAAAGCCGAAGAAGAGATTTAAGGACACAATAAAATTCTTATCTGAAACAATCTGGACTATCTGTAGACCAATGGGAAAAAATGGCTTTGGATAGAAGTAAGTGTCGGAAACTAATTCACGAAAGCATCGAGTCCTTTGAGAATAGCCCTATGCAGTACAGTGCCTACAAACGTCTGATTCGTAAAGGCAAACAGGGTCCAGCATCGGGTCCACAAATTCACCACATTAATTGTGACATATGCGGAAAATTGTGCCTATCTTTTGCTGGCTTCAAAAGCCATTTGCGTAAATGTGCAAAACTTAGTGTGCACCCAAATAATGTCACTGTAAACAAAACTGATCGGGTATGCCAATTCTGTGGCAAAATTTGTTGCAGTTTGGCTGGCCTGAAGAGTCACCTGCAAAGACATAGAATTTGAGGGGAGTGGGAGGGGGGTGAGGACATGAAATAAAGGAGGTGGTCACACTCGAAACCGAGAGGACAGCCACAATATATATATATATATATATATATATATATAAAAACACACAATAAGATGTACAACTCCTCAATAATATAATAATAATGAATTATAAGATTTCACATTTCAAAATTTCTAATAACACAGACATTATCAGTTGAAATTCACAAGGTATATTGCTCATATAAATATATGTATATGTCAAAAGTTTTACCAACATTGGTTAGTTAATACCAATTTTACTGTGAATATATTGACATAAAATTGGTCACGCTGTGGAAAATCTCCACTCTGATCTCTCAAGAAACACAATCTTATCCACTTAACAAATAATAATAATAATAATAATCCTATCATTGACATTTTTCAAAATATAGACAGACTAATTGATTATTGAACTTTCAGATTAAATGACAGTTTCTCAAAGAATTAGTCTCAATGCTTAATTTTAATTGATGCTTTATTATACAAAATTACAGAATAATATTGTCAATAAAAATGTCAAAGCATCCACTTGAACACATCTAAGTAAAGACTCAGTCATAGCATATATAATAATAATAATAATAATTACTGAAGCTGACAGGTTGAAGTTTATCACCATCCCTTACATGACTAGAATACAAATTTAATAATTGCAATAAAAACAAACATAATAAAATCAAATAATGGTAAAGATTTTTAATTAAAATATTATAAACGTATTCTTTTCTCTTGTTTGATTTTAATATGTCTGTTTTTATAGCAATTTTGTAACCCTATTAAAAGATTTATAATGCAAATTCTGTTCCCTTCTAAAATAATTAGAATACAACTTTTGTGTCTTTCTAAAATATTTATAATACAACTTCTCTACCCTTCTAAAATGACACATTCTGTCCCCTTCTAAAATATTCATAACACAAATTCTCTTCCCTTCTAAAATATTCATAACACAAATTCTGTACCCTTCTAAAATATTTACAATACAAATTTTTTCCCTTTCTAAAATATTTATAATACAAATTCTGTACCCTTCTAAAATATTTATAATGCAACTTTTGTGCCCTTCTAAAATATTTATATTACAAATTTCCTTTTCTTTCTTCAGTTTTATAAGAACAACTGTATATGATCATTATCACTGCTTCTATAGGGCAATTTCAGTATTAATATACTAAGTAGTCATGAACTAATTGACTTCATGTATTTGACCTTAATTTGGCTAAAAGTTTGACAACATTGCTATGCACAAGTGAGTCCAGTAACACATGGTAGCCATGACCATCATTCCAATTATTTTTAGCAACATGGGCTTTAAATCATGTTTGACCTATGTTGCCAAAACAAAAAAAATAATGGGCCAAATGCTTCCTGACTCTTAAGCAACATTAGAAATTGTTAAATTCCTTGCAAGATACCATTGTATGCATTTGATACCAAATTCCCTGCAAGAGACCATTATATGTTCAACCATAATAAGAACGTATATGAATAACATACTGAGACACACCTATTTTCTTTTCTTTGATCCCTTGATTATGCTATTATTTTCTCTTTGATATATATACTAGCAGCATGGCCCGGCATTGCCCGTGCTTGATTCAAAAATCGTACGACTCATACAGCAATCGCTATCACTTGACTTAAAATATTTTTGCCCTTCCTTGCCTTTAAAGGAGTGCCCTTTGCCATGCTGATGTTGCTACATGCCTTACTTCTTGCCAATTTTTTCTAAGCTCTATACTAAACATTAATTCTGTTACGAAAAAAGAACTAAACAAAATGAACACAAAATGATCAGCTTTAAAAAAAAGACTCGTAACTGGAAAAACTGAATGCAAAAAGAATGTTAACAACAAATACTTTTTCACACCCAACCCAGTTCTGCGGAATCAGAATCAACGTTGAGTTTAAGCAAGCAAATGAGCCAATTGGAGTAAAGTGCCATGCAGATTTAAATTTTTCCCACTTGTGACGAATGCAGCTAACGATTTTTTTTTTTGCATGCTAGCATGCTAGTTAACATTCGTGTCAGTCAGCTGTTGGCTCTCATGCTGGCCAATTGAATCTTCCTGCCTTTTCATGGCAGCCAGCTATAGATTCTCAATCTGGCCAGTTGAAAATGTCTGTAAACTACATGAAAACTGCTGTAGAAGCATGAAAAAATCAATTATTTCCACTATCAATGGGAGTTGGGAAATACAAAGTCAGTCTTGGCCTTCCCACTAACTTGGAGCATGTGCATGTAAATTTTGGTGCAAATCCGTCGAAAATTTTGGCCGTGCATTCATTACACACACACACACACACACATCCTGCCTTTTATAGATAGAGATGTGATATCCATTTTAGTTTTACTGTCAAAAATCTTCAACTATTGTCTTTTCTGTTATACCCATCTCAATATATTATTCTATTTCATGTTTCCTTTTCAGTCAGTCGTGCTCAAAAATTTTATTTTCCTTGATTGAGTTCTGACAGGTGAGGAGCAGTTAGCTCATTCTTCTATTTTCTTTTTTTACTATTATTATTATTATTATTATTATTATTATTATTATTTGCTTTCTTCTTTCCTTATTAAATTGCTTTAGTTGTTTTCCCTTTTTTTTGTCCCTTTTTAATTATCTCATTTTTGTTTCAAAAAGTTGGCTTTTATGGCCTAGTTATTCAAGTAGTTGCTTTGGAAAGGCAGATTCTCTGAGATAAGTGGTATGAGTTCTAATCTCCCCACAGGTTTGTTCATTATTTTTAAGTCATGCTGCTTGCTAATAGCCATGAGATAATGATAGAGGAGAGGGATAAAAATAAGACAAAAATGAGTCCATTTTTTTTTTTAAACTTCATCTAAGAAACTGAAAAAAACATTTCAAGTAAAATTGTTAAAAAAAAAAAATCTATTTTTGGAAAAATAACAGAAAAGAGGGAAACAGTAGAAGATGGAATTGATAGATAGAAACCATTTATTTACCACCAGGAATCAATACAGATGGTGTTACTCAAAGAAACAATGCTGGCTTGTTTATTTAAGATGGTACAGAACAAAAGTTGTAGATGGACATTGTTGGTCAGTAAAGTGTCTGTAGAGACGGAGAGCAAAGGGATGGTATTATCTTTGGGACAGAATCAATTGTACAACTGAGATAGCCAACCTTACAGGATTTGGGAGACTTGTTTCAGCCAAATCCATTAAGAAATGAAAATCAACAATGGAAGCCAAGGGAACAGAATGGAGAAGAAGAAACAAACTTACAGTACTTATGCGATGATTAATTGGTGATTCAACAATAACAATTTGGAAAGAAATTATTGAGCAAAAACCAGTGGAAAAACACCAAACAACAAGTAGATACTTGCAAGTGATCTAAATCCTTTTGCAAAATTTATCTTAATTCATTAACATCATAAGCAGTAAAGCCATTCTATCATTACAAACTGGAGGTGTCCTGGGTATGACGATAAACTACATCTGGCAGCAAAGCCTCTGATCAGGAGGTTTGTGGAGTGTGGCACCACCTCTTAATTGCTGTTGTTCCCATGTCCACCCTGACCCCAGTGGTATCACCTGTTAGGGTCCCAGCTATGGGAAAATAGTTAACCCCCTAACTGGGATCAAAACACTATGAAAGTGTTAAAATAATGTTTTTATAGTATTATTACTATTCCCGGCAACACATTTGACTCTCGACAAAAAACCCTCTTTACAAAAATACATCAATGAAACCTGATCTATAAACTGATTTTATTATAAAGAATACATATTCTATTCATATGAAACTATCCTAAAAATCTTGTCGGCATTAAATAACCCATTCAGGTTGCTATACTGTAAACCAAACCAAACTGGAGGAAAGTGTGATCTCCAAAATAACATTAAAAAATCATGGAAATAAAAAAGTCACAGATGTTTTTTTTCATCAAGTGATGATTAATATTTCTTTTTTTTACAATGATATTCACACTGTACAAGGCCCAAGAGCCATTCGAATTAGAGGGTTATAGGGTAAGAGGCACAGTTTATTGGGATATGTGTAGCAGATAACAGTTAAACAGAGACGTGAAGAGATTAAGATTATAGTGATCAGGTAAGCACCTTCTTGCAAGCCCCTTCCACAAAACAGCAGTTAGTATTTTTTGAAACTTTGTAAATATAAACTTTTGTCAAACCTAGAAGAGCTAGACAAATATTAGGCTGTATCAAATGCATTTTCATTTGTTACAGTCTTTACACTAAAGTTTGTTTTTTCTAACCATTTCACCCCAAGTCAGGCAATAAATCCACTAAGACACAAGGGTTTACTGAGTCTGAAAGAATATTAGAAAAAGAAAAACATTATTAAATGGAGTGAGAACAATAAAAGAACAGGAATTAAGAAGACAGAAGATAATAAGTGACATTGAATTAAAATATTTGAAGATCAAGCTTGACTGAAATGCCAGAATAATGTTCCACAAGCGAGAAGTGCAAGAAAAGAAACTATTAGCATAGAACTTAGTTACAATTGCTGTCAATCTAATACTGCGCTTAAATTCATAAAGTTTAGGGATCAGAGAGGAAAGTAATATTTATTTTGAAAATACAAAAATGTGGTACAAGGCCAAAAAGAGGGAATTGGGGAAGGTTGGTCATTAATTTGTCTTATCTTAAACTTATCTAGCCACAATTACTGACCCAAACATACCACAGTATTCCTTACACAAAAACAACCCATTCTTACTACAGTCACCATAATACCTCAAGTCTCTATGAAGTCCTAACTAGTTCCCATATGTACAATTTGTCTGGTGAGAGAGGGGAATAAAAATAAGAATTCTGAGAGTAAAGTTCATCAGAACAATTATCATGAACATATTTATAGAAAAGGCACAGGGAATCTACATTACAGCAGTGGGAAAATGACCAGGTTAAAATCAATACCAGACCATATATGGCAGCAGTATTCAAAGCATAGATAAATGGCTGACTTATAAATACATAGGACAAATTTAGGTGATAAAAATTTAATATACACATTGAGATGTTGTGAGTTTCCCGCGTGTCGGTGTATGAATCAAGACAAACACAGTTGTAGAGGAAAAGACTGGTATATTCATAAAAGCAATTAACAATAGAGTGATTAGTAGAACGAAGGTTGGTTAGTACGAAACAATATCCAAAGTCTATAGTCCAACGGTATGTACCGGGTAAGCTTATCTGGACTGCTCACGCTGACTCTCTCTCTGACGCTCTCCCACTCTCTCTCTCCAGAGCTGACTTATATAAGAGGGACCAGTCCATTACTAGTTAGAAGGTGGGTGCGCCCCAACACACATCTATACACTATCTATGACTCCAATATATTATTAATATGATTATTATATATTAGAGTGTATCCAAAGTAATTTCATTTTTTACAGACCTTTACTCCAAAGCATAATTTATGTACACATCTAAAGACAATCTGTAACTTCATTATATCATTAATATTAATATGTATTAGGGTGCACCAAAAAGAAATAAACAAAAATCAGAGGAAAAACACTAAACAAGTAGATAAATACAACTTATGCAAAATTTATATTATTTCATTAACAGGACAAAATGTAAAGCCATTACATTGTTAGAAACTAGACGAAAGTGTGATCTCCAAAAGGTATTAAAAATCACAGAAATAAATTATATAGATAAAACGAGTCATAGTAGTTCATTTTCATCAAGTGGAGATTAATATAGTAGTCTTCCAACCTATTATTACTGAATTTGTTTCTTAGCAAAGATCTGTTTGCATTCAGTATTTATATCAAAAGTTCCTGAGAGCATTTTTATCAAATTTAAGCAACCTTCTTTATACAAACAGAAGGAATGGCGGCTGGGTCTTAATAGAATCAACTTGTAATATAAAATACATTATCAATATATGTGTATTGCATATTCTCAATCTTTCCTGATTTTTTTTAGCCATAGTGCACAGCTATTTTATTTTTCCTTGGCCAAGCTCTAATGAGAGCAGGACAAGAACTCATCAGTTTTTGATAACATACTTTTTCTCCTCCTTAATATACATTTCCTTTCTTGGATTGACATTTGTGGTGATTGCAAGAATTCATCAACCCCATGTATGTTTTTGCAGATAATAAAGAAAAAGGAATTTGTGGGGAGACAACAGAAAACGACTCCACTATCTTTCCCAAGAAGTCATTGCAATTTGCAGATAAGAAAGAGAAATCAATTAAAAGAGAGAATTATCTCTATTTACACTATTTATTTATCCTCATCTTTGTTGCTGTTGTTGTTACTACAATGTTTCAGCCTTTATCAGGTGTATATCGATCTGGGCAACCTAGGGGACAATAGCCTGGTGGATTAAAGTGTTGGTTCATGATTTTAGTGACAAAGTAATTGTGAGTTCAATCCCTAGGTCAAGCAATGTGTACTTGGACTTATTGGAAATGGTTAAATAATAACTAAGCAATACTAAAAATAAGAACTAGGCCTGATATCCCTAGACATGGGAATGAGAATAGTCTTTCCCCCTTAGATTAAATATAGGGTTCAGTTCAGAATTCCCTGTAGGTTACCCAGATCAACATGCACCTGCACCTGATGAAGGTCAGAGTGCACAATGGTGGACAACAATGTAAATATAAATAGAGTAAATAAAGATAACTCCTCATTGCAGAAATTTAAACAAAAGAGATAGAATGATCTCTCTCTTGAAGGGAAATAACATTAAAACAATTCCAAGTGGATTCATAGACTGTTTAAATGTTAGCTATCAATCTACCATATGAAAACCACTATGTATTATTATTTTTTTTTTTTCCTAATCATTTCAGCCCAAGCAAAGTAATAAAGCCACAGGGAAACAAAGAGATACTGAGTGTGAGAGAATATGAGTCACATTCTTCAATAAATGTATCTTTATTGTAAATATTTTTTAAGCTTATTAATTCTTACAGATCTTTACACCAAACCTTATTTCATGTACACATTAATACATCAGTTCATTATATTATTATCATTAATATTATATTTTATGGTATATTTAAGAATTTTTAATTCTTACAGACCTTTACTCTAAAGCTTATTTCCTGTACAAATTAATATATTGACTTACTGTATTATTATTACTATTATATATTTGAGTGTATTGAAAAGCTATTAATTCTTATAGATCTTTACTTCAAAACTTACAGCGGATTCATAATTAGTTTCAAGATGATCTATGAATGCACCGTATATAATTTATTGTACTACTATATATTTATGGTTGTATTATATATAAATATTCAATAAAATACTTATATAGACATCTTAGATATAATTGGCTATATTTCATGTTGTAACCTAGGGAAGGTTACTGAATAGGATAATCAACTGAAGGTTGATAATGAACAATAATACTTAGGACAAGAACAACACATATAAGATTTGCCAGCAGCACATAGAAGTAGTTAACAGCTAGAAGTGAGTCAAGTGGATTCCACAATGAATCTTCAACTCTAGACCAACATACATTATTTACTACTGTATTTATATGAATGGAGACATACTCATTGTCATTTGTAGGTAAACTACAATATTTCATGATCGACATTTATGTCTAATCTTTACTTTTATTAAGAGTCCTGTTCCACAATAAATGTATCTTTATTGTAAATATTTCTTAATTAATCCGAATGTGTTTTAATTACGAATTATATTCTTATTTCCACAATTGGTTCTAATTTATTTAGTCAATCAATAACATTAATGTGCCAACTTCTTTGATCCCACATCGCATTAAACACTTTCTGATTTCTTAATGTGATCTCAAAAGAAAATTTCTAACGAGATTTTCTGCTAATATTTATAGTTCAAAATGAAATTATTTTGCCAAGAGTGACCAAGATAATTATATATTTTCCAACTCAGAATTTTGAGGGTTTAAGCCCATGTTTTTAAAAGTCAAGAATTCAGATGCTGATTTTCAAGGTAAGACTTCCTAATTTCTGTCTGAATTTCTGGGATGGCAAGTTATTACACTATTTATATTCACAATATTGTTCAAATATAAATAGCATAAAGTCTTTCTAACTTGAAATTTTGATGTAGTCATAATATTCTTCACTTAAATTTCTGACTGGCTTGGTAAATATCTTTCACTAATGCAGAACATTTTGGCAACATTGCAAAAATATTTGATTAGGTGGTACGTGATGTTGTGACAGCATTAATGCTGCAATCAACTTTTTTCCAAGACCCAAAACTGACTGCTCATTTCCGACATTGTCCCAATCTTATGTTTCAAAGTGTTGAAGGTGAAAAATTCTACACTGATCAATTATCAAAGCAGAATAAATTTTTCTTCACTTAAGACTATATATAGAAGGTATAGTGATTTTCTAAGCACTGCTTAGATGAGGCACAAGGCCAAAAGTATGGAGCATCAGGTAGGATTGAACTCACTACTCAGTCATAATTGTTGTAGCCAGACAAGCTTTCTAACCATTCTTGTCTAGCTAGAACAATTACGACTGAGTAGTGAGTTCAATCCTCACTGGGGGCTCCATACTTTCGGCCTTGTGCCACATCTGAGCTACACTTGGAAAATCACTATATAAAAGGTATAAAATTTCTTATGGCACATAAAAAGAAAGAAGACAATCTAGTATTGCTCCCATGAGACCCAGAAATTAAAAAAAAACAACCGTACTGAACAGTTCATAACTTTTTGCACCTATTGAATGGGAAAACCATTGAGTCATACTGTAAATGTAGGTACATGTGTAATTATTAATATATATTGCATATATGTATATATTAAAATAATAGAAAAGAACAATGAGATTTATAATTCAGAGTTCTTAGCATTTATTTTCATTCTTAAAAAAACAGTGCTTGATAAAATAGTAAAGCATTACCACGTAAAAGTCTATATTGGATGACAAGACATGAGTTCAAGAAGCGGTTTAACCAGCATCAAAGTTTTTTAGGATAAATACCAACATCAGACGTCCCTATCGAAATATTTCTGGCACTTAAAAGAAACCAATAAAACACCTACTGTGAAATGGAAATTAATAAGAAAAGCAAAAATATGTAGGTCATGAAATGACCCATGTCCTTTGTGCATACATGAGAAACTATATATTACTAGGTTTATAAAAAATAAAAATTTCCTTAATCAAAGAAATGAAATAGCTATTCTTTGCTGACATTGTCAAAAATTTTCCTTAAATAATGTTTAAAACAAAAAAAGCTGATAAATGAAATATACATATTTATATTTGATATTTAATAATAATTTTCAAATAATTTAAGTAATTCTATTACATTTATTTGTTTTAAAAGAAGTATAGTCTATTAGTAATTAAAATTAAGAATAATAATTGAAAATTGTAGTTCAATACAACATATTCATATACAAACAACCCTTTAAGAAAAAATCTTTATGTATACAAGTACAAATTTAATGGCGAAACAAAAGTGCCAAAAAACTTTTTGTTGCTGAAAAAGACCAGATGACATGGGTTGAACAGATGTCATCATTCGTTGGAAAAGGCACCCCTACCCTACCTTGACTTAACCTCTTTTTGAAAGTAGCTCATATTTTGAAACAATAGTCGTCAGTGAAAATAAATACCCTACCGCCCCTTGTTAAAATAATTGGATTTCCCCGTATCCATAGAAACTAATATTATGAATGTATGTGCTTATAAAACTCAGTAAATTTCAAAATAAATTATTCCAAAATTTGCTTGAAAATGAAACAGCACTAGAGACTTTAATTTAATTCTATAATTGAATCTGAAGTTTTTAGTTTCTGTTTTCGAAACATGGTAATTCCTGTGTAGAGATGAACCATATCTTTAAATTAGTAAATTTATAATATTTATGATCTGTACATTTGCATTGAGCACTGTTTTGTAAAAATAAAAATAAAAATATTAATAAGAACACTGGATTATATATCTTACTGTTCTTTCTCTTTATTATAATATATATATATATATATATATATATATATATATATATATATATATATATGTTTCTTTAATATTTTCAGCAGGTTATGTACAGGAATTTTTCTGCTATCCTCTACTCTGACAAGAGCAAGATCAGGCCCAAAAATGGAGTACTGCTGCCATATATAGGCTGGAGCTTCCCAGTCTTCCCTTTTCAGATGAAATGTGTCTCCGCATCCATGTGGGTGATGAATTATCTACCACCCCACAACCTCTTTCCCACAGATGAAACATTGCAAATCCCTCACTGATCTACTGCTATTTCCATGGAAACTGTTCAAATGAACTACATTCCTTAGTTTCACCAGTTCTAATCTTTATGACTAAGACCCACAATGCCACACCCATTGTAGTGAATCACCCTCATTCAGTTCATTTTCTTATCCTGTTCAAGTCTAGAGTTAACTGTCATCTTCTCCTCATATCCATATAAATTGTACCTCTTACTCTGTAACCCTCTACCTCGAGTGGCTCTTAGGCCGTGTACAGGGTGAACATCATTTTTAAAAAAATGAAATTAGTTCCTTTCACCTTACTTGATGTTTTCTGAATATTACTAAGTGCTACAAAGGATAGGAAGTTGTGGAGAACCATGCTCTCAGATGTCCTGACACAGCACATGCAAGAAGAAGAATGCATTTGGTACAGTCTCTTTCAAACATTCTCAGAAAAAAAACATTCTTCGCAGGAAGAAGCAAAAATTAAGGCCTTAACGATGTAATGATTAAAATTATAATGCTAAAATATAAAAGCCAATAGCCGCATCAACTGGTTTCTGATTTCTCTGTCCTGCATAAGACTCATTTGTTAATTACACTCGTTAATTACTTCTGCTAATGAAGAGCAGCTCATTTGAGTCATCTCTGCACTTATGTCAATCAATGATACGTCAACATTAGGAGAGCTATTTACAAAGATTGGCAAAGAACAATTACCAGGGAATAAAATATATTTGTCTTCTTGTACAGACATGTCAACAATAAATAAGAAACGGTAAGTACATAGATGCAAAAGCTATAAAAAGTGAACTTATTCTAAGGAGGAATTCTTATATAAAAGAATTATTAAAACAAACAACATTGGCATATTTGCATATTCAATTATTAAAGAGTATTATTATTTTATTTTTTTCATCAGTTCTCCTTTATGGCAGTGAATGTAAGACAATCTCCTCAAAGATGAGGAAGAGACTTGAAGCATCAGAAATTTGGTTCTGCAGAAGGATGTTGAGAATATCATGGACCGAATATATGAGTAACAACAAAGTTTTAGAGGAAACAAAAAGACAACTTGTACTTAACATCAGAAAGAGGCAGTTGAAATTTCTAGGGCACATAATGAGGAAAGAGGGCTTGGAAAATCTGATACTCACAGGACAGATTGAAAGCAAGAGGAACAGAGGAATAACACTGCATAGCCTACTTAGTGAGCTTGATTAAATGGATGGCAGAACAGGGTTTATGAACAATAATAAAAAGACAAAATTTATTAAGAGCTACAAACAACAGGAAATTGTGTAGAGCCATGATCAACAACATCCTGAATAGATACGGCATAGAGAAAAAGAAGAAGAATTTATTTTCTGCAAACAAAATTTAGTAAAATTATATTTTTCATATTCTGCATAAAATAAAAGCCTTATTTGATAAAATAAATTTTTTCTTATTTATATGAACCAAAAGAGTAATTAAGTTATTATAAACATTTTAATATATATACAGGTGGGTGTTCTCAGCCTAACCAAGAAACTCTCCCCCAAAAATTCTCATGTTTGTTCATTTAATCAGATTTTAGGAAGTGCGCTAAACTGATAATTTGTCAGTCCTTGTCCTACTGTTACTATTGCTTGTATTAATTCCTGACCACTGACAATACCTTCACATTCAATGTATTTCTATTATAAAATCATTTACATTTTATATATAATAGCTCTATTCTCTATCACTTGCTTTAATTTTGATTAAATGAGTAATTACTCTATTCTTTTACTAATGCTTGCCTTAATTCCTGACCACTGACAATACTTTCATTCTTTATTTTCAAGGTATTTACATTTATATACTATTAGTAATACTTTTTTTTGCTTTATTTTTTTAATCATTTCACTTCAAGCAAGGCAATAATAACTGGGGGGGTGTTGGGGGTACGGGGAGTGAAAGAAGATTTTAGGGAGGAGAAATGAGGAAAAACCAATAAAGGAAGCAGGACTTAAATGACAGAAGGTGGTGACTGATGGTGCATTTCAATTTTTGAAGATTCTAGGTGGCCAGGAAGCAAGAGATTAGAAAGTACAAGGTTGGTCCAAAAGTCACCCCTACATCACATAATTTTCTATTTCAGATGGTTGACACAAGCTCTTACGCAAAAAAGATGGTGTTTATACAGACCTTCTCAATGTGTGACAGCGTCAATGAAATTAAATAAACTGAATCCAGTACATGTGCATTGTATTACTGTATTACTTGTTCTTCTATTGTTCTCATCACTTTTTGGTAGAAGGTGACAAGACTTTCAGACCACCCTCTAGTTCCACAGGCAAGAAGTGCAAGCAAAGAAACTATTAAAATAGAACTGATGATTGCATCTGGCTAGTCCAACAGTAAAATAGCGAGACCTAGTTGCCAATCTAGTAGCATGCTTAAATTCATGCAGTTGAGACACTTAGGAGAGCAGCTCACCAGAATATTTGGATAAAAGACAGAGAGAAGCCACATCTCGTTGACAGGAAAATGACAAGAGATGAGATACCACGTCAGGATAGATTACATCGCAGACCCTTCTTTAAATTTTGTCAAGAATCTCGAGGTATATAATAGGAGCCCCAGACTAGATATGGCAGCAGTATTCAATGAATGAACAAATGGTAGATTTATAAATGTGAAAGAGGGATTCTGATGAGATGAATTTTCTGGTACAACACAGTGAACCCACTTTCCTAGCAGTAGACCTAACAATTGATTCAATATAATCACTCCACTTCATGTCAGTGGAAAAGTGAGAGCAAGAAGATGCAACGTGCTGCTCTCCTAGAGTTAACATTGGCCAAGCTGATGGCAGCCGGAAAAGGTACTTTGTGGTGATTAAATGAAAGCAGTTTTGTTTTTTGCCTTAATTAAAAATAATTAATTCGAGGAGTGATGAAATCAGGAATAATATTTCCTGCCATACGTAAACTAATGAAAAATGAGCCTGCATATTATCCATTGAAAATGATAGATCCAGAGAAGCCAACCAGTCGGGATGTTTAGAATTCACACATCCCTTTTTTATTAGAATGACTTTTATAGGAGAATTTAAAATTAAACATATCAAGCATATTGTCATATTTTTCTTCCTAAATCTGAACATTAAATATGGAAAACAACCTGTTATCAAATGTTATAAAATTTAGAAACAAACATACAAAACATATTTCATAAATAAATAAAAATGACTCAATAACAGAAACTGCCAAGTGAAGACACAACAACTCAATATTTGAAAATGACAAAACTGATTCAGTCCTGTTGTAACCCAGAAAGGGTTACTGGATGAGGAATAACCAAAACAGAAATGGTTATCATGTAAAAAATAGTGGGTTTATGGGGTGTATCGTCAGTGGTAGTACCTTTGCAGTGAAGCTGTTGACCATGCTTTACACAGTCAAATTGGGATGTGGAAATGTACTGATCCATGACCTACATCCAACTCTCAGAAATCACTTAGGTACAGTAATGGCCACACTCTGATCAATGGTATTGATCTGCCAGCAAAACTGTGTGAGAGTCATCAGAAGAGTTTTCAACCTTACAGGCCTCTGCATTAGGGATAAACTAAATGTTCTTGTATTTGTCAAAGGGATATGGAATATCAGTATCTTGGGAGATATTATTAGTTTTTTAGTATCTTCTTAAGAATTAGATTTTTTTTTTTAAATAACTGGCTTAAGGCAGTAACTTGTTATTATTTATAAGCACCACCTATTTCAATAAGCAACATCAGATTAGTGCTTAGCCAATTTGGTGTTAACTTTGACAAGGTTTATCTTAAATATAAAAAATTAAAAATTTCAGGTAAAAAAACATTAAAAAAGTAAAATTGTTGAAAGGCTAAATTGAGAAAATATGCTCATAATTAACTACATAATAATGAAAGAAATATATGGATACTTTTTTCATAAGGTCAAAAAAAAAAAGAAATTTAAAAAATAACTTCTGGTGGGGAGATAGTGAAAACTGCAAAAAAAAAAAAAATTGAATTTTTGTACAGAATTCTTTTTTTTTTTTGAGATGTCTCTGATTGTGATTGTATTTTTGGTTTCTTCTCCCAAAACATACAAGTAAGGAACTAAAAATTTTATTTCTTAATTATTGTCATTAAGGATTTTTCTAATTTGTTGCAACATTTATTTTATTGCTTTTTGACTTTGTCAAAATATATGTTTTTTTTTTTTTAATTATTTTTATTTTCCTTTTGCTTATAAATATTTGGTTTTTCTTTTGTTTCTCCAAAATATGACATCCAAGTTGCAATAAATGAGGTGTTTGTAAGATATTAAATGAAAGTTCATAGCGTGATCTGTAATCCACTGCATAGTGCTGTAATGAGATTGTAATAAGACCTGAAGTGAACCAAGTACACAGAATCATACAGTACATATTATGACTAATATATCATCGTGTTTGTGGAGAAAAAAAACCTATACAAATTAAGATTTAGTAAAATGAACAAATTAGACAGATTCAAATTACTGCAAACACATTATTAGAACATTTTCTATTAATTAATCAGTTTCAGACAAAAGAAAAAACCAATTTGTTGAGAATTATTAATAAGATATAAATCCCTGCTGAGGGATGTATGTTGTGATGTAACAGACATTTGTTTACAATGAGAAATTGGAGAGCCAAGTTTAAATTCCAGTTGGGTTCATTAAATTCATTTTCGCACAAATACCTTTGGGAAAAGTATATATACATCTCTTCTCTCCTTAGCTATGCATTGAATATCGGGACAAGACTGGATTCTATAGCCTTGGTTGGCAGCTAGTCTACTGCAGAAAGATACAGCAGTATACTGCAGGAAAATTTTCTGACTAGTCAGTCATGAATGAAAAAGGACATGACTGTCCAAGTATGAATCACATATAGCACCAAACTGACAGATCCTTACAGAGTAGACAGCAAATAAATAAAATGTAATTATAATTTACAGAAAAAGATAAAAATAACACAACATTTAAAACATTAATCTGCAAAGTTTGAGCATTTCAGAGAATATATTTATTAAGTTATTAGAAATTTCATACTCTTCAAGTAACTCATTTCAGAGCCAAGCATTTTTCTGCTAAATATTTGCACATAGACATGTGTCTACAACTATGTCTGCATGCCAGGTATAAATAAATGAACAGCATAGCAAGTAATCAGTTTAAGTTGCAGTTGGAGCAACAATCCCAGTTGAAGTAGTAAGAAGAGTCATTAAGAAATCTCACTGTGCTTCATCTATTCCTTGTTGTATAAAAATAAAAACTTGGGGTTTACACTTAACCTGGTTTCTTTCCTTTTCTTTTTTCTTTGTGGATGAGCTGAATATTTTTACAAGGCCAAATTTTCACCCCTTCAACCTCACACAGCATAATAACATTCAGAACAGAAAGTTATAAGCTAATCAATGCAGCAATTTATGCATAGAAAAAATATATATATATATATATATATATATATATATATATATATATATTATGAAATGGACAAAGTTCGACAATTATAGGATACAGGTTTGAATCCTGTTGGAGGATGAATATTTTCTATGAAAATTTTTTGGACATTCAGGCCAGTAAATGTTGTTTAATACTGTTTATTATAAACAGACCATTTACTTAAATATTTGTATCTATAAAAAGAATCTATAAACATAAAATGTCTTAAAATATACATATATATTAATGCTATGTCTATTCAGGAGATAGGTGATCAGGTTCATGGATCTCCACATCTTCCTTTTCTTTATTATCTGTGAATTGCTATGACTTCTTGAGAAAGACAGTTCAGGGGTTCACATTGTATTTGATATGAAATTCACAGCTGTCTTTCTCAACATTGGTTACCACTCAAAGCTGGAGAGACCAGTCTACTCTGCTATTTAACTCATAGCTGGGGTAGGACAAAAGAGCTGGGTTCATGTCTTTCCCAAGTGTCAAAGTGCATGAAACAGACAAGCCATAATAATGCTGGAGGAATCAGTCTGTTATTAAATTAAAAAAAAATAAACTCCCACTTTATGTCCAGTTGAATCTTTTATTTTTTTTGAAGACATAAACAGTTATGGCTCATCATAGATTAATTTTCTTTATTATCAATGAATTGTCATGACTTCTTGGGAATGGTTTCTAGTGGAATGGTTTCTTATTGCTTCTTGCATGATTTAAAATTCAGAGCTGTCTTTCACTTAGACTGATTGCCAGTTGCCAAACATGTTTAGGGAGTTCATTCTACCTTGATATTTAACACTTAATGAAGAAAACATTAGAAATCCAAGTTAATTTTTCAAGGACACAATCAGTCAGGATTCAATCCTGGCTTGAAGCAATTGGATGTCTAAACACACTGAAGAGCTGCGATAGAGCAATACAGTCTGTCTATGGATGACAATATATATGCACCTAGAAAATCCGGTTGTGCTCTCTTGAGAAAATGGTAATTTTAAAAACAATAGCTTATACTGCTATTAATGAATTGCTCTTCAACCGAATTGAATTGAGCTCTCCAGGCCACTGACATATTTTGCATAGAAAACATTAAAATTTCCCCTTTGCCATGTGATGATAGCCTAGGGGTAAAATCCCTGACTGATACCAAATCGGTCAGGTTTTGATCCCGACTTGAAGCAATCAGATGTCTAGCCACACTGAAGAGCTGTGATACAGTGAAAAAGTCTGTCTGTTGATGAGTATATATATATATATATATATATATATATATCCTATTCACTCCATCTCTAAGATTGTTTTTTTTGTCTTTTGTGATGAGGGATAACAACTGGGGATCTTTCTGGCTGTAAGTGTTACCAAAAAAAAAGAAGCATTTACTTTGGATTCAGACTTGTCCATTTCATTATCATAGCTATAGAACCCAGTCTGACCTGCTATTTATAAGTGAGACAGTGAGAAGTGGATTCATGCCTTTGTTGGAAGCATTAGAGTAAAGTGAACATTAGTAACGTTGACTGAAATTCAAACTCAGTTCATTGATTCTGTTTTCTGCATGATTGACCATTGTGCCACATAGTACCATCTTCTCGGATGGTATTTTAAAGCAAATCATAATATTGAGGTATATACATGATTTCTTTCTATAATGGTAAGAGTGAGATTAACCCTTTCCATACAGAAAATATTTGACATACATCAGCTGAACAGTTAGCATCACTGTCAGTTGAAATTTATAAGCTTTTTCACTTGAAACTGCTTTTCAGGAAAATAGTCTTCTCAAGTTCACTAACCGGCATCATGCTTTCTGTCAGTGATAGGAGTTTCCTTCTTAACTTTTTGTTCAAAGTTGTGTGCAAGCCAACATCTTGGTTATGTCATTATGTTCCATTCTACTCAGATGTGCTATACATTTTATTTGTTGCTACTGTTGGAAGTCTTCAAGTGATGTGGCTTCTGTTATTTGGCAAAGTTCTTTGTGAATCTGGTGAAGGGTTGTGACATGTTTATATGTAACTATACTCAAATTGGACTAAATCTTAAGCAATTCTACTACTAAAAAGAAATATGTGGTATTCATTAACTGAGTAATCAGTGCTGCTTTCAGGTGAAATATACTGTAATGGAAGAGAGCTAGGAAGAAAGATTTATTTGCTTGTTTGAATTTCCCCCATTATGGGCATTATTATATCTGTGATAAAATAACACTGTATTCCACAGATGGAATGGAATGGCTGAAAGGAAAATGAATGGCAAACATACTTTGTTCTCAGAGAGACTGTTATACTTCTCAGATATACACAAAACCATATATACTCATGCGCCCCACAAGGAAAATAATATATCACATATATCAACTCAGTAAAGCAGAGTATAAGAAGAAACAGAAGGAAGGGTTTTACATATATTATGGAGATATTCCTGTATCTGGAGAAGCCATTTTTAGGGCTCCAGGTTCAAACAGAGCAGATTCATCAATGTCCCAGGTGAGGACATATTCCATTAATGAGTAACAGCGAGTTTTGTGTTTTCCCATATTGAGGAGCATGAGCTGGAGTTCCTTTTTTATATATGGGAAGGATATATATATATATATATATATATATATATATATATATATATGAACTTGTAAGCTGAAAGAGAAGCATATTTAGGCTAAAATAAAGCAACCTCATGTGGTGGCTGCTGTGAATAAAATGAATTGTGAATACTGCTATTATCACAGTATAGAGTGATGTTACAAAACCAACATCATGTGACCAACATGACTTATTTCCACCAAAGGAAGATAAGCACCTTCTGTATCCTTACTGTCGTGGATACCAGGATGAAATCCAGTCTCAAATGAATAACAAACGCAGGAATGAAATATAGCAAATAAATGTATTGACGTAATAATACAATTGCTAAAACAGTTAGTAAATCCAGAAATGCGGTTAGTAGCAAGAATAATATATATACAGTCTGGGATATTCAGTATCGAAGTATGACTTCCTTCTGAGTCTACGTGCTTGCAACTGTGACTCCTACAAAGCGGTTACCTCACACTCTCACACTCTCACTGTATCACTGTATCACTTTCACTGTCTCTGTATCACTCTGTGTAACTCCTGGGTATTCACTGGCAGCAGTACAAGTACACACTGGGCGAGTCCACTTGTATGAAAAAGGGGTGGACCCCTTAACACTTACAATATAAAATTTTTCTCTTAAAACAATTTTTCAGGACAATAGGTTTCTCAAGTCTACTAAGTGTTATAGTACTTTCCAGGTGGCTTCCTTCTTAACTTTTTGTTTGAAGTAGTTTGGAATGTCAGCATGTTATACCATTATATTCTCTTTGAGTAATATCTGCTATCCATTTTAGTTGATGCTGCTACTGAAATCCTAAAGTTTCTATTGTTTGATACAGTTGGGACTTACACACTTCACTTACTTAGTTATTTTTAACCATAAGTCTCAGAAAGCAGTCTTATACAGCTAACAATTTAGATATTCCTGAATTAGTTTAGTATCAAGCAAAGACTATTTAAGAATGTGGTTTGATTTTTTTATGTTAATGTTTTAGTTTTGTAGCAACTTCCATTGTTGTGCAAAATTATCCCCAGCACTGACAATTCTATGGTCAATTTCCTTATCACCAAGGCAAATTAAAAAAAAAAAAAAATAAGTAAAAGAATTATTAAGTTATTTTATACTATATCCAAGAATTCTACCAACTGTACTAATTTAGTTAAGCAATGAATTTTTATACAAAAATTAAACAACCTAGGTAATGGTCAGAATCCTAAATTGCTTATAAGTGGATAAAAGTGTTGGTTGATTGATCCAAAAGTGACTTGATCCAAAGAGTTGTGAGTTCAATACCTAACCACAGCAGAGGGAACAAAAACTTGGAGAATTAAGTTATCAAGAGGAATTAACTGAAACAGAGATATCCAAAAAGCATGCAGAATTAGAACAATCTAACCCATTTGAGTATCATATTTTCTGGCTTACAAAACATTTTTTTTCCTAAAATATACTCTGAAAAATACATATGCATTTTCCAAGACGAATATAAGACAATGCCTAGGCTTAAGTAAGCTTGGACAGTCACTTAATTGACTTGACTGATAGGGACATGGATTTCTATGTTGAGTCATTACACTATAATGTTAGCTATCTATTTAATTCAGCCTTTTATATGTTGTAACCTCAGTACTTAGTTGTTACAAGTATTTACAAGTCTATAAACCTTCCTGGAGCCGAGCCACAAACTTAAACATGCTCTGTTTACTAGCAGCAGTGGGGGCCTTTCTGCTCTTGATTAGTACTTCATTGCCATACAAACAAAATTGGACGAGTGATTAATGTAAACAATACGTGGCGTCAGTATATGAGGGACGTATGGTGAATGTGCTGTTGTATGAGAATTACTTTTTTTTTTTTAGAAATTTCTTTCCAATATTAGGGTGCATCTTCCAAGCTGCAGCATCTTGTAAGCTGGAAAATACAGTAAATAAACTGTTTGATTTGAAACTCCAACAAATATCACCTGAAGAAGGCTGGAGCATAGAACAACTGAAACGTTGTGAATATGGCAATAAAGATGAGGACAACAGTCCAAACAATGTAAATAGTATAAATAGTTACAATACCACATCTCAGAAATATAGACAGATGTTAAAATTGTGTACTGACATACAGTCTACGACAATTATGTCACATGGATAGGTGTAGAAAAGAAACAGGAAACAAACTACTTCCACAGCTTATTGTTCATGGAATATTCCAGAATGACAGCTTTGATTCTAACATTTTCTTTACTCACACTTCTTACCTGTGGAACTCTCTTCCAATTTCTTGTTTCCCTGCCACCTACAATCTTCAAAAAAGGGTAAATGCGATGCCAATTGCCATCTTCTGTCTTCCTGAACTCTGTTCCTTTATTGTTCTTCTCTTCACTTCTCCTCAGTGAACTCTTCTCATTCTCTTTCACTCCCTATAAGCCTCTGCATCATAGTGGCTTTATTGCCTTGCTTGGGGTGAAATGATTAAGACAAAAGAAGATGATGCCAAAATTATGGAAGAGGTAAGTGAGTCGTTAGTGTTCTAATAATGAAACTTGTGTTCAAATCTCACCAGGGTTGATTTGCCAGGAAGAAGATGATATCAACCTGGAGAGAAAACTCCAGCATCTGGTACCTTTGGGATCGGAATCAAAATTAAACTACAGATTAACCCAATCCTTGCGAGTGAAATTGGTGAGACAAAACTGTTCAGAAGCTGTCAAGGGTTATGCTAGCACAAAGTCACAAGTCATCATGACTGAGCATTTGAGTGTACTGTCTTCAATCAACTATAGATCATGCTAAGTTATGCGTAAAAAAGAAGTGTAAATAAAGTCTGCTCAAAATTGTTCCAGTATAAGCTACAAGTTGCATCTGTGAAGGGTGAAGAAATACAAATTTGCCTGTGTGTCTGCAGCAAGGACAAACTAGCCATGCACATAGAGGGGAGTACTTGGAAACAAGCAACCAGCCATTGTTAAGCCTTATTTAAAAACTATTCACTTTAGATATTTTCTTTTGAGTAATGTTGATCTTGCAAGCCATTATTTGGGAGTTTTATCATCATTGGTATCTAACGTGAAATGCCTACATGTAAGCGTAAGTTCTATGCTAACATTTTCTTCTTTCACACTTCTTACTTGTGAAACTCACTTCTGGTTTCTTGTTTCCGAGTCAACTTTGATCTTCAAAAATTTAAATGCAATGCCAATTGTAATCTTCTTAATTCCTATTTTTTTATTACTCTCCCCCTTTAATGTTTTTATTTTTCTCATATTCTTTCATACTCAGTAACCTCTTGCGTCTTAGTGGATTTATTGCCTGGCTTGGATTTATTTTGTAAATAATCTACCAGCAGTTGATCAAATGGTTATGGAATATAAATAATTTGGGAGGTATTTTTGTGAAAACACAAGTGTTTCGGAGCAGGCACCTGCAACAGAAATTGACTAGCTCTTCTTGCAGATGGATGTCCTTATTAACAAGCAACTAGCTATTATTAAGTTTTACTTAATAAATATCTATTTAACATATTTTCCTTTGAGTAATGTTGATCTTTCAAGGCATTATTAGGGAATTTTATCATCATTGGTATCTCATTATTATAGCCAAATCAAAGTTTTGAAAATAATCAGAAGCTTGTCAAATGGATATGAGTAATTGGTGAGATATTCTTGTATAAACACAAATGTGCCTGAGCATACCTCTGCATCAGGGATAAACTAAATGTTCTTGTATTTGTCAAAGGGATATGGAATATCAGTATTTTGGGAGATATTATTAGTTTTTTAATATCTTAAGAATTAGATTTTTTTTTCTTTAAATGACTGGCTCAAAGCAGTAGCATGTTAACATTGATAAACACCACCTATTTCAATAAGCAACATCAGATTAGTGCTTAGCCAATTTGGAGTTAACTTTGACAAGGTTTTTTTTTTTATGAAAATAAAAATTCTTGGTGAAAAATAAATAATGGAAGCCAATAGATTGAAAAATATGGAAAACTGAAAGAAAATTATGAAAAAAGACACGTACCATTTTTCACAATTGGAGGATGGAAGAAATAATTTTGTCAGAAAAAAAAGAACAAATTTTCAAAAGAAAATTAGAATCAGAAAAAAAAAAAAACAAACAAACAATACCCCCACGATTGAACATTTTTTTAAAAATATCTTTGAGCACACAGTTTGGTGAAATTTGAATTCAAAGAAAATTCAATCAGAATTACAGAAATGAAAAAATAGAATAACAAAAATTATTTAAAACACAATTCCAAAAATTAAGATTAGCAAATGTAAAAAAAAAAATAAAATAAAAACAAAAACAAAATAATGACATAAAAATCTCAGCTGTGTTCTTTGTTCGGTAGATACCAATTCCCGACTTCTGGTAATTACAGTTCATACCATTCGGCAATCTAGTCCAACACATCACGAGTGTTTTCTTCACCTTCATTTTCTTACTTTACTCTTCATTAGCGCACTTTTCACACTGATTCAAAGAAACAAACAGTCCATTTTTTTTATTTTCATATATTTACTTATTCATTGATTTTTAAAAAAATGATTTCAAAATTGATTCAGTCTTCCTATTCAGAAAATTTGACATTGCATGTTGGAGTTCATGTATAGAATTTTGGAACTGGCCAATCCTTTTCATGCATAAATGTGAGAAACATATGAACTGCAAAGTAAAAAATAAATATTTTTTTTGAATTTATCATCAGATAGATAAGAAGATATCGGGATGCAAAAATAGAGATGAAAAACCAGTTAATAAACTTTTTTTTCTTTTTGTTTACGCTATTTACAGCACTCAGACTGTTGTCCTCATCTTTATTGCCATATTCACAACGTTTCGGCTGTTGTACACCCTGGCCTTCTTCAGGCAATATACATTGGAATTTTGAATCAAACCCTTTATTTAGGCATGGCACATGGAATTAGAACAATTTACCCCGTGTACTAAATAAAGGGTTAATTTCAAAATTCCAACATATATATCATTTTTTTGTAATGTCAACAAATACTTGTTGTCACTTTCGTAATGCTCGTTGTAGTAGAGACTTTGTAATCGCAGTACAACTATAATACACCATTGAACAATACTGGTGTCAGACACCTTCGAATATCACCCGCACTAATAGTACTTGCTCAAACATACCCACTTGAACAATAATCCATATAGTGATCCAAATAGAGAAATAGTATAGTGAATAGAGTAGACAATAGTTGTCCCTATAGTAATAGGGAATAGAACAGAAATGCAGATTTGAATAGTGATAGAGGATAGAATAGAAATGGCGATCGTTAGTCATCAGCTACTTCTTACATATATGCGTTTCCTCTATGGTTACATGGTCTTCTTAATTCAATAATGGGAACGCCTGTGTTTGCTCACTGCCCATCTATGTTCAAACTCAAGTGTCAGCAGCAACACTTTATTCCTATATAACACACCTAAAGTAGGCTGGAGCATACAACAGCTGAAATGTTGTCAATATGGCAATAAAGATGAGGACAACTTTTTGAACGAGGTAAATAGTGTAAATAGTTACAATACCTCATCTCGGAAATTAAAAAGAAATTATTTTAAATCAATTCATCCCAAGCAAGGCAACTAAAATGGGGTGGGGGGGGTACTGAATGTGAGAGAATATAAGAAAAAGAAAAATATTATTGAGGAGCGAGAACAATAAAAGAACAGAAATTACATTTAGATTGTTGAAGATCGAAGTTTACTCGAAAGCAAGAAGCCAGAAGAGAGTTCCACAAGCAAGAAATGTGAGAGAAGAAACTATTAGCATAGAACTTACAGTTACATCTATAGCCATTTCAACTGTAAAATGACAAGATCTTGCCACCAATCTAGTACCACACTTAAATTCATAAAGTTTAGGTACCATAGAAGAAAGTAATATTTTTTTTTTGAATAAAGGGTGGAGACAGATAAGCTGGTTTTCAATCTTAAACTTAGCTAGCCTCTATTACAAACACAAACATACCACAGTATTCTTTACACCAAAACAACACATTCTTACTTACCATTCTTACAGTCACCATAATACCTCAGAGTCTCTATGTAGTCCTAATTAGTCCCTATATGTGCAGTTTGTCAGGGGGGGGATAAAAATAACAAAATTTAAAAATGCAACCCCAATGAATAAGAAAATGAACGTTCATCAGAACAATTAGAATGAAACTATTTATAGAAAAAGTACAAGAAAGCAACTTTATAATGGTGGGGATGTGATTGAAGCCAAGATGCCAGGTCAGGACTGATAACATTGTAGATTCTTCTTTGGATTTTATCATGAATCTCTAAATACATTGCAGAAGTGCCAGCCCAGATGTGACACCAATATTCAATGTATGGCAAATGGTAGACTTATAAATGTGTAAGATAGATTCTGGCGAGAAAAATTGACTCACACAACACAGTGAACAAAATTTTCTAGCAATTGATTCAATATAATCTTTCCACCTCATGTTAATGGAAGTCGTTACCCTGAGAAGGCACAGTGAGTTACTCCTCTGGAGATTAGCATCAGCCATGCTGATGCTAATGGAGAAAGGATTCTCTAAGGTGATTAAAAGAGAGTAGTTTCATGTTAGAGGTGTTAAAATTAAGCCATTCTTTGCCCTATTTAACATCTACATCATTTACATGCAGACTATTGTCCCCATTTTGTTGTTGCTATCAAAACATTTTGGCCATTGTGCTCTTTGGCCTTCTTCAGGTGCTTATCACCATATCTAGGGATATCTCATCTAATTCTTATTTATTACTGCTCAGTGAGTCCAAGTACACATTGGTCGGCCCTGGGATTGAACTCACACTTACTATGTCACCAAATTCATAAACCAATGCTTTAATTCACTCAGGCTTCTGAGTGGAGAATTAGGAGCCTTAAAATCCCATCAATACTGGAAAGGGCAACTGGAGTTAAGAAAGCTCAATTTCAGGCAAATTCCTTAAAAATTGTTGTAAGAGAAAGATTTTAGAAATTTCATTCAAAAGTAGTACTGGCTCAGCTAATATTACCATTAACATTCAGTCAAAGCCATTTTTAATAATTGATCTGATCTCTTTCTCAGATCAATTATTAAAAATGGCTTTGACTGAATAAAGGCTGTAGGTCTTAATGAGGACAATCCTTTTTTGAACCTCAGAGGTTGGTGCTATATAATCACAAACAGAAAACTGTATCAAATGATAGAAACCATTACTTAAGGATTTTCAATAACTAAAATGGATAGCACATGTAACTCAAAGAGAAAATAATGAAATAATGAAGATTTTGACATTCCACACTACTTCAAACAAAAAGCAATGAAGGAAACCCCATCAGTACTGGAAAGCGCAATAACAATAACAGGATTTGAGAAACCTATTTTACTGAAAAACTCTTTTTATAAAAATTTCAAATTTTAAATATTTTTATAAAAAGATTTTATAAATTTCAACTGAAAGTAACACTGGCTACTCTGTCAGTGAATACCAAATGTTTCCTTATAAGGAAACAGCTAATATTAGTATTACCATTACTCTTGTTATCACATATTATTTTGGTGTAAGTGGGTGAAACTTATGGTTCTTGGTGAAGACCACACTTCTATGTTCACTGATACTAGAAAATCACAAAACAAAGAACTGTACCAAATAAAAAAGAAACCACATCACTTGAGGACTACCAACAGCAGCAAGAACTAAAATGGATAGCACATGTAAATCAAAGAGAAAATAATGATATAATCAAGATGTTGACATTCCACACTACTTCAAACAAAAGGCAAGGAAGGAAAAACCCCATCAATACTGGAAAGAGCAATAACAATAACAGGATTTGAGAAACCTATTTTACTGAAAAATTCTTTTAATAGATTTTATAAATTTCAACTGAAAGTAACACTGTCAATGAATGCTAAATGTTTCCTTATAAGGAAACAGCTAATATTACGCTGACCATTACCCTTGTTATCACATTATTTTGGTGAAAGTGGGTGAAGCTTATGGTTCTTAGTGAGGACCATACTTCTAACTATGTTCACTGATGCAAGAGAATCACAAAGAACTGTACCAAATAACAGAAACCACATCACTTGAAGACTACCAACAGCAGCAAGAACTAAAATGGATAGCACATGTAAATCAAAGAGAAAATAATGATATAATCAGGATAATGGTGTACTAAAACTACTTTGAAAAAATGGTAGGAAGAAAACCACCATCAATACTGAAAAAGTGACTGGATTTGAGAAACATATTTTCCTGAAAGATTCTTTTAATAGAAACATTATAAATTTCAACCAATGGTAGCACTGGCTGCTTTGCCACTGAATGCTGAATGTTTCCTTATAAGGAAACATATAATATTAATATTACCATATATATGTGAGTTTGTATACATAGGCAGCCTGACATTGTGTGAATCAGAAATGGCTCAACCTCTCGTAAATAATTTTTTTAAAAAGTGCAACAAACTGCACTGTAATGAACCAATCAGAGGCATCCATGTCATTGTCTGCGCTGGCTATGATCAAGTGTATGACGACATTAGCAGAATTGTTGCTTAATTTGCAAATGATTACTGAAGCAAGCATGGCATCACCATTATTGGCCCTTTTTAAGGAGGGCATATTAATAAATCTAAGGTGACATTCATCCTTATGATGGCGATGGAGTTATAGTGATTTAACCCATCCCAGTCCACTTGTCTGCTTACAACATGATAGTGGTGGGGGAGCGATTTTTGCTGTGGCATTCCAGTGTTGTCCCTAGGGAGGGGTTCATTCGATTAGGTTAATAAGTGAAAACTAGGAAGAAAAAAAAACAGAAAAAAAAAACTGGAGAAAAGAGAGAGTAAATAGAAAGAAGGAAAAGATTAATAGAGAGTAGATAAGAGAAGGATAATTGAAGTAGATACATAGAGAGAGAGAGAGAGAGAGAGAAAGAGAATGAATAAAAGAGAGAAGCAGGCAAAAGAAAAAAGGGAGATGAAAAATAAAAAATAGAAAAAAGATGGAAAAGAGAATAAAAAGACAAAAAAAACTATACAAAAAAAGAAAGACAAAGAAAGGAAAGAAGGAAGGTAAAGAAAGAGAAAAAAAGAAAAGTGAGGGTGAAGCTGAAGCAAGGAAAACAATGCAAAAACTAGGAAAAAGAAAGCGTGATAAAATAAGGGCAAAAAGTAAAACCAAAGGGAAAGAAGAAACGCTGCAAAACCAGTAAAGAAAGAGAGAGAAAAGAAAAGAGAGAAATGGCAAAAAAGAAACATAGAAAATAAAGAAAAAGAAAAGCTAGAGAAAAGAAAGAAAAAGAAAGTGAAAATAAAAAAAATGCAGAGAAAAGAAAGAAAGTAAAAAGGAAAATTAAAGAGGAAATAAGAAAGAAGAGAGAAAAGGAAAAACAAGGAGAGAAACAACAAACAAAAAAGAAAAAAATAATAAAATGAAATAAAAGTAAAGTGGAAGAAAGAAAGAGAAACTGAAGAAGAGGGAAGAATAAAACATAGAGACAGAAGTTTGGTGGAAAAATTAATGAAAGAAAAGCGATTAAGTAACAGAAGATAATTTACCAGAAACAATAAGTATGTGTGTGCATGTGTGTGTGTATATATATATATATATATATATATATATATATATATATATATATATGGGAAAAAATATATAAATTTTTATATATCAAGAACAATTTTAGGGAAATCTATGAGAAAGTATAAAAAGTTTTTTGTGTTTCACGTTTCATCTGTTAGGACTTAATCAGACTAAAGACTTTAGTCAGGTCATTTGGTTGTAAAGGATGGAACACTTCACACAAAAACTTTTCCCCCTTTGTCATAGATTTACCTAAATATATATATATATATATATATATTCACAGTTACGGTTGACTGTTCATGTCTTGAGAATGTCTGATAACAAGATACCCAAGATCCTAATGTACAGCCAGTTAGATCAGGTCTACAGAAATGTAGGACACCTATGGCTAAGATACAAAGACAAGCTGAAAGGCAACTTGTCAGTTGTCAATATACTTCATAACACCCTCAAGTGCTTAGCCTTGGAGCGGGTAGAATGGAGATCAACATGTTTTAGTGGACTCAGCAGTTTACAATCTGCTTGTCTGAATCGTGAGGAGTGAGAGCAAGATCTAAAAGGTCAGCTAATCTAACAGTGATCTCATCCCACAATCCTCACTCTTGCTCCATATATGGCCTCCTTTGTAAATCACTAGCGGGTCTTAAGTGCCACTTAAGATTATCGCACAAAATTTCATAACTGAATCAATTGGTTAAGTTGTCAGATCTTCATAAGTTGAAACTGATGGGAGAGTCCATTATATATATTCCTGTCACATGAAAACTTTTTCAACTTTGTCATTGATTTTCGTAAAATATATATATATATATATATATATATATATATATATATATATATATATATATACAACATTCTATACCTGTGCACATACACATGTACAGGCATATACAGCCCCCAAAAATTAACCCAACACCAATAAAAAATGCATATTCTTTTGTTTTAACTTAATATAAAAATAACAAAAATGAGAAAATTCGCAGTCAGTTGCCAATACCTCCTGATGAGTGGACCAAACAATTACAAAAAGGTTCGTCCATGAAACTCTTTGAGTTGGGGTGCTGAATATAATATCAGTCAGCTAAGTCACAAATTTTATATTTGTACTAATCATATATATATATATATATATATATATGGAGAGAGAGAGAGAGAGAAAAATGTTCTGTGAGGAGAAATTTCAAAAAATTTAAATACTGCCGAAAGGTTAAATCCACTTTGGCAGGAAGGGAAATAAGCTACTGCCACTGATTAAAACACATCCATTAAGCTGAAGAGTAGGAGTCTAATTTGTTAGCCAAAGATGGTGAGTTCAATCCTAGGTAGGAGTCAGCATAATTAACAGCCCTCACTTTTTCATGTAGACCATAGTGGCAGCTTATTTATCACACATTTTAATGTACAATTTTTTTTATTTTTAAAGAAGAGATATTCTAGGCTTGCATACATGATCCAGAATCTTGTTAGTAGAGACACCTTCTCTTTGTCAGGTAATCTGAAACTTGGCTTGAGCCAGAAATGCATTCAAGTTTATGTATTACCTTTTGTTTGAGCATTTCATAAATAATTACAGTTTCAATTTTTGACCTTTTATCCAATATCTGAGTAGATGAGTGAGCAGACTCATATAGGCCTGCATTGTCAGTTTTACATATTAATGGAAGATTTCCCAGCTTGTTTTCAATGCATAAAAGTTCTAGAAGATATTTTCTATAAAAGGTGCAGGCTTCCATAGTATCAACCATAGCAAGTGTCTCTGCTGTTTGCATACTTTTTACAACTCTTTTGACGTTATGAGATTGCCAAGAAATAGAAACATAACTATCATTGTCAGACACAATAAAGACAATGTATCATACTTGAGATCCTCCATTGTTAAGTCCAGCAAATCCTGCATCACGATATGCTACCAGTATCATTCTTGCAAGATTGCATAAGTTAGATACTAACAGTCTGAAGGAGATTTTCTTAGCTTTGCTAGCTGATTTATTTACCAGTGATATACTCTCCACCATTCTATCTTTTAAAAATGATGTCACATCATTTATCTCATAATTTAAATCAAGCTGTGTCTGTATAGCTAGCCAATTTAGCTTTCCTATTGAACTTTTACATAATTTGAGCTCGTCATTTGACAAAACTGAGTTTGAAATATAGTCACCCTTTGTAGATATCATAGGGATTGATTTGACAAACTTATTTTGACTAATTATTGTGGACTTCTTTCACTGACAAATCTCAAGACCAAGATATTTGAAATTCAAAGTTTCCTCTGGTCTGACTTGCTTGATTTTCTTTATCACATTTTCTTCAAATTATTCAGTGCCTACCCAGAAGAAGTCATCCACACGAGTTGATATGATTCCATTAATCTTATCATAGTACCATATAAAGACAGCTTGGTCATATTTAGATGGGCAGTTTCCCAGTTTCATTAGCTCTTCTTTAACTGTTAAATACCATTCTCGAGAATCATCATTCAGTCCATATACACATTTATTAAACTTCCATATATAACATTCAGGAAATTCAGCTTCTGGAGAAGGTTTTAGAAAGACTGTCCTTTCAGATTTCTTCCCTTGCAAAAATGTTATCTTGATATCCATAGAATGATATGTCCATCTCAAAGCCACAATGATGGTCAGGATAATTCATAGGCTCTCCTTTGAGCAAGTAGGAGAGTCACTTCTAACATATTCTGAGTTTTCATAATGGAATCTTTTTGCAACCAGTTTGGCTTTTAATTTCAACTTTTGTCTTTTTTGTGCAAATCCATCTTGTAATTGTATTTTTGCCTGAGTTTGATACAACCAAATAAACTTTGTTTTCAGCCCACCTATGTAATTCTTTCTTGTAGAATATGCTGAAGCTTCTTAGCTTCAGCATATTCTACAATATTGATTGTTGAATGTAAGCTAATTCCCCTTCTTGCCTGGAAATTCTTTTTCAACAGGGTTGCTTTCACAAGAGTCTGTAGATTTTCTTTTTTTATAGTTAAGAAAGACTTTCAACTCTAACACATTTTTCCCAAAAATCAAGCCAAAATGGGTCTTCCCCTCAACACATACATTTAAAATATTTTTCTTTTGCCAGTAGCTTTTCCAGCATGACTGATAATTTTCATTTTCTTCCAAGAATGATCATTGTCTGATGCCACTTTGTAAAATTAGATTATCTGACATCAGAGGTTTTTTTTTTATGGATGAACAATCTTTTTTGGCTCCTGACTGCTACTCAGTTCATGAGTTTTTGCATTTTCACCAAGAATCAAACCCGGACCATATTGATACAGTGTAAATGCCATACCAACTGTACAATGGGACCTCAATGATGAAGAAGACACAAACTAGATTTGATACAGCACTGATACTCATTCAATTTCACAATGATACTCATTCAAGTATGCGGATAACCTTGGAACAGTGCCCGAAGAGACATGTCTTCTTTTTTACCCTTAGCTGCTCCTCACAAGCATTAGCTGGATTCTCAGTAGTGGATGTGCACTGCTGATGAGTCCCAAATAGGACAAATTGGCTGTCTAGTGCTTTCTGCATTCTGTTGAGGATTCTTGTTCAAGATTCAATAAATTACTATATATGATTACTCTAAATCCCACAAAATTTCTTCACTTGTATATCCTTGCTTGACCCAGCTAATACTTGTGAGGGGTGGCTAAGTGTCAAAACAAAGATGTGGCTCTTAGAGTACTGTTTCAAGGTTATCTACATACTTGGATGAGTATCACTGTGGAACTGAGTGAGTAGCAGTGCTATATCAAGTCTAGTTTGTGTCTTCTTCATCAATGAGGCCCATGGTACAGTTGGTATGAGATTTATGTTGTATTGAAATGGTCCGGGTTTGATTCTTGGTAGTGGATGTGCACTGCTGATGAGTCCCAAATAGGATGAAACAGCCGTCCAGTGCTTTCTGCATTCCGTTGAAGATTATTTTAGGCTTGAGGAATTGCTATATATGATTACTCTAAATCCCCAAAATTTCTTCACTTATATATATATATATATATATATATATATATATACTGTCATTCACTGACAGACTGTTTTGCTGTATCACAGCTCATTAGTGTGACTAGAGATCTGATCACTTCAAGCCAGGACCGAAACCCAACTGATTTGGCATCAGTCAGCGATTATAACCTCTAGGCTATCAGCACCCAGCAGAGAGAAAGGCAAATATTTTGTATCTATTTTATAAACATGCCAGTGACTTAGACAACTCAATCCATTGAGAGAGTCTTGCATTAATAGCAGTAATAGCTACTGTTTATATATATATGGACGAACAGTACTCAGATTTTACTGCAGTCCACAAACTTTTTAATGAGTATTATATTTCTTCTTTTATTTTCAAAATCACCATATATCTTACATTGAGCACTGTGTTTGTCATGTCTACAAATTTTGCTTTCATGTATATGTCTAGCTAATACATAAAATAATGAAAATTTATAAATTCTTTTCAAAACATTTGCATGAAAAATTTTTTAATGATAAATCCAACCAAAATTAGACTATTACAATAGCTTAGTTTGTTTCACTGACACACACAGAGTTGATGACTACAGACTTTCCTCGCACACACATACACAAGAACATAAAATTCAAACCAAATACAAAATTATTGCAACATATTACTACATTTCACTGACAATACAATGAAATCTGTAGGCATTTCTCACAAACATACACTTACATGAATTAATGCTACCTTCCAATATACATCTAGACACACAAGGATTTCTTTACTCACACACTTTGACACTATTACACACTTTAACATCAAAAATGTTCCTCACACATATTTATATATAATCGATTACATTAATACATGTGATGCATGTCTGACCAATGAGAACAAACCAAAAATCATAACATTCCAGAACTCAGTTTCTTTGCCTTTTTTTATTTCTATTCTCAATCTCTGATGAAGCCTTAATAAAGGTGAAACATGTTAGATTGAAATAAATACATTTCCTACTTTGTTCTTTGTTTCATTTTACCATCTTGTCAGATTCCTTTCCATATCTAGTCTATATTTGATCTTCAACTCTATATTATATATATATATATATATATATATATATATATACACATATACATATAGACATACCATGTTGATTAGTTTTCATTGTGATCCTTTCAAGTTCATGGATTATTACAGCGATAAAACATGAAGAAAAAAATTATTGGATGCTCCATGGAATGTTGCTGAAACTTCACCCAGATTCCCTAATTGACCCAGTTCAAGACACATCTTTTTTTGTGTATTTATTACAAATTCATGAAAATCTTTGATTTGTAGAACAAATTAGTTTAAAAATGCCTTTTGCTCCTACACTTAATGCTCATCTATTATTGATAATGTTTTACTACTACTACTGCTACTACCATTATTAGTAACCTAAATAGGCAGAAATTTGAACATTTTGGCTTCAAATGTATGGTAGTAATTTTCTTTAATGTTTAATATTACCATATTTCATGGCAAGACCCCCACTACCACAACCACCATCCTTTTAGGCCATGAATATTAAGAAAAAATTATTGGATCCTATATTGAATATTGCTAAAATTTCATGTCTTTTCCCTATTCAACTGAGTTCAAAATAATTGTTTTTTTTTAAGTATGTATTACAATTTTATGAAATTCTTAGATTTCCAGAAAAAAATGGCAATTTTTATGCCTTCAAATACAGTATATTTAATACTGTTTTTCCTCTTACAGTTAATTTTTTTATCCTATGCTAAAATTCATCCAATACAAAGCTCAAGAGACACTCAAGGTAGAAAATTACTATTAAAATGGTTATGATTAAGGGACTTCATCCATGTTTTGTATTTGACCTGGTTCAAAACAAGTTTCTTTTTGTGTATTTAACAAAGAAAAGAGTGCTATGTAATATCAATCCTCTGATATGGCAGTGAATGCTAGACAATCTCTTCACAGATGAAGAGAAAACTGGAGGCAGTAGAGATGTTGTTCTACAGTTGAATGCTTAGAATACCATGGACGGAGCACATAATCAATGAGGAAGTCTAAAAGAAATGGAAGCAAAAAGGATAATTCGAATCTGATATGTCCCAGAAAAGGATATAATTGTTTGAAATAACAAAATGTTTGTTGTCTACTGTAACCGAGTAGAACAATCTAGCAGGTAACCGTAATGGACTGATCCTCGTCGTAGTGGTAGGCAATAGGCGTAGGCCAATAGGTGTCCCCCTGTATCTCCACATCAGTCTGTATTTATGGCTGACACCAGACAATTATATTACTGTGACGGGGAACTCAGGTGTTTGCATATTCATTACATCAGAATCAGAAAAAGGCGGCTGAAATTTCTTGGTCACATAATGAGGAAGGAAACTTTGGAGAATTTGACACTCACAGGACATACTGAAAGCAAATGAGACAGGGAAGTAACAGGTCACCTACTTTACAATCAATGGGAACACCTACTTTACCTACTTTAAATGGGAACACCTGGAAGCAAGGGGAGAAATAATAATAAAAATAATAATAATAATAAACAAAAAAATATTTAACATTTATTGGAAGGAAACTGCAATAAATTGTTATGAACATTTCCAAGACTCAGTTACAGAGATAGGACCTGTAACAATTTTATGGTATTCTACAATGCCCACAGGCAAAACAATCAAAGCTAATCACCCAGACCTCATAATCAAAGATGACAAATACAGAATGTGCTTTTTATTGACACGGCAGTTGCTGTAGATTGTAATTTATCTTTGAAGATCTTCAAAAAACTATCTAAATACAAGGATCTTGAAGTGGAAATCTAAAAAAAATGTGGCAAATGAGGACATCAGTAATTCCAGTAGTAGTTGGAGCACTCAGACTGACTGGAAAAGGTTTTGATATACTCATTGAAGTGTAGCCTATGACTTAAAGAAAATGCAAAATATAGGTTGTGCTTTTTAGTGGGTAAATGTCATGAAGTCATATCTGCCTCTGGTTGAAACACAGAAGGAAATGCGTACACAACAGAAATAAAAAATGAATAAAAAAAAATATTTATTATTATTATTATTATTAATAATAATAATAATAATAAAAGATTGCAGTAGACTAATTGAAGTGATTCCTGGAAGTCCATGCCTCAAGGAGATACAAAAAATTGTTCTGACACTTTACGAAGGGCTTTATCTATGTAATTTCTTTTTTTTTTTGTCAGTGGAAAGTGTCATGATGCCATTTCTAACCTTAGGTCCCTGGGTGGGACCTGGAAAGAAATGTGTAAACGCCAGAAATCAAAAAAAATAAAAATAATAATAATAATTACTACTACTACTACTGCTATTTTTCTTCTGCTGCTGCTGCTGCTACCAGGATATAATACTGTATGTGGTAATCTATCTTCTTTCAAGTATGTGATCAATCCTCATCTCATTTTGGGGATCTGTGATACAAGAGAGTTCATCCTTTCTCTTATTGTAACATGTCAGTGAGACAACAATTGGTAAGAGGTATGTAAAAAATTGCAAGGGTAAGGTAAAAGTAAAATTAAATAAAAAAAAGGTAAAAAGTAAAATTAAATAAAATTAAATTAAATAAAAATTAAATAAAAATTAAATTAAATTAAAATTAAATAAAAGTATTAAATAAAAATTAAATAAAAATCCAAAGAAAATTAAAGTAAAAAGTAAAATCGTAAAGGCAAAGGTAAAAGGTATGAATAAAAGTTATATGACAATTGGCAAGGGGTATGTAAAAATAGAATGAAGGGAAGAATTTAGATTCAAACATTTCCCTGGCACATTGATGTCAAAAGGGGTTTTTGTTTTAATCAGTTGTTTGGGTTCAGTTTTTCTTGAGCTTTCACCAAGTTGTGTACTCTAAATTTAGGTTTGGCTTTTGATATATTTCATATATTTTACAATTATTGGGTTGGTAAGATATAGTCAGAAGTGAAAAAGATGAAAAGAAAAGAAGGTGATGAAAGAGAAAAAGATACAGAGGGTGTGCAAAAGAAATAAAGAAAGAAACACGAAATAAAGAAAACAAAAAAGAAAGAAAAACAAAAGAACTAAAGAAGAAAGAAAAAAAAATAAAAAGAAGAGAGAAAGAGAGAAAAGAAAAAGAAAGTGAAGAAAAAAGAAAAAGAAAGGAAAGTAAAAAAGAAAAGAAAAGCAAAAGAACCAAGCAAGAAAAAAGAAAAAAAGAATAGGAAAAAAGAAAGGTTAAAAAGAAAGGAAAAAAGAAAGAAAAATAAAAGAACCAAACAAGAAATAAAGAAAAGTAAAAAAGATAAGAAGAAAGAAAGGAAAACAAAAGAACCAAAACTAAAAAAGAAAAAAAAAGAAAAGAAAAAGAAATAAAAGAAAAAAAGAAAGAAAAACAAATGTACCAAACATGAAAGAGAATGGAAAGGAAAGAAACAAAAAGAAAGAAAAAAATAATATGAAAAAGAAAGCAGTATAAATTAGAAAGAGTAAAAGAATGATGCAAAGGGGGAGGAGAGAAAGAAAGAATGAAAAAAAGAAAGAGAATAATCCATAAAGAAGGAAAAGAATGTACTGAAAAGAGAAGTGGTGTGAGGAATTGGATAGAAAAAACGAAAAAAGAGTTTTTAAAAAAATGCAGTACAAATGAATATTTCAAATTACATGTGTGCATGTGAGAGTAGATCAATAAGTCCATAGCCTCACTTAGCAACAGAATTTCAATCTAAAATTTTCCCTGCACAATGTGATTAAATGAGACAGGTTGGATTAAGAGTATTCACAAAGAAGATTATTATAAAATAATAAGTATTTGTCACATAAAGTAAATTTCTTAATACTATAAATGTTATATTTAGTGTGTATACATGCTTGATTAAACTTGCCTGATTCTTTAAATGGTAAATTAATGTTTACCAGCCTAGAAATAAAGAGTCTTATTATTCTCTTTAATAGGACAGTAGATATTAGTTTAAAAATAAGGTATGTTTATTCAAACATGTGTACTCACTAAATATAATGTTTATGTTAATAAAAAATAATATATTTTCAAAAATTCCATTAATTGCTTAAAATGACATAAAATGAGTGCATTTTTTCAACCTTACCTTATATATATATATATATATATATATATATATATATATATATATATATATATATATAAATATATGAATAAAAGATTAAAAAATTTGCCCTATTAACATTGTTTGACTGTTGTCCTCATCTTTATTGTCATATTCACAACATTTCGACCACTGTACGCTCCAGCCTTCTTCAGGTGATATATGTTGGAATTTTGAATCATGGGGGTAGATTGTTCTAGTCCCATGTGCCATGACTTTTCTGGATATCTCAATTTCAGTTAATTTACCCCCATGGACTAAATAAAGAGTTTTGTTTGAAATTACAATGTATATCACCAGAAGAAGGCTGAAGAGTACAACAGCCAAAACATGAATATGACAATAAAGATGGTATTTATCAATCCACCCACGGGGATCGAATGTGGCACAAGGCCTTTTTAATGTGTGTATCTCTGAGCCCGTAGGCCCAGCCAAAAATAAATAACCATCCAAACCCGCCGAGGTGGGCCAGTTCCGTCAACCTCCCCCAATGAAACCCTACCCTTCAGCAGAGCTTCGTCCGGGTTCCTCTCTGCAAGCAGAGAGTTCGACAGACACCCGACCCGGCAGCTCACAAAGCGCAGATACTACACTTTGATCCTAGACTCATAAAGATGAGGACAACAGTCCAAACAATGTAGATAGTTACAATCCCTCATCTCAGAAATATAGACAAAAAAACAGGAAAATGAAAGAAAAATTAAGCTTAAAGGCAGAGGAGAAAAAAGACAATTTAAAGGGAAGTGAATGAGAACAAAATGAAATGAGAAGAAGAAAAATAGATTAGTGAAGAGAAAGTACAAAAAAACGAAGAAAAATAAATAAATATGAATGAAGTTAAATAATAAAGGAATAAAGATGGAAATGAACAAATTTGAAGAATAAAGAAACAGATTAGTGAAGAAAAAATATAAAAAATGAAGTAAAATAAATAAAGATAAATGAAGTAAAATAATAAAGGAATAAAGACGAAAATGTCAAGATGAACGAATTTGAAGAATGATGATCAGGTAAAAAATAAATATAAAAGAATAAAGAAATAAAAGAACAAAAAAGAAGGTAAATATATTTTTTTTTAAACTGTGAAGAAAAATGAAGGAAAATTAGACAATGAATACAAAAGAATGAAATTTTTTAAAATCCACACATAACTGAAACAAAAGAGAATAAAAAATTATTCCTTTTTGTATGATTCCTGTTTATCTTCATTTAATTTGAAATTTTAATATTTGTATGGATGGAAAAGAAAAAACACAAGCTTTCGCAATCAAATATTTTCATTGACATTCAACAAATTGCATGAAATGCAGAAATAATTTTTTTTTCTTTCTTTCTTTCTTTCTATCTCTCCAAGAATTTATCGTATTTTATTATCTTGATCGATCGGTCTTTAAAAGTACAGGCTAAAGAGTTGGGCAGAATGGGTTAGGTGTCTGACCAACCATATGGCCATTTTCCCATGATACAAGATCAATGAAAGAGAAATAACTGGGAGATGAAGGTTTGGGGTCAGATTAAGGTTGGGCATTGGACACCGAAAGAGTGGATTCCGTAGAATTGGTTCATTGCTGATGTAGTTTTTAAAACTGATCAATATGATAACAATATTTTTTTTTAAGCTCCAGAAAGACAAACAGTTCTTTATTTTTGTCTGTAAGTAATTTTAAAATGCTCAGTTCATAGTCTGAACAAAGAAAAAATGCTAGTGATTATACAAATGTTTCACAAATTCTAACAATACATAATAGCAAAGAGATAGTAAGTACAAGTCAAAACAAAAGAACTGATCACCAAAACCTTGACATTCTTAGTCTTAGTTCAATATGGTAACAGTCTTTAAGTTATGTGCCATGCATGATACACGCTTAGGTGATCATGTATCTTTCAATACATGACTGACAAGGCAGATTTTTTCCTACAGTAGGTTGCCATTTCTTTCTGCGGTAGACCAGTTGCCATCCAGGGCTATAGAACCTAGTCTGTCTGTCTGGCGGGGAGAAGAAAAGGATTCATACCTTTCCCAAGGGTGTTAGCACGTAAGTGAATGCAATGGATTTGACTGGAATTCGAACTCGGCTCTCTGATTCCTCAATCCGAGCCACTATCCATTACTCCACGGTACCAATATATTTGAGTGAATGTTTGCAAAGAAGGGTCTGTTATCCATAAAATTCTTCTTTAAGACCACTTAATATCATGTCCCTCCAAGACATAAGTAATTATGACTTGCTACACTTTCCTTTCTTTTTAAATATTGCTAGTGTAATTGGTCCTGACCGAGCATTTTGACTTGAGTTACTTTCTCACCGAAGTAGTGTGGCTTCCTTCTGCCTTTTCTACAAATATTTTCATGGCAATTGCTCTGACAAGCTTTTTTTCCTGGTGCCCTGAATATATGAATTTAAGTATGCTACTAGATTGGCATCTAGGTCCCATCCATTTTATTGTTGAAATAGCTAAATGCAACCACCACTTCTACTCCAACAGTTTCTACATGGGGAACTCCTTTCCATTTATTTGATTCTTTGATTACTACAATCTTCAAAAATTTAAATGCAATGTCAATCACCATCTTTTATCTTCTTGCATCCTGTTCATCTTTTGTCCTTTTGTCAATCCTACCTATACTTTGTCTTTTCTGTCACTTTTAATCCCTGTAACCCCCTGCATATTAGTGGCATTCACACCCTGCTTGGGGTGAAATGATTAAAAAAAATCTTATTACCATGACTTTATGGGAAAGATTGTAGAATGCTTTCCTATTGTCTTCTCTGTAATGTTTCACCTAGACTGGCTACCATTCAAGGCTAGAGAGCCCACTTTACCCTGTTATTTACACTATAGATAACCAGGAGGAGAAGAGATGTATTCATGCCTTTTCCAAGAGTGTTAGTGTGTAAGTGAATGGAACAGACACGACACTCAGTACACTGATTAGATTATGAAAATCTTGATGATCTACATTTTGCAATTACAAGGCAGAGATAAACAGAGCAACAAAGTGCATCTTATTTTCTTTTCATTAAAAGAATAATGATAAGTGCTTGAAACTCTCAATGAATGGCATTCAAAGAATAATACATAGGTCCAGAAAAAATGGTCTTCACTTCAATCAAATCTCCATAGCAGTGATTCTCAACTGCCGTACCGTGGCACGTTAGTGTGTTGTATGATCATCTTAAGTGTGCTATGAAATATTTTCATTTGTAGTGATCGAGGACCCAAAATAAAACATTTGACGGTAACCATTAATATATTTTGGATTTCAATGCTGTTGCATCGTTGAGGTGAATGATACAAAGAGAAGAATGAGTGTTTAATATATTTAATGGATACATACAAAAAACACAGAACAATAAAATACAAAACAATTAACAAGACAACTTACAAGGAATAGAGGAAGTTCAAATGCTGTATAGCCAAACGAAGTAAGATCAGTCCAAATATTAATCAGCTTAGTATCAACTTATTAATCAACTGTTCAAGTCTTTAATTGTAGACTATTTAAGGCTATGAGCCAGGTCATCTGATAGAGTGCTCAAGGGGTGCTAGCAACTCAACAACAAATACAAACAGAATATACCAAATTAACTAAAAAGGTTTGATCAGTTTTATTTTCTACTTATTTATGTGAATTAAGCTTCTCAACTCTAAATAACATCAAAAATAAAAAGCGAGATAAACTATGCTCAACTGAAAAATAAATGAGTGTCTACTTATTGCACATTTGACCAAACATTGAAGAAATCACGAAAAAACACCAGTTACAGGTTTCACACTAAATACGCTGCACAAATAGCTGAATAGAAACATTGAAAATAAAATCATATTTGTGTGTGTATTTTTTTAAATCTATGGTTTTATTTCATAACATTTAAATGTATATCTTTTAAAAAGTGTGCCATAATATTTTCATTTGCCTCAAGGTGTAAAGTTGCTTAAAAAAGTTGAGAAACACAGCTCCATCGTAATTCTATATTCCTTCACATCACATCACATCCTCCAACTTTTTATTAAGAAAATAAAAACAAACTTTTACATCTATACTCATTCCGAAAGATTTCATGAATTTATTATTTGTAATCCAACATTTATTAGTTCAAACATTATTTTTAGTGGGTTTTTTTTTTTAATCACTTCACCCCAAACAAGGCAATAAAGCCACTAAGAAACGAAGGGTTTCTGAGTGTGACAGAATATGAGAAAAATAAAAACATTATTAAGGAGAGAGAACAATAAAAGAACAAGAATTGAAAAGACAGAAGATAATGATTGAGATTGCATTTAAATTTTTGAAGATCAAAGTTGACTGGACAGCAAAAAGCCAGAAGAGAATTCAAAAAGTGTGAAGTGTGAGAGAAGAAACTGTTAGCATAGAACTTATGGAAACATCTAGCCATTCCAACTGCAAAATGATGAGACCTAGCTGCCAATCTAGTATTGCACTTAAATTCATAAAGTTGAGATACCAAAGAGAAAAATTCATCAGAACAATTATCATGAAATTATTTATAGAAAAGGCCCATGGAAATTATGTTATAGCAGTGGGAACGTAACTGAAGCTGAGATGCCAGGTTAGGACTAATAACATTGCAGATTCTTCTTTGGATTTTATGATGAATCTCTAAATACAGAGCAGAAGCATCAGACCAGGCAGTAATATTCAATTTATAAACAAATGATAGCCTTATAAATGTGAAAGATATATTTTGCCTGGAAAAATTGTGTAGCATGACAATGAACCAACTCTCCTAGCAGCAAACCAAGCAATTGATTCAATATAATCTTTCTACTTCATGTTAGCCCGAGAAGGTGTAATAAGTTACTCTCTTGGAGATTAGTATCACCTATGATGATGGAAGGCAAAAAACGTTCTCTAAGACAACCCTTTTTTTTTTAAACCGTGTATATTATGTCTACTACCCTGTGCACTCAAGAAAACTTAATGAAGAAAATATGCTCTCCAGCAAGGTTTGAATATGTGTCCTTCTTTGAGAGGAGAAACTACTGTCTTATCCAGCATGCTATAAACAGAGTCAGTTTCACTCACAGATGTGGAGGCCAGAGAGAAGGCTTTTTCCTTTTAAATTCTACCTTACAGACAACAGAATTATTTCTCTTTTCTTCATCTATATTTATATGTAACAGTGTCTTCCCATACCAGAAGTAGATGCTCTCTTACATGCAAACATGAAATTTTAATTAAATGGTTAAAAAAAAATCCCTGTCTGTTTTAACGAAGCATGTATCAATGAAAAACTACTACCTATATAGACTGTTGTAAAGTAATATATCATAGTGGTTGATACTCAAGTAAGTAGTCACACAAATAGAATAAGGACAACTTCTAAGTTCTTGTCAAAAAGAGACAATTTATAGTCTCCCATTAGACTAATATTTCTTTCTCTTCTATGTGCTGTGTCCCTTCAGGACATGGATGGTCAAGGCTCTCCATAACTTCCTATCCTTTGTAAGATTTGTCTATTCACCATTCCCTATTCTGTCATCCATTTACACAAGCTTGTGAGGTTTTCCATTTGTCTCTATTGCTTTCAACGAAACATGTGAGTACCAAACACTCTGTATGCTTTTTCCTCATTATATGGCCTAAAAATGAAAGCTGATGTTAAGTATAATTGCCCTTTTTGTTCCATTTTCCTTAAAACTTCCTCATTACTCATATATTCAGTCCATGGTATTCTCAGCATCCTTCTGTAGAACCACATTTCTATTACCTCAAAAGTCTTCTTCATCTGTCAGGAGATTATCCAGCATTCACTGTCATATAGAAAGATTGGTATAACTTCAACACTCTGCATTGCTAATCAAATTTTCCTGTTTCTTGATACTTTGCTTAACTTTTGGAAGGCATATTCCACTATCCTAATAACGTCTTTGGATTTTGGTGTTACATTTTCCATTCTCTGTTGCCTCAATTATTTAAATTTTTGTATGTGTTTGATTTTGGCATCTCCAAACTTTCTGACAACCATATATTTCTGTCTTACAACCAATGTTTAGTCCTTTTCCTTTTTCACTTTCCTTTATTGCACAGATATTATTTACCTTTAGAAGGTATTTTCAAAACCAAATATGATGACAGGTAGAAAACTGCACCTGCATCATATTATATTAAACTAACTTTCAATTTGCTTTTATTTATTTATTTTTTATATTTAGATTTCTTTCTCTCGGAAATCATCTCACCGAACAGTTTATTGAAAACTAAGTCTCTTGGGGAAATCAAAGCATGACAAAACCTAATGCCAGCAAACCAAGTTTACTGGTGTTAAGAAAAATCCACTTTGCTAACGTTAAATTAATGTGAATTAACAAAAGTAGTAATTTACTGAAAATAGGTCTACTTTTAAAGTACAGCTGAACTCAAAAGTATCCGGAGAATTTTCAATTTTATCTAAATTTTGAAAAATATTCCATATTTAGGTTCATTTTCTTTTTAGCATGGTATGCAACACTGAACTCCAAATGTGCACTGGATTAGCAGATGATGCCTTTCAAAAGCTAAGCAAAGTACTTAGAAGCAGAAAAATTTCATTAGAACAAAGAAAAGAGTGCTGAATTGCTATATAATATCAATCCCATTGTATGGCAATGAATACTAGACAATAAAGAGAAAACTGAAGGCAACAGAATATAGTTCTACAGAAGGATACTGAGACTTCTATGGACAGATGAAGTAAGCAACAAGGAAGTCTTAAAGAAAATAGTAACAAAAATAAAACTTATTCTCAAAATCAGAAAGACATCTGAAATTGCAATATTCAAAGCAAAGCACAATTGGTAAACTTATAAAGATGTAAAATAAATTCTGGAGAGAAAAATTGTCTTGCATGACACAGGGAAACAACTTTCCTAGCAGCATATATAAGTAGTACGACAGGTAAATTGTCATTATATTTTTAATTTTGCATATGTGCTGATGTAATGAATATGCATACACCTGGGTTCCCCCTCACAGTAACATGATTGGCTGGTGTCAGCCATAAATACTGACTGATGTAGAGATACAAGATGATGCCAATTGCCTATGCCTATTGCCTACCACTACGACAAGGACCAGTCCATTATACTTACCTGCTAGATTGTCTTACCCAGTTTCAGTAGAAGCACTTTGCTACTTCGAACAAATATATCCCTTTCCGGGACATATCATGTACACTGTTTGTTTTTAATTTTGTCGACTGCACAGTATAGTTAGGTCAGTTGGGCATGTCTGTGAGAAAAAGAGCATCATGATACAATTCACTCTACCAGAAATTGGGAAACGGCATGCTGTACTACTTGGCATTCATGCTGGAATCCCCAATACAAACATTTCAGAGTGTTTGGGTGTCAATCTGAAAACAGTGCAGAGGATTCGGAAAGAGTTTGATGAGTCTAATGGTGATTATGAAGGTGTTTGTAGTGATCCCTGATGATGGCAAAGTTAATAAGGTGAATCCACAGACAGACAGTTTCGCTGTATCACAATTCTTCAGTGTGGCTAGACATCCGGTTGCCTCTAACTAGGATCGATAATAAAGGATTAAGGCGTTAGTTAGATTCAGTGACAGGACCCAAAGAGTGTGAGTTCAATATGGAGAAGAACTTGGAGAGGGGAATTAACAGGAGATAACTGATGTGACATCCATTAGCCATAGCATGTGGAACTAGAACAGTCTACTTCAGTGAATAAAATAAAGGGTTCAGTTCAACATTCCAACCACCTGAAGAAGGCTGGAGTGTAAAACAGCCGAAACATTGTGACAAAGATGAGGAAAATTGTCTGAACAATGTAAATAGTGTTTTAAGTTTTTATATACAAGAATTCAGTTTCCTGTTCAACCTGCATTTGCAAAAACTATAAACAAATCACAAGGCAAAGTGCTTCAAAAAGTTGGAATTTGGCTCCAGAAAGAAATATTTACACATGGCCAGTTGCATGTTGCATGCTCAAGAGTAAGAAATTCTAAGAATTTATTCTTCACTTTTGAAAAGAAAAAAGTCCTAAGAAATGAAAAAGTAAGACATCCTAAGAATTTATTCTTCACTGTTAAAAAAGAAAAAAAGAAATTTTCTTCAAAAATATGTTTTTACCATGAAGTCCTATAAAATTAAAGAAATTATTAAACCATGAAGTAGGATTTTTGTCAAAGTATTTTTCCAAACAAATCAGATTATTCAAATTTCATTGATTGGTTTTCAAAATTGAACAAAATGTAGAGTTTGTAAATCTAAACAAAACCTGTTAGCGATAACTTCAACAAAACTAAATACTGTGAGGATTTCAACACATGTCAGCCATGTTGCAAAAATATTCTAGTTTAAAATTAGTTTTCCTCAAGAATTTTTGTTTTTTTAAGGTACAAATGAAAAATGAAAACAGTATTGTCATCTTCGTAGAAGGAAATTAGAAAAAAGTATTTTTTATTCTTTGCTCTGAACACAAAATCAAATTGTTAAAAGTATATTTAAAAAGAGAATGCTATACAACATATATAAAAATATGTTGTGCGAGTGGATGTAATCAATGAAGATGAAACAGTTATGTTAAGGATTCCATAAAAAAATAAAAACAGTGATTTAAAAAGAAAAAAGATCAATTAATCTTAGCATATTTTTAGAAATCTCAAATTTTCTTTATGGAAAGGTGTATCTAAATTCTTTCCAATTTTTGGAGAAACTATTGAAAACCTTCTGAGTAGAATTTGTGGAACCATTCATTAACTTTTTGCCTTTGTATTTCCTGAATCACTGGAAGCTGTCAATCAAGAAATGCTTTTATGAGGTTGACCAGAAAGTCCCGACTCACTTAGAAAATGGAAAGAAAACAACAAAATTTTATGGAGCAACACCAACATTTATTCTTCAAAATAAAGTCCATCATTCTTGACTATCTTCTGCCACTGATCAGCCAGCATCCAAATCTGTCACAGATACCAGTCCACTGGCGTTGAATCAAAATGCTGTAAACAAGCTTCCTTCACTTTATCAAAAGTGTTGAATCATTGGTTATGGAGGAAGTATGACATTGAGCGGAATAGGTCATAGTCAATTGGAGCAGCATCAAGACTGATTGGTGGATGTGGAAGAATCTCAACACCATTCATCTATTGGAACTTCTTAGTTAATCTGGCAGTGTGTGGGCTTGCATTGTCTTGCTGAAACAAAGCCCAACCTTGATTGACCAAAGCAGGATACTCCTCCTTTAGTTTGTTGTACATACAGTCTAGTTGCTGGCAGCACAATTTAGTATTGATGGTGCGATCATGTGGAACAAACTTGAAATGTAGTACTCATTGGGAATTCTACCAGACAGAGATCAAAATTTATTGTTTTTCTTTTTCTGCTTCCTAAGTGAGTCAGTACTTTCTAGCCAGCTTAGTACACAACAGGTAAATTTATTTTTTCACTTTATTCATATTATTTGATTCACTTTGAAGAAAGAGAGAACACTCACAACCAATGTTTTTGTACAAGATACAGTTGGTTGGATATTTTATTTTATAGCCTGTCATATATCTAGGTGGGGGTTATTAAACAGGTAAATGAGAAGTGGCTGCAGTTGTTTTTCAAAGGTGGATAAAGTTTGAATGCCATTAAAGCTTTCTGTCAAAACTTTGTTTTTATACTCCTTTAGTTTGTCATACATACGGTCTAGCTGTTGGCAATGCAGTTTAGCACTGATGGTGCAACTGTGTGAAACAAACTCAAAAATGCAGTACTCCTTGAAAATTCCACTAAACAGAGATCAAGATTTGTTGTTTTCTTTCCACTTCCTAAGTGAGTCAGGACTTTCTGGCCAACCTCGTATTTCAGGAAAGGTCCCTATTCTTCAAAAAATTAAGGAGACAAAAACTTGACTGGATTTTCTAGACTAACTGAATGCCTGTCCTGCAGACAAAAAAAAAACAAAAAAATAAGTTGTAAAAAATTCTCTTACCTCAATAAACATTTCTGTATAAACAACATTTTTAGCAAGAGATTTATTTTTTAAAGTTCTTTTTGTTATTATCCACTTTCTACTCTGGACATAGCTCAATAGAGCTGACCATGACAGAAAAATTTTAATTATTTTATAATCTTTATATTAATAATAACCATAATTCAAATCAATTCAGCAAACTTATTTTTTTGACTTGTTTAAATTATTTTATTTCTGTTTAAGAAAATCTAATTAAACAATTTGACTAATTTGTAGCAATATGAAATATCAGATGACAACAATGCTTATTATTATAAATGCTGCTGTTTTTGTAACATACATATCTATTATTCATTTTAGATATTAGCATCATTTAGGAAACAAACTGAATACCCATTCTATTGAACAGAGAAAAGTAACCTCTTTAAAATTTCTGTATAAATAACACTTTCAGCAAGATGTCTATTTTCTAAAGTTCTTTATGCCATTATGCTAAGTTCAATTGAACTTCTGACTCTGGACATAGCTACATAGAGCTGACCACCAGGGAAACATTTGAATAATTTTCTTGTGTTTACATTAATGATCATAAAAATGAATTCAGCAATCTTATTTTTCCACTGTTTTAAATAACTCAGTATAGTTTTAAGAAGATATAATTAAACAGATTATTCTGACTTATTTGGATAAATAAATATTTTTTTTTCAGATTTTCTCAACTGATTTGTAGTAATGTGAAATGTTAGATGACAAGAATGGTTACTATGATCGGGAAAGGCAATTTTTTAAATTTTAATTAAAAATAAATAATACAGATGACATATTTATTAAAATATGCCTTTAAAAAGTGTAATGCAAATTAAATGTCACTGTTTATATTGTAAGCACAATAAAAAGCCAATGTGGGCTGTTTTGGTCTAGTGATATAAGAAAGGACACACAGACAAAGTTTAGCCTTATGCAAATTTATAAAAGAAGGCAACACAAATATATTGCCATTTTATTAATTAAGCAAAAACAATAAACAAACAACTGTAACGTGTCAGGAAATTGTAAATATACAAGTTTCTGCATAAATTCTGTTTACCATTAATGTTAAGCATGAAATAAATGCTAGAAAGGGAATTCTTGATTGGTTTTCAAACTTAGAACTGTTTGAAAATTCCTGGTAAAAAAAAAAAAATGGAGCAGAAAATAATCTCATAAAAGAAAAAGAGAAAAAATCCTGTAGACATAAATACAGATTCACTTATATAAAATATAAATGAATACAAATACATTTAATTATAAAAACTTGAAGGCTGTTATACGTGACAAAGACAAAGCATCATGGGAAATTCAAGCTGTAAGTTGTTTGGTTTCCTCTCTTTATATGACGGTGATATTTTAGGTAACTTTTTTAATACAAATATGCTATAATTTCTGTTTAAATAAATATACATATGTTTATATATAACATATTTTTATATTTTAGTGCTGTATATGAAATGATTTCAAGCAGAATTCATTTTTAGAATTAATTTAAGTTATTCTAGTTCAGAGATTCCCAAACTTTTTTTCTCTGTGACATATTTTTGGAATGAAAATTTGCTATGATAGAAAGTACATTTAAAAATAAAATACAGTGAGAGTTCTAAAGGGAGATAACCGTGTATTCAAAGTCAGAACATTATCATTGATAACTCTCTCCTTCAATTTGTGAACCCTAGTTACTATATTCTTAATACTTGATATAATGCAAAAATATCACAATGATAAAATCAGTAAATAATTATTTATAACTATTTATACTGGGATTCATGCATGCAATTACAAGTAATCCATAATATTTTAAATTTTGAAATCTTATTTATTTTTAGCATATGGATTTTTTGAAACTGTTTCTAAATCTCTGATTGTCTTTCAATCATTTTGCCTCACCTGCTTTCTTCTTCCATAGCACCTGTGAGGAGCCCACACCATTTGGGAATTACTGTTCTAGTGCTTCCTGATATCATGCTATATTTTTAATGTATCCTAGATAAACTAATGCTTAATGTGGGCTTTGAAGAATAGTAAAAACCAGGATATTTCTTCTCCTTTTCCATGTACCCAATTACTCCCAAACAGATATTCAAGTCCATTTCTAGGTCTGATTTTGGCAAAGACATGTGGTAGGAAACTTTACTTATAAATCATCATGAATAAAGTTTCTAGTTGGCTGAAATGAAAGACGTGTATTTGATAACATAAGACTCAAAAATAAAGAAAATAATATGACATCAAAAATGAAAAAAAAAGAAACAATAATATGACTAAGGATTGAACTCAAAACAACAAGTTCAAACCTCATTCATGTAAGACGAGCTCCAAAGATATTAGTCAAAATCTTGTACAAGTAGCTTTTTTTCAGATTTTGTTTTAGCTTAAAGATTGGAAAGTATAATAACCTAAAACGGTGATTCCTAAACATTTTCTACCTACCAGCCCCTTGGCTTCACATCCCTAATGCCATCTTCCTTCACTCACATGAAGAGACTTCTTTCATGGTATTTCGTATAGAACATATGCAAGACAATCTAATAAAGATCAAGATAATCAAGTCAATCAATTTATTTAGTTTGATTACATGAAAGTGTAAATTTAAAGTTTTAATGGGATCAATGTATTCAAGGCCAATGCTAGAGTTTTGCCACCCCTCCAGAATCTATGCTACCCCCGCATTCTACTACATCACAATTTTTATAAGGTAGTATTCATATAAAATACAAATTTTATTGTAACCTAATTATGTACATTACTATAATTATTATATACAATATAAGTGAAAATTCAACTAGAAAAATTGAAAATTCTAAATACAAATTAGAGACCTGTCATAATAGATCATTCTATCTTAAATAAAGTTTTGCAGCATTTTTTAACATCAACTTGAGATTTTTCTTCTTAAAATGTTTAATAATTTTAACCCATTCAACATAAAAAATAGTAATTTTATACAGTGTTTTTTTAGACCTAGCATATTCAAAACAAATTCATGAATTTGGGGGAAAAAAAAAAAGACATCAGGATGACATCAAAAACCGCAAAAATTTTCATCCTTGAAAAACCAAATGTGCTTAGTTTAATTTGTAATGTATATAAATGTAGGCAAATGAAGGAAATATTGATAAGATAACCAGGGTCACAAAGCACTGCTGCCCGAGGACTCCAATCAGGCTCTCCCACTGTTTGGAGGTTTGTGGGTAGTATACACTGGCCTGAATATACTTGATGCAGGGATATCAGCTTCTGAACATCAGGCTGGAAGACATCGAAAGAAGTCCTAAACCTGCGATTTTCAGTCTACTTGGAAAGAAGTTTGGCAAATGTACTGAAACACTGCTCTAGCAGGGGTGTAGCTTTTAAAAAAAAAAAAAAGGATGAAAAATGATTTGGTTCTAATGCCACTTTGCACCCTTACTATAAACAATGTGACAGAAGCAAGAATGGGAAAAAAAAACTGCATCTGATCTGCATTTGACCCCAATTTATATTTTAATATTACAGTATAATAGAGTTAAGCTTGGTGGATGTCCTGGTATTTGGTAAAACATTAGCCTCTCTCTCATGACTTAACTTTACAAGACCTGGAAGATTATCAGTGAGACATTTGGTGTGATGTGGGGGCTTCTTGTATACCATCAAATATGGTATTAAAAAATTAATACTCAAATTTACATCAGAATTCAGAATTTTATGATGAAAGAGCTGTCTAGCAAAGCTCAAAAATGAACAGCTATGGCTGCTTGGATATTTTGCATTGAACAGAAATCACTGAAACTCCTTTATAAACTGTATTTCATGCAAAGTAAAAAAAAAAAGAGGAGCATTTTTTTAATTTGAATTTACAGAGATTGTCCTACCTTGACTTCCTTCTTGAAACGTTCTGGATTCTTGATGTTTTCCACATCTTCACGGCCACAAAACAGAACAATGATATGAAAAATGAGGCTCAAGAAGTTGTCAACATGGCATTCATTCGTCGATTCATCTTCACTGATTACAATGAGGGTTATGCTGAAAAAAAAGTCAGAGAAAGAGTTAGGATGAAATGTTAATAATAAGGAAAAGGAAAATTGTAAAAAATGTAAGAGAATGAGAAGGGGAGAAAATAAAAATAAAGGAAAAAAGAAAGAAAGAGTAATGAAAAATTAAGAAGGCAATAATAATAATACTATATAGAGATTATACAGTCATGAGCTTTTCTTCCAGACTGGTTGCCAACCATGGCTATAGAGCCTAGTCTGGCCTGCTATTTAACCCATAGCTGAAGGGAGAAGAGATGGATTTATATCTTTCTCGAGGTTATTTGCACAAAAGTGAATGTAACAAGCTCAGATGAAAGTTGAACTTGGCTCTACAATTTCTCTGTCTGAGGTGCTAATCATTGCACCACCTGCACATCCAGAGAGCGAATAATAAAAAAGTAAGAAAGAGGTTCAAGTAAAAAAAGAAAAGAAAAATAAAGAGAGAAGGAAGAGGAAAAGAAAGTGGGAGGTAAAAGTAAATGAAAGACAAAGGAAAAAAGAGGAAAGAAAAAGTAAATGAAAGAAGAAAATAAAAGAAGAGGAAGAAAACAGAAAAAATAAAAAAAACAGAAAAAAAAAGAAAAAGAAAATAAAAATAAAGGGAAAGGGAAAATATAAAAAAGAAAAAGGAAAAGGAAAGAAAAAACATAAAAGAAAGAAAGAAGAAAAAAGAAAAAATTAGATGAAAAAGTAGAAAACAAAAAAGAAAGAAGAAAAAAAAGGCAAAAAGAAAGAAAAAGTAAAAGTATGTGGGTGAAAATAAAAAGCAAAAAGTGAAAAAGAGGAAAAAACATAAAATGAAGAAGGGGTAAAAGTAAAGGAAAGAAGAAGGAAAAAGTAAAAAAGACAAAGAAAAAATAAAAAAGTGAAAAAGAACATAAAAGAAAGAGTTAAAAGTAAAAGAAAGAAGAAGAAAAAATTAAAAAGAAAAAGTAGAAAGCATTAAAAAAGAAAGAAGACAAAGTAGGAAAAAAAGAAAAAGTGTGAGATAAATAAAAGTAAGAAGCAAAAAGTGAAAAAAGAGGAAGAAAAATGTAAAAGAAAGAAGGGGAAAAGTAAGGAGAAGGAAAACATAAAAGAAAGAAGAAGAAAAATTTAAAGAAAGAGAAAGTAAAAAGAAAAAGGAATGGAAAAGAAAAAAGTAAAAAGAGATGAAAAGAAAGGTAAAAAATCAAAAGGAAGAAAATGAGAGAGAGAGGAAAGCAGTAAAAATTAGAGAAAAACTAATAAAATCAGTTGTATTCTACTTTATTCTGTCCACTGAAAAAAATTTAGAAAAGAATTAACAATTGTCAGGAAATAAGGTTATCATTAAAGACAAAAAAGTTTATATAAATCATAAAGCAAATAGCATTTGCCTTTATAGCTATGTATGTACCCAATGCATTGATAGCACGGCAACTAGGATTTCCTAGACTGAAGTCAATGCCTGGGCCAGCGGGTTCTCCCAGGTAAATCAACAGCCACATGTTCAAGACGATTCTCTAAGATGAAGAACATCGGCTGTAGTTTAACCTGAAGATTGATTGATTATCAACTTTTGCAGGTTATTTAAAGCCATAAAGTATTTTTAGATTATAAGACTTTTGGGAGGGATGATAATGATTTATTGATACAAACCGTGGTAATAAATCCATAGCTTTGGCAGGAGAGAAGATGTGGATTTATACCTTTCCCAAGGGTACTTGCACATAAGTGAATAGAACAAACCCAACAGGAATTGGAACTTAGCTCTCCGATTTATAAATCCGCGTATTTATCTATTACACCATCTGCATATCCAAGCTTACAGCACCTGGTATTCCCAAGCGGTCACCCATCTAGGCACAAAACCCAGCTCGACATTAATGTCAGTGATCGTACGAGAACTAGTATTTCAATGTGATATAACTGTAAACTTTTATACTATACATGCATGCAAACTTATAGCATGTAGAAGTCCCAAATGGTCACCCATCTTGGTACTGACCAGACTCAACATTGCTTAATTTCAGTGATTGCATGAAAACTGGTGTTTGAAAGAGATATGACCATAAGCAAGTTATTTCACCTGCATATCTAAGGTTACAGCACATGATATTCGCAAATGGTCACCCATCTTGGTACTGACCAGGCTCAACATTGCTTAATTTCAGTGATTGCATGAAAACAAGTGTTTCAACGTGATATAACCGTAAGCACATTATATCACCTGCATATCTAAGCTTACAGAATCAGGTATTCCCAAATGGTCACCCATCTTGGCACTGAATAGGCTCAATGTTGCTTAACTTTGTATGGTGTTATCATAATTCTGAATGATGGCATTAGCAAAAATAATTTAATAATTCATATAGAACCGATTATTATACAATAGTATAAAAAAAATCTTATTAACATTTCAGAGATAATATGATGCATTTAATTAAATCTTTAATTACTATTATTACTTCTTAATTATATGTAAAATTAATAAACATTATTCATTTTTATCTAAAACCCTTTCCAGTGCTCATTGCTAACAACAGGATATTTGTTAGGATGTGGAAGATTCCACATTTGCCAGTTACACCCCAATTAAAAAATGCACTCTTTCTTCATAATAATTATTATACACATACATAGAAATCATGCAACAAGCATTCATTGGTTGATCTCCTCAAAACTAGCTTGCTGATTGGTCAGTTCCGACCAATCAAACCGCCTGCACGCGACAAATCTGTTTTCCCACGTTTTTGATCTGAGCCTGATACAGAGTCATATATAAACAAAACACATGTAAGGTCCCTTGTGTTTCTTTTCATTCATCTTTCTCCATGCTGCCAAGATGTAATCTTCAAGAACTCTCGTCTTGACAATGCAGTCAGACGTTAAAGACCATTACCAACATTCACGCAAGTACGAACTCTAAAATCTCTTCCGAACTCTTACCAACTTTACCAATCCACAATTCCAAACATGCTAAAGAAACTTTATTCTTCTAAACTACAGTTTAATAATTACTTCTTCTTTATGAGCTCAGGTACAAATATTTCCAAATCTAAGAGACATAACTCTATCACACCTTCAGCTTATATGCTTGTACACCAAACACTAATAAATTCAATTGTTATGTTTTGAAATCATTACATTTTGTTTTGTATTTTATACTGTGCTATTTACATCAAATAAAAATTGCATTGTGTCCATGCATTGTCCTTAATCCCACTTTTCCTAGCCAAAGTTAAATGTATGTAGTACACACCCTTACATAATGGTACACACCGCTACAATATTGGTAACCCCGTTGCTACAAGGATATGTCACCAGTCAATATGAAACTGATCTCTTTGCCTTCCATCAGAATGGCTGATGCTAACCTCCAGGTTAGTGATTCCTTGTGCCTTCTCCAGCTAACATGAAATGGAAAGATTATACTGAATCAACTGCTAGGTCTCTGCTAGGAAAGTTGGTTCATTGTGTCGTTCTAGACAATTTTACTCACCAGAATATATCTTAGATATTTATAAGTCTACCATTCACCCATGCATTGAATATCTGGTCTGATTGCTTCTGCTATGTATTTAGAGATTCTTTATAGAATACAAAGAAAAATCTACAATATTATTGGTTCTGAAAAGGCGTCTCAGCTTCAACTACTTACTGACTGCCATAATGTAGCTTTCCTCTGCCTTTTCTATAAATATTTTCATGGTAATATTTCTGATGAGCTTTCCTTTTTGGTACTTCAACTTTAAGAATTTAAATGCATGAAAATTTTCAATAACTTAAAATGGCAGGAGATAAACCCATTAAATTCAAATAAAGAATTTAAAAAAACATTTAAGTGAAATTAAATCTGTGTTAGTAAGAAATTGTTCAACCCACAAAAATTAGAATGGCCACTAAATTCTGCTGATAAGCAGAATCAAAAAGCTCACTTGCTAGTGGCAGGGGAGTGATGAAAAACAACCTGGGAGTGTGGAATTGTAAAAGGCTGGTCCAATCAAGATAAAAAAATGAGGATAAAAAAACTGTGAACCATTGGCCTGTCTACACCCCAACATACACAACAATGAAAAGGGTAGTCACTTGAGTGCCTTCAGATAACCATCTATGAGAGGAAGTACCAACAACCAAAGAAAAGAATAAGTATAAGATGTACACAGTGGATACTTCAACCCTAGCCTTTAAGGATAACCACCTGTATGGCCAAGTCTGGAACAACACTCCTACCTTCACTTGGACCTCTGACCAATTCTTCGCCAGCTGACTATCAGGCCTGAACCACCCTCCGGAAGAGTGACACCATTCCAAGAAGCCAACAGCAAACCTAAAGACTTGTCACAGTTATTGGCCCCTACCCTTTAAGGACAAGGAGACCAATTCCGCATAGTTCCAATCTGCATGCCCTGTCCTTCAACTTGCATAGGAAGGTCTCCAGTGCCAGAGCATAAAGTAGTGGCAACAGTAGACAACCCTTATGAACCAACTGGACAGCACAAAGACCTCTGATCACTTTCTGTTCACCTGTGCCACAGCAGGTTAATCCACTTAGAGAAGTTGGGTTTGAATCCAGTGACCTGCAGGACAGCTACCTGTACTGATGGTCAACCCTGTCAAATGCCTTGGACTGAGCCAAATTGATCAGTGCGGCCACTTTGTCGTTTTCTTAATTAATTAGTTTTTCATTCAATTTAATTATTTTATTATTAAAATAGATTCTATAATAATTTTTACACAATTCCAACATTTTAATTTTTTTTTTTCTCATACAATTTTTAATGATATCGTTTTTATTAAAAAATAGTTTTTATACAATTTGTATATATCTAAAAACAGAAAAGATTGAAGATGGGTATGGTCAGTCAGCCCAAAAATTCCAGCTTGTCTACACAAATCTAGGCTAAGTGACTACATGTCATTTTCGTTAAGTAGACTTGTACTTTTTTCTCACATGTTTTTTTTTTTAAGCATTTCACCCCAAGCAAGGCGGGAAGCCACTAGCATGCAAGGGGTTACAGAGGATTTGGAACGATAGCAGATAGGAGTGATAGAGGAAAGGATGAGGAGAAGGATAGCGGCTAGATCAAGGCAACTGGAGATGTCGATTGACATTTCATTTGAATAGTTAGAGATTATAGCTATCAGGGAAACAGGAAAAGGGGAGGGAGTTCCACAGGTGAGAGGTGCGAGATATGAAGCTATTGGAGTAGAAGAGACGGCTACATTTAGAAGTTTTGACAGTGAAAGGGAGAGAGAGCGGGATGCCAGCCTCGTAGGGTGCTTGAATTCATGAAGTCTGGGAACCAGCGAAAGCAGCTCATCGGAGCAATTACCATGAAAGTATTGGTAAAAAAGACAGAGTGAGGCAATGGCATGTCTGTGAGAGAGCAACTGCAGACAAGATGCCAGATCAGGGACAATTACATTGCATATCCGTCTCTGGATTTTATCAAGAACCCTGAGACAGACAGACCATATTAGGCAGCAATACTCCATGCAAGGGAGAAATGGTTGATTTGTAGATTTGAAGGATCGATTCCGGTGAGAAAAATTTCCTGGCGCGGCACAGGGAGTCAACTTTCCTTGCGGTGGACGAAGCAATTGTATTTGTTCCATCTCAGGTCAGCAGTCAACACGAGACCGAGCAGCCGCAAAGAGGTTATGTTTGATGACATTTGCATAATGAACGTTCTCTAAATCAGAAACTCTTCTTTTAATCTTTCTCTATTTGGTTATTAAACATATCTCATTAGTCCAGGCTGTTATGTTGCTTTCTCTTCAAAAGCTGTCACCAAGTTCATTTGAGCGCACGTGACTTTACATTTAACTCTTCTTAACCATAAACTTGAGGTTGTATCTTTGCATATTATCGTGGATATAATACACCCTCTTTTTTTATTCAGGTTTTCTCTTACTATTCATTCATTCACTTGTTCTTTATTTAGTTACATTTTTTTTTTTTATTAAATCATACGTTCTTTCTTTCTCCGATTGTTTATTCACTTTTTCTTTCATTCATTCATATTCTCTGCTAATTTTTTCTTCCCTTTCTCTTTTTCTTTATACATTGTATTTATTTTTTCTTTTTAATTTTTATTATTCATTCACTTGTTCCTTCTCTAACTTCTGCTTCCCTCTTTTTCTCTCTTTCCATTCATTTTTATTTCCTTTTTTCTCTCCCTTTTTAACTCCATCCTGTCTTTTATTTTCTTTTTTTAAAACAATCTTGTCATTTCTGTCATTCTTTCGTGTAAAAAAAAAAACAACAACGAAATGGTCTCAATCATTTAAGGTTTTTTTTTATTGAGAAGAAAATATCGTCTGCTGAATGTTTAGCAAACATAACGATTTAGAGAAGAAAACAAATAAACAAAAAATTGCGTTTTTTTTTTAATTATTATTCTTATAAAGCTAAGTACGAAAGGAAATAAAAAAGAACAACTAAAGAATAATCACAACAAAATCTTGTTTTTTTTTTTGTTGTTTTTTTTTTGTTTTTTTAAAATCAAATTTTCTGCGTCGTGGGAAACTGGCATCGTCATTATCAATGGGTCCATCGGTAAGGAAGAAGTAATGTTTGCCGGCTAAGAAAAATCAAATAAGAGTGTAAATAGATAAAAACAGCAATTGCAGAGAAGTAAAAAAAAAAAAAAAAAAAGGCTAACAAAATAAGTTCTTTTACTTATTGTTGTTATAATTTTCCTTCTTTTTTTTTTTAGTTTCTCGTTTTTCTTTTTGCGACAAGTTCATCTTAAACTCGCTTGGGCTGTGATCTACTGTGACGTAACAAATACCGCGTTCATATCTTGACGCACGCGCATGCGTAACGCGTGTCTTTTCGTGTTTGTTGAATGATTTTTACGCCAACAACGCGGGTGGGGAAAAAGACAAAAAAAAATAAAATATGGAAAAACTTTTTTAAAAAAATATTTCAAATGTAAGGGTAAAGAAGAGAAGTACTACTTTATTTACCAGGCTTCATATTGGAAACATACACAATTTCAAAAATTCAAAATACTTAAGATTTTCTTAAACTTAAAAATATATGCAGTGATCAAAAATGTGTAAATGAAGATTGAATAACTATATATTTTTTAATTCTCTGTTTTTTAATATTGGTGTCTGTACAGAAAATATAAATAAGAGACATTATTTTCCGAAGTATCTTTCGTAAAATTAAAAAAACTGGCGACTAAAATTCTTTTAGCGATCATTGTTCAAATTAGAAAAGAAAAAACAATCGTTGAGTTTCACATCTACATCATAAAGGATCTTTGAAAAGAATGTTTATTCCTGGCTTTTATTTACATTATAAAAGAACAACGTAGTACAATTAACAGAAGTATTCATTGTACATTGATAAATATGGGACGAAGGTTGATTGAGTACACTATGAAATTCTATGAAACAAATTTTAGACCAGGTAGAATAAATCAAGATGAAGTAAAACTTTATTTCTTCTCAAAATTAAGAAGGTTGATCCAAAGACGTCCTAAATTCTATAAAGCAAATAGGTTTAAAACTAAAATGAAACTTTTATCAACCTGAAGTGACGTTAATTTCTCTTAAAAATTACAACAGTTGATTGATAAGTGTCTATCTTAAAACAAGTTTTAGTCCCAAAAGATTTATGGATGTGGTAATGAAGTTAATTTTCTCCAGAATTACAAGGATTATTAATTGATAAGTAAGGTCTCCAATGAAATAAAACATTAAGAAGAGTAAGACTAAACAATACAATACTGAAACAGACTGAAGTCAAAATGAAAAATGTATTTCTTTTCAAAATTACGAGGGTTGATTGATAAGTAAGGTCTAAAACAAGTTCGAAACCAAATACAAGGAAACTGGTATAAGAATTAAGTAAATTTATTTTTCTTCAAAATTACGAGGGTTGATTGATGACAACCCTATAAAACAAGGTTTAGACCAGAAGGAAACTGGTTTCAAATTGAAGTACGATGAATTGTTTCAAGTTTTTCATTCTATACGCAAATAAAGTTTATTTTACGTTTTAAGTGCACACAGCGGCTTTAACTTCAGCATTGATTAAGAAATGCTGACCTCGTGTGAATTACCCCATCTTGTCTACCAGGACGCCCACTTTAAATATCATTTATTAAGAACTATAAAAACAAATGGACATAGATTCACAGTCTTTGTGTGTGTGTGTCTGTTTTTTTCAGCTGGGGTGATTTCTTTCGCTCGGCAAACAGACAAGTTAATTTCAAATAAACTACGTGGACATCACACACACATTATGGCTAAGTATACAATTTTTTTCTTTTCCTTTATTTTGAGTATATACACGTACAATTTTTTCTATTCTCTTCTTTTGTGACTTATGTTGTTCTTTATATAAATACTATGTGTCAGAATTTTGTTAGAACGTTTTAATATTAAGATGCTATGAAGCAAAAGTCTTGAAACAATATAGTGAGATTTAATAAAACAGAGATAAAGAATTCACAACTGAAATAGAGGTCAATGAGTCGTTTAATTAATCTGTTTCCATTATATTTTTTAGACGTTCAATGGTATCTATGATTCATTGATTACTTCTGGTATTATACAAATCGTTTTTTGCTCAATATCTTAATATTAATATCAATATCTCAATATTTTATATGTTTAATAGAACACTGAAATGAAATTAGATCTCACAGAAAATAAAGATTAGCAACAGAATGACAAAGACGTTGATGATCACTTAATGGACAAAGATATCTGAGTGCCTCACATGAAAGGCTTGAACAAATAAGACTGCAATCTAAAAAACATAGGAGTAAAGGAACTGATTAATTAAACAGATTGTTTTGCTCAAGAACTAATTTTGTCTAAGTGCAAATAAATATTTTATTTGATAGATTATTAAAATGACTTAGGGAAGTAATCACTCAGTTACAAACTTAAGTTGCCTTACCTCCCTTCCAACTACAGATGGGACAGGAAATATATAAATACACAGTGATAATTATTATATGTTGAAATTAATTTCTTTTGAAAATGTTGAAAGTTGTCATCTTCATTGCCAACAAGTTGTAAGTCTTCCATTACAAACAGGTGACCAACAGCAACCTCATCCATTTTAATCCTCAATAGCGAGAAAGTTTTCTATCACATCAACCAACCTTGATGCACTCTTCTCATTACTTACATGATAAAATCCTAAAAAGCTTTCATCTTCATCAGCAACAAGTCAGAACTCTTCCTGCTACAAATTGGTGACCAACAGCAACCTTGTCCATTGCAATCCTGTAACACTTCATCAACACAACATCTTCCAACTTCTGAAACAATCAGAAATTAGATGATGCCAAACCAGGACTATACAGAAGATATGCTCTTCACTGCTTGTATCTTTTCTAAAATATAATGCAATCTTGTTTTGCCACAATGTAAATCTTTCAGAGGTTATTCTGTGAAAGGAATGCTTGAGTGCTTGCAAGGTGACATTGCTTTTATTCATTTATGAATCGATGTGCAACCTTCTTTCACTAATGACAGTTTTATACATCACTCGGATATAGTACTCCTGGCTAACAAACATTATTACTCAGTATCAATACGCAGCAAAGTGGCATTAAGTTTTGAATAGGACTTTATATTTAGCCAAATACATGGTCAAACATGTCATTATATTCATGTTAGAGATGTCACGTGGTAAGAGATCTTACTTATAAATTGACTCTCATAAATAAAATCAGTGAAAAAAAATTGTTGATAGGTTAATGAACTTCAAACATGAGACTAATAATGAATATACACTGACTGGTTCATTTTCTATAACTTATCAACCATTTGCAGGTTATTTAAAGCCAGAAAATATTTTTAGACTGTAAGAATTTTTTTTTGGTTGTGATACAAGTTTTACTAATTAACCCATAGTTGGGGAAAACAGATGGATTCATATCTAATCAGAATTTGTTAAACAAACAAGAAACTATAATATGGATATAAAGAAAAGGAAACAATTCTATATTATAATCAATAAATAAACTGATCCCTCACTTTGTGGCCACTGTAGTTTTTATATGTTTGTATTCCAGAGAATTTAAATAAATCTAAATGATAAGTCTGTGTAGCTAATCAATATTTGATTGATTGATTCACTGATTCGTTTATTTTTACACTATAAGAATTTTTTGAGATAAGAATGATTTAGTGATACAAGTCTTACTAATTAACCTATAGATGGGGGAGAAGAAACGGATTCATATCTTTCTTATTTGTGTGTAAGTGAATATAACAAACCGAACTGGAATTGGAACTCGGCTCTCCAATTTCCAATTCTGAGCCATTATCCATTACATCACTCCCATATTCCGCTCCTGAAGGAATAAGCACATTATATTAAATGACTCACTGGCAGTTCATATGTAAAGCAAAAAGAAGAGAGGGAGACTTCTGCTCCTTTTTCTTATATACTGAATAAACTTATCTCTAAGGTATCCTATGGCTAAAGAAAAAGAAAAGAGAGTCAAACTTTTGTGTCTTCTTTTTATATACTGCTTTGGCAACAGCATCTAGTGGTCATTAGCGGAAGTTCTTTGGCAGACAAGTGGGTAATCTCCCAAATTCATCAAGCAGTAGATGTTCCTTGCATTGAAAACATCTTCAGTGACAATTGTGACAAAGAGGCTCACTGGAAAAAACAAAAGTAATAACAATAGAATTGGCAGGGCGGGGAAGTAAAGACAAGCTATGAAATGGCTGATGATTGGCTTCTTCTATTTCTTCAACCAATCACACAGCTGCAAAAATGACAAGTATTTTTTCTTGTCCTTTCTTTTCCCTTTTTGCAGATCTCACCTATTTTCTAAATAGACATTTTTTTCTGTATCTACTTAGTTATAAAGACACAGGTTCCATTTCAACATTCTGTCCAGCATGTTTGATAATTGTTTCTGTTCTTTGACAAAAGTTTAAATCTTTTTTATGTAGATCGGTGCCAGTAAGATGGCAGTGCAGGAATCAGGGTTCCTTGTTTATCCAAATTATTCATACTCTTGGCCATCATTATCATCATTATTACTTATTATTTCTTTATAACTGTTTTCCAGTGCCCATCTTCTCTGCAATGACAAACTCTTTTTATTGTTCTAACTTTGTTTACTTAGTTGATATAAACTTTGTGGGCATTATACTAAATCTTAATTTCACTATTAATGGTCATTATCTTTTGTGTGTGTGTGTTTTTCTGTTCTTTATGGTACATGTCAGGCATGCTTATCTTTCTATTTTTTTATGGGGAAGAGTTTTTTTTTTTTTTTGGTTCAAGGAATTTCTGCGCATTACTTTAGAGATATACAATAAATATGGATTTTAATTATCCACCATATTTCTTGGCTTCTGAAACTTTTCTTTCTTTTTTCACGCACAAAGGTCCAAATTTCTCAACACCATTTACCATAAAATATCTGATATGAAAATTTAGATGCGATACTTTTGATTTCGTTCAGGCCTGATATTTAACCTATTCAAAAAAATTACCTGTGTATACTGTGACCTCCTATTTTTTAGCATAAAAAAAAAACAATTTGTAAAACTCACACTATACTTGCCTATATATGATACATTGCTTTTTTTTGTTTTTGTTTTTATCAGTCACAACTATTGAATTTTTTAAGCATGAATCAATAATTTCTTAGTCTGGCAGACAGATACTATGCTGTGTAAAATGAATACTTTTTCCATTATAACTCAATTGATATATACATAAGATAAATAAATATATATGTATGTATATATATATATATATATATATATATTGCATTTATTTATTTTATGATTCAGGACAGATTTTCAGTAAATGGTGTTTCTGGTTGACAAAAACAAATTAATGATTTAAATTCTCCAAGGTGTCCTGCTGTTAACTAATATAAATAAGAAAAGGGTGTAATTTTAATTTCTCAAAATTTCATAAAATTAATTAAGTGGAGGTAACAGATGCAAAAAAAAAAAAAAAAATAAATTACCAATTCATTTGTGGATAAGTCCTGAAAATTTAATTAAAATCCGATAATTATTTGATTTTTACAAGAATTTCCAAAACAAAGTGATTTTACTGCAAAAAAGATACTAAAATTACTCATACTAATCTTTGGCCCATCTGCTAATGCCAGAAAAACAAGATTTTTAACCAAAATTTAGAATGTGCTAGAAAGGATTAAAAAAAAATTAATAAAATAATCAGAAAATACTTTGTTCTTTCCCCCTAATCATGACATACACATTTTGACATCAAAACTTTGTTTTTATCAAGTTTGGGACCTTTTTTAATTTTAATTTCTTGAAATTTCATAAAATTAAATAAGTGGGGGTAACAGATGTAAAAAAAAGTATTTTTACCAAGATTTTCTAAAAAGAAAAAAAATTTCAAAAATAATTTAATTCATTTGTGAATAAGTGCTGAAAATTTCATGAAAATCTGACAATTATTTGATTTTTGTAAGAATTTCCAAAACAATGTGTTTTTTACTGTAAAAAAGAAACTAAATTTTCTATACTAATTTCTGATGCAAGAAAAACAAGATTTTAATCAAAATTTTGAACATGCTAGAAAGGATTAAAAATTTAATAAAATAATAAAAAAAATACTCTGGTCTTCCCTCTTAATAATAATAAACATTTTGATGATAAAACTTTGTTTTTATCAAGTTTGGGGCCTTTTTTCATCATGGTATGTTCTTTTTTAGCAAATTTTTGGAGGTACCTAAAACTACGGCATTATTTAATTAGAATAGCTTTTAAATACTTTAATAAATAAAATATAAATAAATAAAATATATTAAGGACACTATTGTCTTAAGAAAAATGTTTTTTCGATGAATAATTAATTTTTGCAAGAACTGTTTTCATTTTTTAAATTTTAATTAAAATAATTTAAGTTTTAAATCTTTTAAAATTCTATATTATTATTGTGGCCTTAGTTTATTATTAGGTAAAAATTATATTTACTAATCATGAATTGAAAATCCTTGTGCAAATCATCAAACATCTATATTTCTAAAAGAATTTTAAAATTTTTTGTTTGTAAACGTGCCTTTTTACATTATATTTTTTTTTAGATATGGTGTCCCATATATGACATTATCAGAAAATAAGGGCAATAACTGTAGCAAATTTAAAGCCAGAAAATATCTAAAATTCAATAGAACTTTAGATTGCAGAGAAGATTCCTGAATACTTAAAAATTATATACAGTACAAAAGGCACTCACGTTATATTCAATTGTTTTTTACTACTAAAACCTCCCAAAATTAGATAAACATCAATCTGTCTTCAAACTGTCAAACATGTCAACAGCTTAAATAAACAGCTTCTGCTGTGTTAAAAATGCATTTCTGTAATATTTTAAACTTAATGTAAATAATATCATTTTCAAATCAGATTAACTATACTTTGAATCAGCTAATATTCCTCAAATAAAGTTTCAGAAAAGTATATTTTATTTTTTGGAGAATTTTTAATGAACATAATTACATTGTGATGAAAGACCACTAAATCAGAGCATATATCAGCTATTTCAGAAAAAAAAAATTCCTTCCAGTTAATTTAAATTAGTTTTTGAAATACAGCAAAGTATTTTGCTTATTTGAAATATTAAATTTAATCTATTAGCTTCAAGTTAAAACTGAGAAGCTTCAAGAAAGAGTGATATTTATTCGTACAAAAAGTACAAATTGTGGCACGAGGCCAATAAAGGGGAGGGGTAGAGGCTGGTCAACACTAACTATCTTATACCTAGCTAATCAGATTCGTGACCCATTCGTACATTACATTTTACCCATTCACCAAAAGAACTCGTCCATCACCAAACAATCCTTCAACCACCATAATACCACGTGCTCTCAAGGGAGACCTACCAAAATCGCCCCATGCCATAAAAATTTTAATGATGATATATATATACAATTCTAATAATGATAAAATGAGAGGGGAGGGAAATGAACCCAATAATAAACTTGAAATAAACACAAATACAAACTAAACATAATTGATGTTAGTAGGGACCGTCCAACCCATAAAACAGAGAGACCGCTGTATTCTGCCCAGGGGACAAAATCAAGAGACGCTCTCGCTAAGGGAGTGGGAAAAAGTATAAAATATCAGGCTGGAATGGGAAAATATAAAACTGACCCAGCTTCAAGAAAGAGTTTTCATTTTTAAAAATTCATTTTAAACCTTAGATATCGTGTTTTCTGTAGTGGTACCTATATAATATAAGATATATTATAATATATAATATAATAATATATAATATAATATATAATATAATATACAGTATAATATAATATATAATATATCAAACATGTATGAAGATAAACAGATACTTTGACACAATCCTCTATATGGATATATCCAAATAAATACACCCTTGCATTGAAATCTGCAACCCCTGACCATGTGCACACCCCTGACCATGTGCACACACCTATCCATGTCTACCTACAACTATGGCTTCATTACTCAGATGATTGCTTTTGTTATTGTTAGAGTCCAGCGTTCATCTTTCAAAACATGAACTGGATCTTTTCTTACAACATACAAGAAGAAGCCAGAAACAGTGGAATCAAAATTGCTAAGTTTTGTAAGATTTCTTTGAGGAGAGAGTCTCAGAATCTTAATTGCGCAATTATTCTGGCATGAGTTCTTCTTGAAATCTCACAAAACCAGCTTACTCTCAAAAAGCATCAGTGCAACCATTTCTTTCATTATTTCTGTCCTAAAAATTCTTGGTCAAGCTGAGAAGGGATTTTAAAAAAATGACATTTGGTCAGATTTTGGAAATTGGGTCAGATTGCAAACCTTTCAGCTTAACCTTTGTCCAAACATACAAAAATAAGAAGTGTCTATTGTATACTAGACCACCATAAACCTATTGGGCTTCTTTTAAAAGCCGTTGATGACGTATAATGACGGGGTAACAATATCAATCTTATAATTACACATTTTAATCTGTATATATAAAGATGGTAAAAGAAGTTTTATTGTTCCATCAGGTTTCATAGTTAAGACATTCTGTGAAAATTTGGAGTAATTGCTTAAAACAGATGTAGTCTTTTTCAAAATAATAAGCATATTTTTTATCAATTATTAGTTAATAATAAGTATTTTTTCTGGCCCAAAAATGAATAAAAAGCACTAAAAATGCCTTTATGCAAATATATCCTGATTTTAAGTATGAAAATAAATTATTTTATGATATCAACAGATATATGTTTAACTTCTTTACATTAAATGAGAAATTTCTTCACTGTCTGTCTATATTTCTGAGATGAGGTATTATGTACACTATTTACATTGTTCAGACTATTGTCCTCATCTTTGTCGCTGTATTTATCATAACGTTTCCTCAAGGACACATGGTACAGTGGATAAAGGTGTTAGTTAGATCCAGAGAGTGTGAGTTCAATACCCGGTTAAGGCAGTGGAGAACTTGGAGAGGGGAATTAACAGGAGATAATTGACAACTGACATGCATAAAAAACATGGCACATAGAACTAAAACAGTCTACTCCAGTGAGCGAAATAAAGGGTTCAGTTCAACATTCCAACCACCTGAAGAAGGCCGGAGCGTACAACAGCCGAAACGTTGTAATAAATATGGCAACAAAGATAAGGACAATAGTCCGAATAATGTAAATAGAGAAATTTCTTCTATAAAACATATTTTGAATGCAAAATTAATAATTAGTACTAAAAATAGTATAAGAAGGTTTATTGTTCCACTTGGTTTCATAGTTAACACTTTGCATGAAAATCTGGAATAATAGCTGGTGTAGTTTTTTTTTTTCAAAGTAATATGTAAGTATATTTTTTATTATATATACTTGTTTCTTCCTCACATTTATTTCAAAATATGTAATGGCATCAAACCATCATGAATCTATTTATTTATTCATCATCGTCATGTGATCCATATAGCTTTTTGAGTAGTTGTTTATAAAAAAAGTTCTAATGTTGTGTAGTGAATTGTATAAATATATGTTATACAGATTTAAATTTATTTAATAGTGTTGTTATAATGTATTATGATTATTTATTATTTTAACATAGTTGGGATATGTTATGATGTAGATTTGGGGTTAGTAGAGACAAACGCCAAATAACACGTAACAATAAAAAGGGTTTTAATAGGTTGGTAAAAAGGTACAGAAATCGCCTGAGTAGTCAATAACTAGCTCAGCTAAGAACTTCTCTGTCTATCTGTCTTTTTCATGTCAACTGACATGCCACTATTTAAAGTCTTTGTTCACAGACAAGTTCATCTTCCAGAGGGGTGGTAGGTTTCCGACACAACAGGATATAATATATAACAGTTTCTTTATAGACGCAGATTGATATAAGAATGTGTATCAAAAACAAATACTGAATTTTCTATTAAAAGTGCTGTAAAAACAGAAAAAAAGGCCCTAGCTCAAGAACCCCTTGTCTAATTTTAATGAAATTTGGCACTGACACTGGGCAGGGGTTCAAGTTAAAATATTCTCCTAAATTGGTTGAGGTATTATATATCGTTTAAGTTGTATCTCAAAAATAAGCATACATACAAAATTAAAGATTTAGTACTATACAGATATCGTAGAAAAACATTTTTATCACAGAGGTGGGTGTTTATTGTATTGAATCTGTCTGTTGAATAATTTCTAATTAAATTGAAATCTGGCATTGTACTCAGCAAGGGTTCAAGGCATAAGATGCTCTTAAATTGGTCGTGTATCAGTTAAGCTGTTTGTGAAACACAGACAGACAAGATTTAGTATTATATAGATATTTGATTTTTCAAGAAGATGAGAATTATAGTTGTTGTGGAACTGCAAAATTACAAAGCATTGAGAAATAACCTCTTGACAACACAAGTTTACAGCTAAAGTTTTGGTTTTTATACAGCACAAAAAAAAATCTGCCATTATTTCCTCTACAGTGCAAACAATTCTCTGTGGAAATTATGATTCATGATATAAATTAGCTGGTGCTGGTTGATATATCACCACAGTCTTATCCAAGCTTATCTGAAGCCCAAAGACTTTGCAGGATTTGTTGAGCTTGATCATTAAGTGCTGCTTATTACTGATTTTATGGCTGACCAAATCACTCATCTGCATAAAGTAGATCTCTTATCAGAGAATTATCAGAAAGTCTTTATTTTGGCAGTAAATCTCCTGGGGTTGACTAATTTACCCGTTGTTCTATATCGTATGTAAATTCCATGCCTGCAATCCTTAAATACATTTGCCAAGATGACAGAGAAGGAAATAGAATACAATGTCGGTCCAAGAATATCTCCCTGCTGGCTACTATTTTCTACCTTAAAAGATTCAGTAAGGATGCTTCTTTGTTTCGAACAATTTTTTTCTGTCTCTTACAAACAAATAAAAGAGTTATATCTGTGATATCAGTCCTCCTGTATGGTAGCGAATGCTAGACAATCTTTTCAAAGATGAAGAAGAGACTTGAAGCAACAGATGTCACTCTACAGAAAGATGATGAGGATACCATGGACTGAACATGTGAGCAACAATAAAGTTTTACAGAAAATGGAAACATGAAAGAAACTTATACTTAACATCCGGAAGAGGCAGTTGAAATTTCTGGGGCATGTAATGAGGAAGGAGGGCTTGGAAAACCTGATACTCACAGGACAGACTGAGGGAAAGAGAGTCTGAGGAAAGCAGTGTGTAACATACTTGATGGGCTGAAGTAAATAAATAGTAGAACAGGGTTTGGGAGAAATCACAAACAGACAAAACTTATTAAGAGCTGCACGAGACAGGAAGATGTGGAAGGCCATAACACACATGACACATAAAAGAAGAAGAAAGAAGAAGGATGCTTTCATGTCCTTATGAAATGTTTACACCAAGCTGACAAAGTGTGCAGTTTATCTAAACTTAAGCAAAATATCCTGTCATAAAAAATAAAGTGTCACTGCCGACATTTAGGTTTGAACACAGATTGCCAGAGAGCAAACACAGTCGACCTCATATTGAAATATCAGACAATGTGATTTATAAAGGAAAAATATATAAATGGGAATTAGTGGCATCTGACCAAATATTGTTTGAAGGTGTTACTATTATTGTATCTGTGATTTACAAAGTCTCTCCTACAATGGGCATTACAAAAAAACCATACAGCCTGCCTATTCATTAATTCAAATACTTTGGTGAAATCAACCAAAACCTGAACAAGATCCAAATTTTGCTTTCAGGATTTTTCTCATCATTGCCTGACACTAAATAATCATATCCGTTATTCCTCTGTTTGGTCTAAAATGAAATTGAGATATTCAAAGAATATTTGGAGATATACTGATGTCCAACTGTAAAAAGAGGACTCCAGCAAGTACCTTTCCAGAAGGGGAAATCACTCTTGTCATGATTACCCACAAACCACAAATCCACTTTTATCTTTTTAAAGTTATGTTAACAGCATCTGTATGATATAAAATAAAAGTCACTTCAAAATTGAGTAATGCCAGTATTGAGTAATGGGATCCAATTAGCTACTTGTTCAATTTGATGACCCTATATATATATATATATATATATATATATATATATATATATATATATATATATAAACATGAACACAAAATTACATATAACATGCATATACATAAAAATATACATATTGGCAAAGTTTAACCTTCATGTCTGAAAAAAAATGGTAATTTTTTTGTTAATACTTCTATTACTGTATACTAGCAAGACAACATTGGCAATGTTTATTTACAAGATTATAAAAATATGTGCACTAAATACAATGCAATATTTATTATTTATTGTTATAGAAGGTCTGATCAAAAAGTATCAGGACTGTTGCTATGGTAATGTAGAGTGAAGCTGCTTGATGCAGACTGACTTTGAATTCTATCATGCAGATACACTAAGTTATAACACTGTCGCTCACTTCCATTGTTTATAGAAGTGCTTGGAAGGAAAATGTGTAGAGTGTGGTTGTTTCAACACACTACAGAGATTTCCTTAATGAACATGGCATGTGCAGCAGTTTTGGGCTAAGGACAACATTCCCCATACATACAACATTGGCAGATATGTGTCATTGACACAGATGCATTTATGTGCAAATATACATACACCTAGATGCACAAGCACATATATATACACACATCATTGGCAGACATGCATATATAGAAGCATGCACGATTGACATATATATATATATATATATATATAAACATAATATGCACAATATATACACATTTATACACCACTGGCTCATATGCACATATACTCATCAGTGGCAGACATGGATATATATGTGCAAAATGTCAGATGTAACTAAAATATATATTTGTAAAATGATAATATTAATAAAGACAAAAGGAAAACTTATCTTAGCTGATGTGTTTTGTCTTCTGATGGGTTTTATCAAGGCAAATCTAAGGATTGTATTTTGCAACAAGTATTTACATATAGAAGTAAAAACATGGTTGGATTTTTAAAATTTTTAAATTTAAGAGACGCTCACGAATATGCATCAGGCTAACTGAAAAGTCAAAGTAAATTATGAAAGATGATAAGTGATGTATTTTAATGTCAAACAAATAAAAGTGAGTAAGTGATGTTATTGTTGATTTTTTTATGCAATTAATATATACATTATTTTAGTCTAGGATTAATTTGTGCATTATATATTCAAAATAACAGAAATAACGTTCTTTTAGCTTTTGAACATTTTTCTAGACATATATGTTGACTTCTTATCGGAATGGAGGTATTTGAAAAATTTCAGGACACAGATTTATATTTTGGTAAGATCCAAGAATTTTCCGCCTAAGTAAGTTGCCTTCTCTTTTTCTGTGTACTATGGTATTCTTTAGATCAAAGTTGTGGTTGAATTTATTTCTAAGATAAGTTTTCATTTATCTTTATTAATGTGCTATATATATATATATATTGGTATATTCCAAATTGGTGACGTGGTCAACAACACATATGGTTCTGCCATTGCTGAACATTTTATAAATAATTCACCTTTGTGCCACCAATTTCAGCCTGACTCTTTTACCATCCTTAATTGTGCTTATTCTTTCTTACATTTGAAGGCATTAGAAACAATCTATGTCAGGACCAGACAGGCTTCCTTCTGTAAACAGAGGGAATGTCTGTTAGGGCTAGATGTTATGTCAATCTGATTGTTCCACCTTTCATACATTACATGTATTTTATATTGCAACATTTATTCCCTTGATTCCAGCTCTGTTGAGTGATATTGAAACTGGTCAGCTGTATTTTATTTTTCTTTTAAATTATGAAAATTAAAGTTGGTCATGCGTTTTTTATTTCCATAATAAAGTTCTATACCCCTAAGAAAATTACATATATATATATATATATATATATATATATATATATATATATATATATACACACACCAGTTCTATGTATATGAGTTTGTGACACTGAGTTTCATGCTTTTGTGATCATCAGATAAACTGGTTTATTTTTTTTAAATTGAGTCTATTTATGCTTATTTGTGTTTGATTATGTTTGGTGGTGGGAGGGGGAAATCCTCCTCTGTGTCTGTTTTGGGATGACATACACATACATACATACATACATAAGCATTATAGTTCACACAAACACACCCATATGTTAATGATGGGAATATATATATATATATATATATATGCACACACATAGACATATCTGTGGTAGGCATGGACATATACTCACCCATACATATATAACTGTCATACACATACACATAAATTCAGTCTTTAATATTTAACCAGAAATGGGGAAAGAATCATTTTGATTTCTGATTTATTTCTGTGTAGGGAAAATCCTTTCAAAATGTTTTACAAATTTAGAATAGGCTAACTTAGAGATGAAGGAGACAGAGAAAGATATTAAAAACAAGTGGAAAGAAAGTGTGAGAGAGAGAGAGATGCAGAACAAGTGAAAAAAGAAAGACAAATTGACAGAAAGAGAAAGAAGAATGGTAAAAAAAAGTGAGAAAATGGACAGAAGGAAAAAAAGGAGAGAGGAAGAAAGAAAGCAGAAGAAAAAAAGAAAGAGATGAAATCACAAATAGGGAGAGAAAGAGAGAGGATGATAGAATAAGTGATGTGCATTGGTAGAGAAAAATAAAAAAAAAATGCTATACAAAAAGTTCAGGGAATTTCAGATATGAAATGACTTTTACCCAAAGATAGGAAAAACTTATAGAAAATTTGATTCTTAATTTCATGGTGGAGTGATTTTGAGAGAAATGCGAGTTCTCTAGTGAGACATGGGAAATGCTGGTTAACATGACAGATGTCTAGACTGATAAATATTTAAATTCCCTGAACTTTTGGGTAGCAACTCAAATCTTACACACACACACTCTCACCTACTCTCTCAATATATCTATCTATCTATCTATCTATCTATCTATCTATATATATATATATATATATATATATTACTACTGCTACTAAAGAAAACTATGTTTGTGTTATCAACTGACAAATTGCCAGAAGACTTAACATATTAGTAACAAAACAATGCCAAACAAGTAAAGAAAAAAAAAAGTCAAACCAAAAGTCAAACACCTACCTACTCAGTAATGTAAAGTGCTTATTGCTCAGGTTATCTAGACGTAGCAAAAAATGCTTCACAACATCAACACTTAACAAAAAAGAACCTAACTCATTACTCAAGTTTCATGCTCTTGTGATCTTCAGACAGATAGAACAACACCTAATCACTGAAAATCGTGACTCAAGCTCTCCTTTGTTTTATATATATATATATATAATTATTATTATTATTATTACTTAAACATTATTTTAGTGGATACTCATATTTGAGTAGACACTTCATTTATTTATGAAAGAGTATATTTTTTTTATTTTTATCTACTGGCCTGAATATTCAAGGAATCTTATTAAAGAAAAATATGTGTACTCTGCCAGTGCACATATTTTTATATTTATGGATAAATGTGCTAAATATCAGAGATAGAGTGTATGTAAATATAAAAATGGAGACTGAGGTGAACATTAAGCAGCAACTGTTTGTTTCATGCTTCAGCACAATCATTAGGATATGAAAATTTTCATTAAAGCAGAAAACAGACTGTCACCACTTAGTATTGATCGCAATGTTCACCTTTATATATATATATATTATATAGATATATATATAGATAGATAGATAGATAGAGAGAGAAAGAGAGAGAGATAAATATAAATATTAATTAAATAAAGAGATATAAGCAACTATACATAAGTGTGACATTCATATACATTTTCAAATAAATATTTATTTAATTTTTGGTGAAATCAAAACTGCTCAATATAGTATTAACAGAACTCTCTCTCTCTCTCTCTCTCTATATATATATATATATATATATATATATATATATATATATATATAGATATAGATATATAGTGTGTATTTAGGCAGCAATCCTTCTTTCATACAAGTTTCGTTAAATATGACAGACAAGGTGCTTTGATTAAGTTTTTTATATAATTTATAATAAATTTTAATAATTTTTTTTATAATTTCTGACAAATTATAAGATTACATGAAAAATTATATAAAAAACTTAATGAAAGCACCTTGTCTATCATATTTAATGAAACTGGCATATATATATATATATATATATATATATTGATTCTCCCATCAAATTCGATGTATGAGGGTCAAGCAGATCAGTTTCCAGGAAACTGACAGCCCGACACCGGCACATGAGATTTAATTATAGTGGTGAAGGCTTCGTGCAGGACCATCCACACTTTTTGAAGGGCCGAATACAGAGACCTGGTGCACTACGTGCCACAAGGTCCCCAAACAAACCTCCACAATTTTTGGAATCAGAGTTGTCCTTCTCCTAGACCAGTTGCAATCTGAGGCTATAGAACCCAGTCTGTCCTGCTATTTAACCCATAGCTGGAGGGAGAAGAAGAGGATTCACACCTTTCCCAAGGGTGTTAGCACGTAAGTGAATGTAATGGATTCAACCTGGATTCGAACTCAGCTCTGCGATTCCACAATCCAAGCCGATATCCATTACCCCACCGTGCCTCCTATATATATATATATATATATATATATATATATATATATATATATATATATATATATAGCAAGTTTCATTAAATATATATATATAGTAGCTATATTTTTGATTTCATTAAATATATATAATATATATATAGTAGCTATATTTGGGTAACAATTCTTCATTTATATATGTTTGCTGACAGACCAATGAAAATTCTTTCTAAAGGACTTTTAGGATTATGTTTTTCTATAATTTGGATCATTTTCTGTTTTTTGCTTAAAATTTGACCATGAATTGTCCATTGTCTGAGTTCTTTCAGCTTTCATACACTCTTATCAAAGAGTTTTGTTTTTTTTTAGCAAGTTTTAACTATATTTATGTATCATGATTTTGTTTCATATCAGTTTTACCTTTTTTTTAAGTATTGAATCTTTACACATCATGTTGCTTTCTTAATGTATTATGTCTTTATGCATCAGTTTGAGATGCCATGTCAATCTTTTTTTTTTACTTATAAAATATACTTAGTATGTTCTTAAATTTTATAAAATTTTTATTGATGTTGTTTTTATCAATGAATGAAATGTTACAAATTTAGAAACATATTGACAAAAAAATGACACAGCAAAAAATGTGGTATGTTATAATGCGTTACATTAAAAAACCAAAATGATATATAAAGACATGATACGTAAAAAATAAGCTAAAACTGACATTTTTTTTTATCAGTAAATTCCATGCAAGGCAGTAAAACACAGGATTACAAGATGTGGAAGAATTTTGAACAGAAACATTAATAATAAGAGAAAAGAATAATCAGAACAGCAGATAGTGATTGACATTACATTTAAATTTTTGCAGATTAAAGTTGGCTGGAAAGCATGGAGCTGGAAGGGAGTTCTACCAATGAGGTGCACAAGAAAAGAAACTGTTAGCATAGAACTTACGGTTACATCTAGCCAGCTCAATTGTCAATTGATGAGATCTCAACACCAGTCTAGTACTGCGCTTAAATTCAGGAAGTCTAGGTACTATAGCGAAGCGCTCATCCGAACAATTACTTTGAAAGTATTTATAGAAAAGGCACAGAGAGGCAACCTTACGGCAGTGGGTAACGCAAAAACTAAATACATCAATACAGAAACAAAATTAACAAAAACTTTTAGCTTTCATAAGACATTATCAAAGACTTGTTGCTTTTTGTGCTATGTCAGTTTCATCATTTCCAAATACTGCCTATTTGCAAGTCTTGTCTTCACGTGACAGTTCATGGTTCTTTTTATTAATGAAGTAACTGAAGTATGTTTTTTGTTCATAAATTTGATAACATTTTATTGGTGTTCGGTTTTGCGGTCGTTTTTTAAATGTAATACATCTAGTGTTTGTAGCTGTTGTTACGGTTTATGTGATGTAATATTTTATGTGATTGTTAAGTATTTATCAGATTTCATTATTTTTTTATCTATTTAATTATTAATTATATTTATTATGCTTGTTCCTACATTTAATTAACATTTTCTTGATATTGGGTTTTTAAGGTCTCTTATGCTTAATTCATTTAGTGTTTGTAGTCATATTTTACATTTTATATGATATATTTTTGTGTGATTGGTAAGGATTTGTTGGAATTTGTTATTTTTTATCTATTTATTTATGAAATATGTTTAGTATATTTGTTGCTAAATTTGATAACATTTTATTGATGTTGGGTTGTTTGTTTTTTATACTTAATGCTTCCAGTTTTTGTAGTCATCTTTTTAGTTTTTTACAGTTTATCATTTTTATAATATTAGTAAGTATTTGTTGGATGACTTGTTTTTTTTGTTGTTGTTGTGTTAGTTTGTGATATCTGATTTAATCAGATATCAAAATAAAAAAAAATATTGTTGGATACATGGCATTCAGCGTGATAATGTAGTGGTTGGGTAACCAATAAATGTGTTGTTTGAATTATTATTAGAGACAGTCTCCAAATGAGCAAACAAATTCATAGACAAAAAAAAAAAAAAAAAGATACAACACCAATTGGCATATGAAGAGGCAATATAAAAATTAGCATGATGTGAGATGACATTATATTTGTTATAATTTATGTGATATAATATTTTTGTGTGATTTGTAAGGATTTCTTAGATTTTACCATTTTTTATCTATCTATTTATTTATGAAATATGTTTAGTATGTTTCTTCCTAAATTTGATAACATTTTTATGGATGTTAGTTTTTTAGGGTTTTCATGTTTAATACATCTAGTGTTTGTTTTTAGAACACTTTTGTTAGAAACAAAGAAAAGAGTACTGAACTGTTATGTGATATCTTTCCTCCTATATGACAGTGAATGCTGGATAATCCCCTCAAAATGAAGAAGAGTCTTGAAGTCACATTTCTGTGGTTCTACATAAGGATGCTGAGGATACCCTGGACCGAACATGTGAGCAATGATGAAGATTTAGAGAAAACAGAAACAAAAAGGAAACATATTTAACATCAGGAAGAGATGGCTGAAATATCTAGGGTGCATAATGAGGAAAGAAGACTTGGAAAATCTGATATTCACAGGCCAGATTGAAGGCGAGACAAAGAAAAACAATGCATACTTAGTTAGCTTGAGTAAATGGATGGTAAAACAAGGCTTAGGAGAAATAAGAAAAAGACAAAATTTATTAAGAGCTACAAAGAACAGGAAATTGTGGGGAGCCATGATCACCTATATCCTGATCAGCACCTAAATTAGAAGAAGAGTTTATATGATATATTCTTTTATTGGTAAGGATCTGTCAGATTTCTTGTGATTTAATTGATCTATCATGAGACAAATGACATGTTAATCAGTGTGATAATGCAGTGATTGTGTAACCAATGTGTGTATTACTTAAAATTATTATTATTAGAGAAATATTCTCCAAATGGACAAGTAAATAATTAATTAAAAAATGTTGGTTTATTGAAGTTTTAATTTTTGTATCATTGATCGTGATCATGTTCAAGGTTTTTTAATTTTGACATAAATGATTTAATTTGTATGTTGTGATTGTGAAATTTGAAAGTACTCAGACATTCTTCTTTATGTGACATGTCTCCTCAGGATCGTGGCTCTTTACCACTTCCTGTCCTTTGCTGATTATCATTGGACAGTTTATATTTACTGGAAATCAACAAAATGGTTTGAAACATGGAAAGAAAGAAATGAAAAAGATCCTTAAAGAATTTTATAGGTTTTTAATCAAACATGTATAAATGAAAAACTCCTGCTTAAATACTCAAATTGTTTGATTTTTTATGGTTTATCAGCACTTTGGGGTTATTTGAACCTGAAATATATTTTGAATTTTAAGAATAATTCATTATTTTTTCCAAATGATTGTATTAACAAATTTTTGGGGAGATAACAATTATTTCTTCAGATACAAGTCCTACTATTTAACCCATAGCTGGGGCTGAGAAATGGTAGATTCATACATAGGTCATTTGTGCATAAGTGAATGTAATGAATTCAACTGGAATTAGAACTCAGCAATCTGATTTCGCATTCCATGCCACTGTCGATTATACCACCTATACATTCTCCCAAATACACTTGATATAGATATGTGCGTAGATGTTTTTAGATGCAAGCATTTTTGAATTAGATCTTTTTTAAACATTTCAACTCAAGGAAGGTGATAAAGCCATGAAGACGCAAAATATTTCTGAGAGAGAAAGAATCTGAGAAAAATCATTATTAAAGAGAGAGGACAATAAAAGTACGGGATTCAAGGAGAGAAAAGATGATGATTGGCATCACATTTAAATTTTTGAAGATCAAAGTTGACTGGAAAGCAAGGAGCTGGAAGAGAGTTCCACAGGTGAGAAGTTGCAAGAGAACAAACTGTTAGCATAAAACTTATGGTTACATCTAATAATTTCAACTGTAAAATGATAAGATCTAGCCACCAACCTAGTACTGTGCTTAAATTCATAAAATAAATGTGCCAAAGAGGAAAGCTCATCATAAGAGTTAACACAAAAATTAAGCATGCTCAAAAATAATCTTGAGCCGTGGTGGGAGGGTTGGTTTTCTTTTTATCAAACTATTGCAATAATCTGTAAATGATATTTTATTCATCAATCTTAAGTGAGAAAAATACAAATTTAATAAATGACATCATTATTTTCAGATGTACTGATTGGGTAAAAACCATTCAGATAATTGATGACATCATCACTTTACACATTACTGATTGGCTTCTGGATCATTTTAAATCTTTTTCTTACACTTTTCCTTTAAAAATTTATCTTCCATTTTATTCCATCTAATATAGGCTCAATTTTTATGGAGGCAATAGGTTTGGTTATGTTGAAAATCTCTTTAGAGAAATTGCAGGATTATTTTGTGATTTATTTCATCAAGTCAGGGGAAAATTGTTGATCGAGAGCCATAAATAGAGAAATTAAAAGTAAAGAAAATCTCCATACTGCTTTTTATTGTGCAGATCACAAAACTAATGGCCATATCAAATTTCTGAAGCTGATGGCTTTTTATATCAGTGAATATTCATATCACATCCACTCAAATAAATATTGCACAAATATTTACATACGTAATGCACTCCACACATAAATATATTTTGTCTTACATCTTTTTGCATATATACCTACATTTTTTCATGCATATTGTGTGGACAAGAATGGATTTATTTGCAAAGTGCATTTACAAAGGGAAAGCATATAGAAAATTGAGCTTGCAAACTCTCTCTCTCACACACACACACACATATATATAATGCAGTTATGAAATATGGAACAGAAATGAAAATTATATATATTTTCCATTATAAAATAAAAAATAATGTAGCTAATAAAAAGTGAATTGTGTTAGAAAAGCATGCAAGTAGCATATGATATATATATATGTGTGTGTGTGTGTGTGTGTGTGTGTGTGTGTTTAGTCTTACAAATGTGAAATATATATATATATTACATGTAAACACTATGATAAATAGATATATATACTAAAATTTGCATCTAATAAACTGTATGATTGTTAGCTAGATAAGAACATGCCAAGATAGATAGATACAAAAAGCCTTACATACACACACACATATATATATATATATATATATATAGAGAGAGAGAGAGAGAGAGAAAGAAAGAAAGAAAGAAAGAGACCAAGAGCCATTGATAGATGTGAAGAAGCTAAAATAGATATATACATATGAACAGACTTAGAGAGAGATAGATAGATACCAACATCCGTAGATAGATAAGAACAAACTGAAATAGATACATAGATAAAAACAGATTAAGATAGATAGATACATAGGAAAAATATGGAGATAAATAGAAAGATAAATAAGAACATATTTAGATAGATAGATAGATAGATAGATAGATAGATAGATAGATAGATATGAATAGACTGCAATAGATAAATAGATTCAGTCAGTTATGTGCCATACAGGATACACGCTTAGGCAATCATGTATCTTTCGATACATGACTGACAAGGCAGATAATTTCCTGCAGTAGGTTGATTTCTTTTTGCAGTAGAACAGTTGCCATCCAATGCTATAGAACCCCATCTGTCCTTCTATTTACCCCATAGCATATAAGTGAATGTAATGAATTTGACTGGAATTCAAACTCAGCTCCCGATTTCTCAATCCGAGAGATAAAGTGATTTACATTATTCAGACTATTGTCCTCATCTTTGTCGCTATATTTATTACAACGTTTCGGCCATTGTACACTCCAGCCTTCTTCAGGTGGTTGGAATGTTGAACTGAACCCTTTATTTTGCTCGCTGGGGTAGACTGTTCTAGTTCCACTATGCCATGTTTAATGGATGTCAGTTGTCAGTTATCTCCTGTTAATTCCCCTCTCCAAGTTCTCCACTCCCTTATCCAGGTATTGAACTCACAATCTTTGGGTACTGTCACTGGATCTAACTAACGCCTTTATCCACTGCGCCATGTGTCCTCAAGGAATTAACAGGAGATAACTGACATCCATTAAACATGGCACGTGGAACTAGAACAGTCTACCCCAGTGAGCGAAATAAAGGGTTCAGTTCGACATTCCAACCACCTGAAGAAGGCCGGAGCGTAAAACAGCCGAAACGTTGTGATAAATATGGCGACAAAGATGAGGACAATAGTTCGAATAACGTAAATAGTGTACATAATACCTCATGTCAGAAATATAGACAGATAATAAAGAGATTTCTATGGTATCTAGACTTACTGAGAGCGCAGTACTAGATTGGCAATAAGGTCCCATCATTTTACAGTTGAAATGGTTAGAGTTTTTTCTCCTGAACTTCTCGCTTGTAGAATTCTCTTCTGGCTTATTGCTTCTCAGTTAAGTTTGATCTTCAAAAATTTAAATGCAATGTCAATCGTTTTATCGTTCTCTTTCCTTAATATTGTGTCTCAAATTCTGTTACACTCAGTATCCCCCTCCCACTCGCATCTTAGTGGCTTTATTGCCTTGCTTGGGGTGAAAAGATTTAAAAAAAAGAATAAGACATTAGAAGAAAGCTACTGATTGCCTACTGGATATGTATATTATAGAAACATATATAAAGTGTTAAATATTCAAAATAATGGAATCAGTCAGTAAAATGAGGAAAGATAAATATACGTCTATTTATTCAGATCAGCCTCGAATATAATAGGAATGGAAGTAATTTTCTTCTCAACCCATTTATGTGAATAGACACATGCAATATAGAAATAAATAAATACACTCAGATAGAACAAACAGAATTAAATGGAAGGCAGTAGATAGAATTACAAAGCACAGATAAAGCTTATGTGTTAAAAGTGAAAAAGAAAAAAAAAACAAAGAATAAGTGGTCAAATAATAATGGCAGAAAAGAAAGTAGATTACCCAAACATGGCAAACTAATGCCTTTAAGGAGGGAGTGACTAGAATTCAGATGGTTCCAAGAATTCTGAGGTGAGATTTTAAAACAGAAAAAAAAGACAAAGAGAGAAAGTAAATTTTAAGTTATAAAAAAATTTTGGGCTTTACAAGACCATTCGTTAAGTTTTATGTCATGTGGTGTTTTTCTAAGTCTCCTGAGAGTATGGAGTATGATAATATATGGATGCTTGAATGATGATGGCTAAGTTCTTTTGGTAGATGTGCAAATTGTAATGAGCGAATTGGTTATGAATCTGCTTAGTAAGATAGTAAGTGATGACCAGCCTCAGTCAAATTCCCCACCACCATTTTTGGCCTTGTGCCACAATTGTATTTTATTTATAATAAATCCAGACATGACCATTCGGGTCTTAATAAAAATGATTACATTTTGATGATAAAGTGTATATCAAAAAATATTTATTAAAAACAGCAATCTTTTACTCTCTCTTTCACACACACACACACACATATATATGCACATTTCATTGAATACGACAGACAAGGTGCTTTGATTTAGCTTTTTATACAATTTCTCATGTCATCTTGTAATTTTTTCTTTTCAGATGATAAAAAAAAATTATAAGATCACATGAGAAATTTTATAAAAAAAGAAATCAAAGAACCTTGTCTGTTATATTCAATGAAATGTGCATTAAAGAAGAATTGCTGCCTAAAATACACAAATATATATATATATATATATATATATATATATATATATATAAAAATCATACTTATTATAAAACCCAGGTTGTGTGAGTGTGTCTGTTCGTTTATATATTGGATCGGATTTCCTACATTTTTCAACCGATTTCAACAAAACTTCATAGGACTACGTAAAATTACCTTGCGGTGGTTCTGACAGCACCAAAAATTGGAAAAACACAATTGTTTTTGCACGATTTTCAATTTGAAAACATGATTAAGAGGCATCGCTGTCACGAGAATGAAAGGGGGACAACTCACATCGAGTTATACTTATAAAACCCAGGTTGTTTGTGTGTGTTCGTTTATAGATGGGATCGGATTTCCTAAATTTTTCAACCAATTTCAACAAAACTTCACTTTTTTTGGCAGATAGTGTTTCTTATTGTCTTGCACACTTTTTTCTTTATTTTTACATTCAGAATGCTTTAAAAATTCCATTTACATGACAATTGTTTATAATAAAATTCTATAGAATCAATGTTTTTGTTTGAGTTTGGGTTTGACCAATTCGTAAAAAAAACAAAAAAAAACAAAACAAAAATAAACTAATTAAGACATGCGTGTCCATCAACCTTGAATAATAATCTTTGTCAATTTTATTTTTCAGTCTTTATGATGGTCGATACTTGATCTATCTCTTACTGTTACATCCCCGGGCAATGCAGGGCTCTACTGCTAGTATATATATATATATATATATATATATATATCAAATAGCAAAATGAAAGTTGTCCTGTATGGTCACACGTCTAGATCTTTTTATACTAATGCAGGTGTCCTGCTAGGGCTTTAGCCTTGAACCTATTTTGTTCTTAATTTTTATCAATGACTTTCTTGATGACATTAGATCTGAACTTGATATCTATGCTGGTGACACAACCATTTACACCTGTCGCGATTGTAAGTTTGATCAGTTCAAATAAGATCAAATTGGCAGCTGACCTCAAGAATGACCTACACAACCATTTACACCTGTCGCGATAGTAAGTTTGATCAGTTCAAATAAGATCAAATTGGCAGCTGACCTCAAGAATGACCTACACAACCATTTACACCTGTCGCGATAGTAAGTTTGATCAGTTCAAATAAGATCAAATTGGCAGCTGACCTCAAGAGTGACCTACGATCAGTTGTTAACTGGGGAAAAAAATAGCTTGTTAATTTTGATACCTCCAAAATGAAACATTTCTCTGTCGATCACCTAAATTCTCATTTCTGCCTCCTATTAGAATGTCTTATTAGAATTAGAATTCTCAAGCTTACATTTTCGCCTGACATGAAGTGGAAAGATTATATTGAATCCATCTCTAGGAAAGCCGGTTCATCTAAGAGATCATTTTCTGTCATTCATAAGTGTGACTGATGCTAACCTCCAAGTGAGTGAGTCATTGTACCTCCCTGAGTTAACATTCTTGACTAACATGAAGTGGAAAACTAAATTGAATCCATTGCTTGGTCAGCTGCTAAAAAGTTGGTTCACTGTGTCATGTTAGACAATTTTTCACTCTTGAATTTATAGTCTGTCTATATTTCTGAGATGAGGTATTATGTACAGTATTTACATTAGTCGGACTATTGTCCTCATCTTTGTCGCCACATTTGTCACAACGTTTCGGCCATTGTATGTTCCGACCTTCTTCAGGTGGTTGGAATTACCCCAGTGATCGAAATAAAGGGTTCAGTTCGAAATTCCAACCACCTGAAGAAGGCCGGAGCGTACAACGGCCGAAACGTTGTGACAAATGTGGCAACAAAGATGAGGACAATAGTCCGACTAATGTAAATACTGTCTTGAATTTATCTTACACATATATAAATCTACCATTCATCCATGCTCTGAATATTTCTGCAACATATGGTCGAGTGATCCTGCTGTATATCTAGAGACTGTTGATAAAATCCAGAAAAGAATCAGTAATATTATTGGTCCTGACCTGGCATCTTGGCTTCATTCACTTTCCCACCACCTTAATATCTTGACTGTGTTTTTAAAAATGAAAACATTATATAAATACATACATGCAACAAACTAATTCTTATTTAACCGTTAAAATATTTCATCTTTGAAAATGGGTAAATGTATAGCCAAAAGTGCTCAGATTAAAAAAACATTTGGATAGTTTTTATATAATTTATCATCTGAAAAGAAAAAAATTATTAGATTGCATGAGAAATTGTATAAAAAACTAAATCAAAACACCTTTTCTGTCATATTTAATGAAATGTGCATATATATATATATATATATATATATATATATATATATATATATATTAATAAAAAGAAAGAACAGTAAGATATATAATCCAGTATTCTTATTGATATTTTTATTTTTACAAAACGGTGCTCAATGTACATTTACAGAGCATAAATATTATAAATTAACTGATTTAAAATATGGTTCCTTCGCTACACAGGAATTACCATGTTTCAAAAACTGAAGCTAAAAACTTCAAATTATGTAATTAAATTAAAAGTATGAGTTCTGTTTCATCTTCAAGCAAATTTTGGGATAATTATTCCAAAATTCGCTTGAAGATGAAACATGGTAACTTCTGTGTAGCAAAGAAACTATATTTTAAATCAGTTTATATATATATATATATATATATATATATATATATATATATATTCAATCATTTCACCCCAAACAAGGTAATAAAGCCATTAGTATACAAGAGGTTACTGAGTGTTGGAGAATATGAGAAAACACTACTATTAAGTGAAGAGAACAATAAAAGAAGAAGAATTAAGAAGACAGAGGGTATCGATTGATATGGCATTTAAATTTTTGAATTCTTATTAACTTCTGAAGATCAAAGTTGACTTTGATCTTCAAGAATTCAAAAATTAAAAAATATATATATATATATATCTTGAAAGTTGCATATATGTCTGTATTTTTATTACTTGAGTTATTTTGATGTATATATACATATTTGTGTGTATGTGTGTATGTGTGTGTGTCTGACCTTGAAAGAATACATTAAATATTACAAAGTATTTAATAAAATAAAAATTATCTTTAAAATGGTAAGCTCTCTGGCATACAAATACATCTATATAGATAGATAGATAGATAGATAGATAGATAGATGTATTTTAAGATATTTATAATAGATGCTGCATTACAATATAAAAGAGTATATCTAAAAGCATTTCATGAGGTAAACATTATTTGAAATGGCAATCTCTCTCTCTCTCTCTCATCCCCCCACACACACACATGTCCTTTATTGTATTTCTAGAAGGTGTTGTACCATTATATGAAAGTGTATATCAAAACATTGTCATGAAAGCAAACATTATCTTTGAAATAGATTTCTTTTCATGACCTTTAGGGCATTTGAAATATGTGCTTTTATCCCAAAAAAATGTATATATATATATATATATATATATATATATATATATATTAAATATATATATATATTAATATATATATATATATATATATATACACATATATATATAAAAATATATATATTAAAAATACACACACATACACACATATATTAAAGTACATTTATAAAACTCTCTTTTCGACATGCATGTGTGTTTTAGTTGATTTTCTAAATGTATTATTGCTGTCCACAGAAATATCTCAAAATGTATTTATCGTAAGTGTTTAAAGTAAACATATTTTAACTCGATTCATCTATCACTGTCTGTTATTTTGTAATTTGATATACATAGGTACACATAAGTAAAATGAAATATGAGAAAACCAGTTAGATGTTTACATTTCTATTCTGTTACCAACAATTCCTTCAATAAGAACATTATCAGAATAACTGAAAAAAATAAAGAAAAAATTATAACAGTAGCAATCTTGCTACTTAGAGACCTGTGATTAATATGAAGTTATTTTGAAAACTTAACAATAGAATTATAAATAAATATTTGTGAATAAAATAAATAATTTATGTACCTCCACAAAAATGCAATAAATTGAATTTTTAATAAGGAAAAATCTTTCCTGAAGCTTTTATTTTAGTTTTAATATCAAGCTGAGAGATTAAGTTTAATATTTCTAATAAACAAAATACTATTCTGTATTTCAAAACGAATTTAAATTGACTGGAAGGAGTTTTCATTTTGAAATTTCTAAAATTTTTGAATATAGTGCTGTTTTTAGAAAACTGTTAAAAATGTAAATCTCTTTATTAAAAAATCTTCCAAAAATAAAATATACTTCTCTGAAACTCTATTTGAGGAATATTAGCTGATTTAAAGTATAATTAATCTGATTTGAAACAACTATTATTTTTTTAAGTGTAAAATATCACAGAAATGCATTTTTAAAAAATAAATATCTGTGAACTGCCAATGAGATTTGTATAAACAATTTTGTACAGAGAAAATGTTGAAATTAATGTAAAGCAGTGATTTGGTACAGAAAAATAAAGGTATGGTAAGAAAAATAAATTGTGCATTTCAAGTTAACCACAGCATTTCTAAATTTCAAAATAACAAAGTTTCCATGGTAACGTTATTTTCCTTAAATTTTCAGCTCTGATTATATTCTCAGTGAATGAAACCTTGAAATCAGATTAAAATATTTTGAACATACAACTAGTTTTCACATATTCAGTCTTACATGCATATATTAAATTTTGATATCATTAATTAATCATTAATATTTCAATTATGGTTTTAATTCCTGTCGATATTTAAACTATTTTTTATTGTTATCATTATTCAACAATAGTGTTTTTACTTTTTATTATCATCATAATTATTTAAATTAGTTTTTTTCTTATTATGATTGATTCGTAATTATTATCATTATTAATTAAACTAGTTTTTATTATCCTTGTTTAAACTATTTTTATTATTATCATCATTATTTAAAATAGTTTTTATTATGATAATTATTATTGAGTTTTTATTATTATCATTATTATTTAAACTACAGTTTTTATCATTAATCTAGTCTTTTATTACTATCATCATTATTGTTTAAAATAGTTTTTTATTGTGACAATTATTATCTAGAGTTTTATTACCATCATTATTATTATTATTGAAACCAGTGTATTGTCATTATCATCATTATTGGAAACTTGAGTTTTATTACTACCATTATTATTAAGACTAGTTTTTTTTTTAAATTACAGTGTAACCCAAATATAAGAGAGTCGTCGGGACCGGAGAAAAAGTCTCTTATAACCGGGTTTCTCCTGTTTTATATACATTAACACAGGCTCTAATTTGGGACCAGATAAAATCTCTCTTATATCCGGGTTATGCTTATGCTTATGCTTATGATGCTTATGATGATGATGATGATGATGCTTATGATGATGATGATGATGATGATCATCATCATCATCATCATCATCTTCTTCTTCTTCTTCTTCTTCATTTAGACTTGAATTTTTTATTATTATTATTATCATTATGTAAAATATTATTATTAATTTATTATTATTTCTTAAACTTTTTACTTTTGTTCATCCACTTATAAAACCCCAACCTTCTTTTGATTCCTACCACCAGTACGTATTTTTGTGTTGTCTTCTTTGCACTGAGTGGATGACATGGAGAAATAAATCACTTCTGCTTACAAAATGTCTCTGTTAGTGGCAATCTTGTAGAGGCTTACTTTCAAATCAATGGGACGCATCAGGTTTCATCTTGGGAATAAGCCTACATTTACATACCAGAGCATACATAATTGGCCACACTTGCAGATGGATTTTGCCAAGCATCTAATCACCCCCACCAATTTCACAACAAATCCCAACGGTCAGGTAAATTTTCAAGCAAAGCCAACTTGTGGATTATGAAGTTCCAAATAATTCTCCGTAATTGATGCTTACAAAATAATTAATATTTTAAAACAAACAAGCAAAAAAGAAAGGAAAAAATAAAAAGCTGAAATAATTTAAGGAGTAGGGTAATGCTAATAAAATCAAATTGATTTGCAAGGTTTGTTTCAACCTGGATTCAAAATATTTCAGATTTTCTGTCAGATTTAGAATCTGAAAGAGACAGCTGAAATTTCTCAGACACATAATGAGGAAAGAGGGCATGGAGAATTTAACACTCACAGTACATACTGAAGAAAAGCAATGAGAAACAGTGAATAGCCTATTTGACTAGTTTGTATGGATAAACAGCAGAACAAGCACAAAGTTGGATGGTAAAGGGTCAAAAGTTACTTAGAACAAAGAAAGACAGGAAGCTGTGGAGAGCCATGATTACCTACATCCTGAAAGGAGATGGCAAATGAATGAAGGAAGACTATTCAGTGGCTGAAGTTGTGAAATCAAATATTGTCATTATTTGATCAATGAATTGGACTAATATCCTCATCTTTGCTCACTCTTAACTACATCTGGTAGCAATGCCTCTGATCAGGAGATTGGAAATTTGGGGTAGTGTGGAACTACCTCTTAATTGCTGTTATTCTCAGGTCCTCCCTGACCTGGGGTGGTAGAACCTGTTAGAGTCCCAGCTATAGGCAAATGGTAAACCCCAAACAAAAACACTATCAAAGTATAAAAATACATTTTTTATACTAAAAATACCAGCAATACATCTTTATATAAAAAATTACCAATGATACATACTTATAGTAAAATTATCAACATTACATTTTATAGCAAAATGACCACCAATACATTTTATCTGTAGTTGAAGCCATATAATTGTGTTCAAAATATTTAGATTTCAGGATTAAATAACCCATAGAGTCTGATATGCTGTTTAACAAAACCAACCAACTAACATGAAAGAAGTCATTCATGACATTAATCCATATAATATCCTACAATTTTGTAAAGGAATCAAACTGTATTCCAAAATATAAATTTAACAAAACTACAACATAAAACACACATATCACTGCCTCTAGTGATTATGTCCGCACAAACATGTATATGCACAAAAGCTGAGTATCATCTACCATGTATTCCATTGTGAAAGCAGAATAACCTAAATCATATTTTATTTTAGTCAACCCATTCAAGAATAGTTCCCAAAACTAACTGAAAATTAAATTTAACACCATTATTTAAGCTTCAACACTGACCCATAAGGAGTTGATATGCTGTTAAACAAACAAATCAATCAAAAAAACTGTCTCAACTTTTACAGGTTAACAATGAACTTTTATGTAATATTAGTCCTCCTCTATGGCAGAGAATGTCGGACAATCTTCTCATGGATGGAGATTAAACTTGAAGCAACAGAAATATGGCTCTACAGAAGGATGCTGAGAATACCAAGGATGGAGCCTGTGAGTAATGATAAAGTTTCAAGGAAAATGAAAATAGAAAGGAGGCTTTTGTTTTTAACCATTTTACCACAAGCAAGGCAATAAAGCCACTAACACACAAAGGGGTTATTGAGTGTGAAAGAATATGAGAAAAAGAAAATATTATTAAGGAGTGGGAACAATAAAAGAACAAGAATTAAGAAGACAGAAGTTAATGATTGAGATCAAAGTTGACTGGAAATTAAGAAGCCGGAAGAGAGTTCCACAAACAAGAGGTATGAGAGAAGAAACTGTTAGCATAGAACTTAGAGTTATATCTACTAATTACCAAGAATGAGACCTTGCCACTAATCTAATACTGCACGTAAATTCACAAAAGTAATTAGAATCAAAATGCAACTGTTAAAATTTGTAGGAAAAATAATCAGGAAAGAAGGTGTGGAAAATTGAACACCCACAAGACATACTGAAGTCAAGAGGGGTCAAGGGAAACAGTTAGTAAACTATCTTGTTCTTTGAAAAAACAGACACAAAGGATAGGAAGTTGTGGAGGGCTATGATTGGTAATGTCTTAAATGAACAGGGCACAGAGAAGAAGAATGATTTCTATGAAGAAGTGAAATTTAAAGAAAAGGGTGTAGCTGCAAAAAAAATATTTGAGATTCCAATAATAGTACAGTGGTAATTAATGGTTTGTCGGTAAACATTTTTATGACAGTGTAATAATGCACACCACTGTTCTAGTCCTTTAGTATCATTTTGCAAAAAGGGGTCAGGTTTGCTTAATAATACTAATATTGTCCTATATCTACACTAGAAAACCCCTTGGGATTGTTCGGACTATCCAGGAAGTTGTTAAATATCTTTGTAAGTGGTTGATAAATACCAGGGGGGTGGGTCAAAAGAGAGTCGATAAATGACTAGGGGTGTCAAAAGAGGTTCATAAATACCTAAAGGGTCAAAATTGGATTGATAAATGCTTGGGGGTCAAAAGAATGTTCATAAATGCTCGAGTGGTCAAATGGGGTGGGGAGCCATAAATGTCTTGGCAGGTTAAAAGTGGGTTAATAAATGCCTGGGAATATCAAAAGTGGTTCGATAAATGCCGGGGGTTTCAAAAGTAGGGTTCATAAATACCTGGATAGTCCAAAGAGGTTTGACAAATGCTTGGGTGTCAAAAAAAGTTTATAAATGCCTGGGTGGCCAAAAGGTTGTCAATAAATGCTTGAGGTGTCAAAAGGGCTAAAAAATGACTGAGGGTGTCAAAAGGGGTTTAAAAGAGGTTTGACAAATGCTTGGGTGTCAAAAAAAGTTTATAAATGCTTGGGTAGCCAAAAGGTTGTCTATAAATGCTTGAGGTGTCAAAAGGGTTAAAAAATGACTGAGGGTGTCAAAAGGAGTTCAAAAGATGGTTGATAAATGTTTAGGAGGCAAAAGAGGATTGATAACTACCTGGGTGGTCAAATAAGTGTTGATAAATACTTGGGGGGTCAAACAGGTGTCCCCAAATGCCTAGGAAGGTCAAAAGAGAGTAAATAAATAACAGGGTGAGTTTAAAATGGGTCGATAAAAGCTTGGTCGTTAAAAGTGAGGTTCATTAATACCTGTGCGGTGAAAAGAGTGTTTATAAATGTTTGCGTGTCAGAAGAGGGTTGATAAATACCTGGGTGGTCAAAAAGGGGTCAATAAATAAATCATGGTGACTTTTCAGCCAAATATCAATGCCCTTGCTATGACTTACCGAACACATCCTTCCCCCTAATGATGGCAACCAATTTAATAAAAAGGTTTATTAATTTATTTTTTGGGTGTTTATTACTCACATTATTTATTGAGTTTTTTTTCATCTTATTTGAACAAACATGTTCCATATCAGAAGAGAAACAGAAATTTAAAAATCAACACCAAAACATAAAATTATAATGAATCTTATCAAAAAACAATAATGAAGTTTAAGTCTAAAAGACTTTCTAGCCTTAAATAAAAAATAATTATTACTGATATATTTTGTTTTATTGATTGTTGATTTTTTATGGCTTATCAACCTTTTGCAGGTTATTTAAAGCCAGAAAATATTTTTAGATTGTAAGAATTTTTTTTTTTGAGATAATAATGATTTACTGATAGAAGTCTAACTAATTAACCCATCACTGGAGGGATAAGTGGTGGATTCATACCTTCCCCAAGGCTATTTGCGTGTAAGTGATTATAACAAAACCAATGGAATTGGAACTCAGCTCTCCAATTAACAATTCCAAGCCATTATCCATTACATCACCTGCACATCCAAGCTTAAAGCATTGATATTCCCAAGTGGTCACCCATCTAAGTACTGACCAGGATTGATGTTGCTTAACTTCAATGATCATGAAGGTATCAACGATCTAAAAGTTTCGGGACACTTGGTTTGAACATCAAGTAGAAAGGAAATACATTATCGTCTGGTAGATAACATATTTATTTAACCAAGCATACTTTAAGTTCAGGCCAATTCACTGAGTCCCCAATGAGGAATGATCTTAACAATATCTTGAAAGATTACTCTCTTACTGATTTCTCTGTGACAGGCACTCTGTCACAGAGAGCAATGAATTGGAATGCTTCTTTGATTGGTAATCTGAGGAATTTTAACCCTCGAAGGAATCGCTAAAACTACCACTCGAGTTTCCATAAAGATTTTGTGGAAGAACATAAAGAAAGTCTCATTGCATACATCTCACTTTTTGAAGAGAAATTAATCAAACCTGGAAGAATTATTAGTTTTAAGGTTTGTCATCACGATAAGGATGCTTGAAAGAAAACCATAAATGCAATGGAGAACTTCTTTTTAAATCAATTCATGATTAATGAAAGATTCTGTTGATACATTAAGCCAACATTGGCACAAGGTTAGATTTATTGCCCACATTTCCCTCATTAGGTTCACAATAAATACAGAACTGTACCAATAGTAATATTAGCTGTTCTCCCTACAAAGAAACATTTGGTATTCATTGAACGAGCAGCCACTGCTACTTTCAGTTGAAATTTATTAAATCTTTCATTAAATAATTTACACTGTTTACATTGTTTGGACTATTGTTGTCATCTTTATTGTCATATACATATACATATATTGACCGTTGTATGCTCAGTTCTTCTTAGGTGAGATATGTTGGAATTTCAAACCGAACCCTTTATTTAATTCATTAGGGTAGATTGTTCTTGTTCCCCATGCCATGCCTTTTCTGGATATGTCAATTTGTTATAGTGGAACACACCTATTCTATAGTTAATAGACTCTTCCACCTATAATAAGTAGGAGTAGTAGTAGTTGTTGCTGCTGAGGGAGTTGGTCAGTCAGTCGATGTCGGACGACCGTTAGTCGGATATTAAAGTACCAACCACCACAACTAGATTGCTGCGTCATTACCTATTATATCAAGTTCCTAACGTTAAGTACGTCGAACCTATTTAGGACCGACTTAGTGAAATACTCCACTGTGAAACTACTCTACAACACAATTTCAGTTATCTCCCTTTAGTAACTCAACTCTCCATGTTTTTTGTTCACTTGTGCTGTGGCCAGGTATTGAACTCACAACTCTTTTGATCAAGTCACTAGATTACTTCAACCAATGCTTTTATCCACTTGAGAAACATGTTTCAGGAAAACAGGTTTCTTTAATCCAGTAGCTATTATCGCTCTATCAGTGAGGGGGGATTCCTTCCTTGTCTTCTTTTTTAGGTAGTGTGGAATGTCAGTATCTTGATTATATCATTATTCTCTCTTTGAGTTACATGTGCTATCCATTTTAGTTGTCGCTGTTGTTGGGAGTCCTCAAGTGTTTAATGAATAAAAATGATGCGTCAATTTCAAATACAAAGTCTTCACTGTAATAATATTTGAAGCAATATAAACTACTTCACTATATAACATACCTGCAAGTGTAAATTATCAATTACAAAAGTAAAAACATAACTTCCATTGAGCAATGAAGCATCAGCTTTCTTCACATCAAGAGGTTTTCATATAAATGAAATTAAAAAAAAAATGTTAAAGAAACCTTTGACAATAAAACCATCTTACTTTTTACTTATGAACTAAATATTAATAACAGAATCTCTTTTTAACAATTTCACATCAACTTCTATCTTGCATGACACAAGTACCCTTTTATGACCATGGCAACATCTACATGCAAACTTATGGAGCAGTGATAGGTTCACTTCTTGTACCTACTTTATCTATACTATTTACATTATTCGGACTATTGTCCTCATCTTTGTTGTCATATTTATTACGTTTTGGCTGTTGTATACTCCGGCCTTCTTTAGGCCAAAACGTTATAATAAATATGGCAACAAAGATGAGGACAAGAGTCCGAATAATGTAAATAGTGTACATAATACCTCATCTCAGAAATATAGACAGATACTGTTTTATCTAATTTCTACATGACATCTCTAGAAAATAAAGTCTTTAATAATTTTGTCAAGCCTTCTATATATGTTTGATATATCAATGACATTTCCATACAGGTGCAAAACCTAGACAAAATAAAAAAAACCTTTGAGAATAAATCTGTCTTACATTTTACTTATAAACTAATTATTTACAGAATTCTTTTTCCTCAACTCTTTAGTTGAGGTAAACCATCATAGTTTTACAAATTCACTATGTCAAAAAATGATATATGAATTTTTGTATACCAGGAGAATGTTAGGAAAATTAAAGACAAAGTGGAAAAATTTTTTAGATAATGCATTTTGTCATTCAGTCCTAAAGGATGAAACATGTCACATGAAAAGCTTTTCCCACTTTGTCATTAATTTTCCTAAATACTACTCTATATAAAAAAACCACAAGCATAAATTTGTATCGTCCTAATTATAAAACTGGGTCCTCACAGATATAAAACAGGAGTTATAAAAAGCATGATTAACCATGCCAAAATGATGTCATTGGCAATCATGGCTCTCCACAATTTCCTGATCTTTATAGGTCTTCATAAATTTTGTCTTTTCGCTATCTATCCTAAACTTTGTTCCATCATTCATTTACTCAAGCTTGCTAGGTAGGTTAGGTGTTGTTTTCCGCTATCCCGTTTATATTTGATTTTTTGTTTTTTTAATCGAATTCACCCCATGCAAGGCAGTAAAGCCACTAAGACACAAGAGGTTACTGGATGTGAAAGAATTATAAAACAGAAACATTATTAAAGAGCAAGAACAATAACAGTGTCATCAGGAAGACAGCAGAAAACAACTGACATTGTATTTGTTCTGTGAGTCTCAAATTTTCCAAGCCATCTTGAAACGCATTAGTATTATATTTATTATTGAATAATTATGATTTCTACGTCTCCAGAAAAATGATTTCTACATCTTCAGAAGAGTCCACTACATGGAAATGAGTAATTCAGCCATTTCTATGTAGTGAACTTTTCTTGTGTGTAGTTGTATATATATATATATATATATATATATATATATATATATATATATATATATATAGGATTAATACAAACATAAAATTTGTCACTTAGTGCTGATTGATGTTATATTCAGCATCTCAACTCTGAAGTTTTGTAGATGGACTCTTCTGTAACTTTTCAGTCCACTTGTCAGGATATATATATATATATATATATATATATATATATATATACACAGAGGGTGTAAATAAGTAATTACCACATTTGAAACCAAAAATAAAATAATTTTTTATTAATAAACCAAACAATAAGTAAAATAAGTATTTCTAAATGGATAAGCCACCATTATCAACACAAATTGGTAATCTTTTATGAAAACTTTGAATAGTATTTTCACATATTTCAGGTGTTAACAAATATGTTTAGTCTTCAATTAAATTCTTTAAGTTCTGAAGTGTTTTGGGTTTTCTATTGTCAACTGCATTCTTATTATGGCCTCAAATCAAAAAAAGAAGAAAAATTAGAGATGTGATATCAAGGATTTTTGCTGCCCAAGTCAGTGGTCCTGCTCTTTCATCCGTCAATTTGGTAATTTTTTTTTTCCAAAACTCTTTGACAACATATGAGTAATGTACAGGTGCAACTTCCTGCTGAAAGATCATTGTTTATAAAATCCTTCTGGAGAGGTGTGTAAATTTGGTAATTTTTTTTGGTAATTATTTTGGCTTTTTGATCTTGAACTCTTTTGAAGTGATTTATTGAATTGTCCTTGTTTAGTTTGTTTTCCTCATAAATTTTAAATAGAATTGTGTGCCAGAACAGTTTTTATACATTTGTATCTAGTCTAGCAATTTGAACAGGAAGGATCATCCTGAATTTTATTGGAATTATTTACTTAAAGTTGTTTAATTAGATATTTCTACATCTTATGTTTTATCAAAGTCATGTGCTGGTTCATACCTCTGCACAAAAGATTTATGTTTTACTCTTTTTTCTTCAAGTAAAGCAAAACCTAATTAACATTACAGTTTGTACCAGGTTTTTCCACAAGTCCACTATTTTCTTTTTAAACAAATAACCTGCAACAAATTATTCTTATTTTTATGTTAACTTTAATTGCTAACAATGACAATTTTTCTTTTACTCTTATTAAAAATAAATAATATTTAGACAATTTTAAATATTTTCAAACTTATTTTATGTGTCACTTTTGCCAATATTCTTTATTGATCATCAGTGAATGTTTGTTCCTGTATTTTTTATATTTGACTAGTTTGCTTTAAATAAGTAATTTTGTAATTGTATTGTACTTATTGGTAGGTCTTCTGCTCGGAAGGTTTGTTCTCTGTGTTGGGTTAGACAGTTTTTCTTTCCAGATTCTAACTTACACATTTATAAGGCTACCATTTGTAAAGCATTGAATATTGCTGTCACATCTGGCCTGGTGCTTCTGCTATGTATTTAGAGACTCTAGATAAAATACTGTTATATATTGTACCTATGAACACTAGTGGGTGTGTCCCAATCCTCAAAAATACGTTGGACACTATTGTAAGTGGAGGGGGATAATATGCTGTCTAAGTAGTCCACCACTAGCAGTGGTTTACCTACTTCACACTGCTGGCGAGTATTGTATTTTGTTGATGTTATAAAGATTACCATTTCATTTCCAACCTCCATTTTGGTTATTCCTCATTCAGTAACCTTTCCTAGGTTACAACAAATACAAAGAAAAATCTGCAAAATTATTGGTCCTGACCTGGTATCTCAGCTTCAGTCACTTTCCCAACATCATAACATAACTTCCCTGTAACTTTTCTATAAATATTTTCATGGTAATTGTTCCAGTGATCTTTTCTCTTTAGCACCTTGACTTTATGAATTTAAGCACTGTACTAGATTGGCAGATAGGTCTCATCATTTCATAGTTGAAATGCCTAGATGTAACTGCAAGTTTTGTCTTAACAGTTTCTTCTATCGCACTTCTCGCTTGTGGAACTCTCTTCTGGCTTCTTGCTTTCCAGTCAACTTTGATATTTAAAAGTTTACATGCAATGTCAATTCCTGTTCCTACTCCTTCATAATATTTTCTTTTTCTCGTATTCTCTAACATTCAGTAATCCTCTTGCATCTTAGTGGCTTTATTGCCTTACTTGAAATGAAATGATTAAAAAAAAAAAATAAAATAAATATTTCTAAACAGATAAGCCACCATTGCCAACACAAATTAGCAATCTTTCATGAAAATTTTGAATAGGATTTTGACATATTTCAGGTATTAACAATATTATCTTTTATTCAATTAAATTCTTTAAATCCTCCTCATAAAATCTATTTATTACAAAAATCCCAGCAGTAACATCTAGCATTATGAAGATGTAGCCTTATGCTCTACAGGAGAGCCTACAGGGTTAACATACATACATATGAAGTACATATCTGCAATAAATGTATAGAATACAGCATTCATCTGTTTATATACAAAGCATTCGCCTTTTGGCAAACTAAATATATCTAAAAGTTTATTGCACAAATAATATATTTCCACAGGCATATAAATATATATGATATACTTATTAATTTTTTTTTCAACACAGCCTTGTCTATATACTGAAGGAAGATTTACAAAGAAATTCAACTTGCGGGAATATCAATTTAACTTGTTTGTTTTTTAAAATAAAGCCTACAAGGGGATTTTCAATTCAATTCTTTGTTTCCATTTATTACTTACTGTGTCCTTTCCATTTGCTTTTCATCGCCTGAACAACCTTACGGCTAGAAAACAAATAAACAAAAGTGAATTGCACATTTCCTGTTTGCTACTTACCAGTTCTTTTATTTCCGTTTTAACCCCCACCTCAGCCCCAACAACTGTGTTTACTTCAGATTCCCTCTTGTCAGTGTAAATGTTAGAAAACTTACCTTGCAGTCGAACTTGAAAATTACAATCATTCCCTACATTTTGGCAAACTTCAAAATTATCATCATTGAGTTCTAGTTACTCAAGAGCTCTGAGTATAGATGTTTTAACAAAGTTCTCCTTGTCATGTATACAGTTTATAAATTTTAGAAAACTGATTAATGTCACGCTGCTGACACAAGACGTGTTTTGCATAATATAAATGGCATTATTAAAGTGTGTATTCTCTCATTCTTATGTATGTTTATACTGATAGTTTGATGTAGATGAAAAACCTAAAATCCTCATCTTGTTATTACATTATTATTCTACATCTATGTACAGACATTACACTTTTCTACCTATGTTCAAAGAAGTGTAGTATCTGCCTGATCCCCAGGCTTTCACATCTTATCTGCTTGATCCCCAGGCTTTCACATCTAAACTATTATTTTTTGTATGTACAATTATCATTATAGTTTTCAATATAGGATCAAACTGATCCATCATCACTTCTGATCTGGAATCAGTTAAGCTTTTTGACCAAGAAACATATATGACAATAATAATCAGAAAGAACTGGGAAAAATTATGCGAAAAAAGAAGTATCATGGCAAAATGGTATGAGGTGAGAAAGAGAAAAGAAAAATATATATAAAATTGTATTTTATTGTCTTACTTTATGTCTTTATTGTTTTCATGGTGTAGTATATTGGTGTTGTCAACAAGTATTTTCCTGTATTGTGAAGGTGGACAAGGATGGGATTTTAGATGTTGTGCAATAGAACTACAGTGAATTCCTTGATTAATTAACATCAAGAAACTGATTAGATAATGGAAAGAATCAGTAGAAAAATAAGTAGACATAATATGTCTATATTATTGAATAAAACATGTTTGAACAAAGAAATGTTGCCTCTGTGTGTGTGTGTGTGTGTGTGTGTGTGTGTATATATATATATATATATATATTAAGACATTTTTATGTTTAACATTCTTTTTATAGATACAAATATTCAAGTAAATACTCTGTTTATAATAAACAGTATTAAACAACATTTACCGGCCTGAATGTCTGAGAAACATTTCATTTTACTTAAATATTTGTATCTATATAAAGAATGTTAAATATAAAAATGTCTTAAAATAATTGTCGGACTTTGTCCATTTCATAATATATATATATATATATATATATATATATTGGGTGTGTCAAAATAATAAATTTTTAAAATTGAAAAAAGCAGAAAGATTATTTTTTTGTGGTAGGCCACTAGCTTAAAAATGTCCATACTTAACATCATTGCCAAAAATTGCACATTTGTTTTACACATGCTAAAACCCCACCCAAACATAAAAAGTCAGATAACCTTTGAACTAAATAATGAATAGAAAAAAATGACTGCCTTTTTTCTATACAACTGTAACACAAAAAAATACAAACAAATGGTTATTTTCAAGAATAAAGCATATCTTGGCTCTATTTCAGTGGTGGAAGGACAGCAAAAAAATTGTTAAAAAAAGAGAAATTTGATGATTCCGTTTTTGATAATAGCCTAAGTGTCTCTTGCTGGGAATTCTGTAATATAATTTGATGGGATAATATCTCATTTGATTTATTTCAACCACATTTTACACACATTGTAAACCAATTTGAGATAACCAGAAGAAAGAAAAAAATAAAATACAAGTGGCTTACTGCCACATCATATTGAAATACCGGTTCCTGTATGATCACCAAAGTTAAGCAATGTTGAACTTGGTCAATACCTAGATGTGTGACTCCTTGGAAATACCAGGTGCTGTAAGCTTGAATTTGTGGTTGGTATAATACATAATGTCTCAGAATTATTAATTGGAAAGCCGCGTTTCAAATCCAGTTGTGTTTCTTATGTTTATTTATACACAAATATTCTTAAGAAAGGTATGAATTCACATCTTCCTCCTCCAGCTATGGGTTAATTAGTAGGATTTATATCACTAAATCATTATAATCTCCAAAAAATAAAATAAAATTGTGTACAAGATATTTATATTTCAGCATTAAATAACCCATACAAGTGTTGATATGGTGCTAAACAATAACAACCAACCAATCAAATGCAAGTGAACAATTTATTTCAACCAATAATCAAATAGAATTTATTTGCATATAAAATTTATGTAGAATGGTTAATAATAAAATTTAATTATGTGCAAGAGAAAAATGAAAAGAAAAAAAATTTCTATCTTCCTGTAGCAAATTGAAAAAGAAATGACAATTTTGAAATAAGATTAGCCATACATATAAACAAAGATTATGATGCGAAAATATTTAAATCAAATTTAAAATTAAATTCATATCATTCTTTTCAAGTTTGATTTCTTTTCCAGTTTTGGTTTGAATTTTAAACCCTGACAACGAACAAAAATAAAAACCTTCACATTTCACAGATCCCAAAAACATGAGTAGAAGAGTAAGAAACATCTTTTTCAAAATGTTCAACACTTTTTTGAATAAAGAATAAAGTTCATATTAAACAGCTTGCTTAAAAAAAACAAATCATCAATTTATTTCTTTGTCCATTTTGATGTCAGGATTAGCTCAAATGGAGATTTCCAATCAATATTTTGTTTTTTGCAAACCAATTTAACTGAGGAAAACGAAAGACCCTAAACTTCAGTCTCCTATTTCAGAATTGCCACGAATTTCAAGAATTTCTTTTTTTTTAATGAGCATGCCAGATCCCTATAGTTGATATGCCTCTCCATGATGTTGTGAATATAGTTTGATAGAACATCACAAATCATTGTCACATTTTATAAACATGGAGGAGACCATTCAAAATTGATGGCTTGCATTTGATATCAAGTCACATTGGATAATAAAGTAAGACAATATATTTTGCAAACATTTCAGGTTTATGGCCATATCACTTTAAAACATTAGATCCCATATGATCACTGAAGTTAAGCAATGTTGAGCTTGGTCAGTTCCTAGATGGATGAATGCTTGGGAATACCAGGTGCTGTAAGCTTGAATGTGTGGGTGGTGTAATGGATAATGGATTGAAATTGTTACTTGGAGAGCCAAATTCCAATTCCAGTTTTTGTTTGTTTTATTCATTTACATGCAAATATCCTTGAGAAAGGTATGAATCCATCTATTCTCCCCCAGCTATGGGTTAATTAGTAAGACTTGTATCACTAAATTATTATTACTCTCCAAAAAAATTCTTACAACCTAAAAATATTTTCTGGCTTTAAATAACCTGCAAAGGGTTGTTAAGCCAAAACAAACAAATCAATCAATCAATCCATGTAACAAAATGCACACAGAATTTGGCATTTCTTATTCAAACCATTTTTTGTAAATTTTTTTAAAAATTCTCCAATGTGATTTTTATTACTGATATTTTGAGCACTGCATTTTATTTTCTAAATTAAATTTGAAATAATTTTCATTCTTTTTTTTCTTTTTCTGCAAATTCATCAAATGTCCTCAACAAACAAAAATCCATCGTTTCAAGATACTTTTTTATAGTGACAATAAAATTACGTTTGCTTATATAGAGACATATAAATCGGTTTGCAGCTTTGAGCCAAAATAAGTGACTGATTGGGCCAGGTTTCAAACTCAGCAGACATTTGTCAATCTTGCCTCCCATTATCAACTTCACCATCTTATATCCTGTTGTAGCATACCTATGGACAGTAATGGGTATGTCCCCATTCCCATGAATACAGTAGTAAATACTGTATGTTGGTCTGCAGTTGGAGATTTATTGTGGAATTCACTTGACTCACTTCTAGCAGTTAACTACTTCTTCTATGTGCCACTAGTGAATGCTATATGTGTTGTTCTTGTCCTAAGTATTATCATTCATTACCAATCTTTGTTTGATTATTCTATTCAGGAGCCTTCACTAGATTACAGTAGTCACACATCTGATGAAGGCCAAAAGGCACAGTGGTCAAGATGTTGTGATAGCCACAAAAAAGATGAGGACAATAGTCTGCTTGTAAACACTATAAATAAAACAAAAATTGAGCTGAAATTAATAAAATGTAATTTCAAAAAAGATACTCCTAAAAAAAACAAGCATTAATTTGCTTAATATAAACCATTTCTATTTTGCTAGTGTAGTTTTATTTGAAATAAAATCCGTTTTTTCTGATGCTGCTGTTCAAGCAGCAAAATTTGTTGACTTGTTCTTGAGTATATTGCTAGACACTTGTTAAAGGCTTTAACCATTAAGCTCTCTCAGTAACATCAGTTAAGTCAGTCCTACTATTCAACCCATAGCTGGGGGGAGAAGAGATGGATTCATACCTTTCCCAAAGGTATTTGCATGTAAGCAAATATAAAAACCCCAATTGGAACTCAATCCTCCAATTAACAATTCCAAGCCATTATCCCATTACACCACCCATAAATCCATACTTACAACATCTATAATGCCCAAGCAGTCACTCATTTAGGTACTGACCAGGTTTGACATTGCTTTTCAATGAATATAAAAACTGGGGTTTCATTCTACTCAGTTAAAAGCCATACATGATACATGCTTGGGCGACCATATCTCTTTTGATTTATGACTGACTTGTCCGAAGATATTCCAAGAGTAGGTTGCCATTTCTCTGCAGTAAACTGGTTGCCAACTAAGGCTATAGAACCCAGTCTATCCTGCTCTTCAACTGTTGGGTGGGGGGAGAATAGATGGATTCATACCTTTCCCATGGGTATTTATGTGTAAGTGAGCGTAACTAACTTGACTGGAATTTGAACTCTACTCTCCGAGTTCTCATTCCAAGCCAATATGCATTATGCCATGATGAACATCTGCAGCAGTTACTCCCTTTTTAATCAAGGTTTGACTTTTATTTTAATAGTGTAGGCAATATATTATTCCGCCAGGTGAATTGGTTTCCTCATCAAAAGTTGCATGTTAGAATATGAGCAAAAAATAAAGACAGTCTAAACAAATCTGTGTATCTTCAATAAACTATATTAAACAGTGTTACGCATCAGTAACAAAAATCTCCAAGAAAAACAGAAAAACGATTGCCCATCTTGCCAGTAATATAAAAATCTTTGACTGTTTACACTTGCTAAGATTAAAATAAATAAAAGAGAGAAGAAAAGATTCTAAGAAAAAAAAAGAAAACATATTGTTAAAATATATAAAACGTCATTGAGCAAATAAATATAAAAAAAGAAAATAACAAAAATTATTTTAAAATATAAAAAAAGAACAAAATGATAAATAATTGCAACATAAAAAAGTCAAAAAATGGATGATAAAATATAAAAGAAAGAAAACCATATTAAAGAAGAAATAAGGAAATATATTAAATATATTTTATGTGTTTTGTTTGTATTATGACATTAACTGCTCCCTAAATAGGTAATTAAAACAATATATATGTGTGTATGTGTGTGTGTGTGTGTGTGTGTGTGTGTGTGTGTGTGTGTGTGTGTGTAAAATGAAAATTTTTCAGCCATTTTTTTTAGGAGTCGGATGAGGGTAGGGTACAGTTGTATAAATAAAGTAGTCCCATAAAGAAAACACAGGTTGCTGATTAGGTTGCATCTTCCTCATCCAAGAAAATATAAACAAGGGAAAAAATAAACAGATGTGAATATTGGGAGAATTAAAGAAAGAAAAAAAATGGTACAAGCAGAAGACAAATGGAAAAGCTTGGAAATCCCCATAGGAAACAAAATGATAGGTTGAGATGTCCGTGGAAAGGATTATAATAATGATTGAAACCAAGTCCCCACTACATATATATCTATATATGTATGTGTGCGTATATAAATATAGATATGTGTTATTTGTTGCTGATATCTGAGATGATGTATTTTGTTTGCGTTCTGAAGTAAAGACAAAAATGAGAACGAAAGAAAACGCAAGATTTGTAAAAATTATTCAGCTGTGAAGCGAACGAAAATGAAAAGCTATGGTCGCTCAAAAAAAAAAAAAAAAGAAAGGAAAAAAATTAGAATGACAAATAAAAAATAAAAGAAAAACACAAACGATAAAAAAGGGAATATAATCTTCACAATGTCCTGTTAACTGGATGAAAGGGAAAAAAATGGAAAAAAAAATGATGAGGTGTTGATGAAAAAGAAAAAAAAAAACTTTAAAAAAAAGAAAAAAAAAACAGTGCCCAAACACCCCCTCCCCCGCAAAAAAGACAGTGTTTCTAAAATCAACCCAAATCATCGGATTCAATCCCATCCAATTCCCCAAACACATTACATATGTACAGCTGAGTGAATGTAAGTTTCTCCTGGGTAATAGCAGGGGAGTTGGCAACAATAAGCCGCTATATTGTACACACGCTCAGCATCATACGTCTACATGTAGTTTTATTAATCCTTCAGGAATGTGATGGGCAGATTGAGTGGTGTCTTAGTCAATGAACAGATGGACATTTCAGTAGAACTGGTCATCAGTGATGGCAGCCAGCAAAAACAAAATATTCGACCAAAGGAAATATGTTTTCAGAAGATGAGAATTTGGGAACGCTGACAAAAGATAAAGAAGAATATGAAAATGGGAAAAAAAAAAAAAAAAAAGAGGTATTTAAAGATTTGAAAGAAAAATCTGTGACCAGAAGCTGGACAGTAGATATCAATTTTAGACTGGTTAAGTCATGACATGAAAGAAAAGGGATCTTCTTTTTCTTCTTTTTTTATGAATATATATATGCAAGATATGTTCTGGAAAAATGAACATAAAAAAGCAGTATTTAGTGTACTGAGAAGTTACTTTTTGTTCTACACAAACAAAATCAATTCAAAAGTTTATTTGTTATGATAAATTTCATTCAGTTTTAAACAACAACTGTCGGTTATAAATTTTTTTAAAGAAAAAGCAAGAGACAACTGTTATTCTAGAACTGTATACTCCTCAGTATATATAGTATTAGAATAACAAACAAAATCAATTCAAAAGTTTATTTGTCATGATAAATTTCATTCGGTTTTAAACAACAACTGTCGGTTATAAATTTTTTTTAAAGAAAAAGCAAAAGAGACAACTGTTATTCTAAAACTGTATACTCTTCAGTATTAGAATAATAGATGAAGAAGAAACTTGTTTAGTACGTTTCTTCCTAAATTTGATAACATTTTTATTGATGTAGTGTTTTTAGGTGTTTTATGTTTAATATATCTAGTGTTTGTTTTCTAGAACACTTTCATTTTAAACAAAGAAATGAGTTTTGAACTGTTACATGATATCTGTCCTCCAATATGGCAGTGAATGCCTCAAAACGCGAGGTTTGCCGTTTTTCGAATTTTTGTAAATTTAATTTCGCCGTTACACATTTGAACTAGTTTATCAACTTGTATATCGTTATAATGGGGCCTCACATCAGTGAGGGGGGCCAGTGTGCAACTGAAACGGTGCACATTCTCTCCTGATGACCCCAATTTAAAATTTGAGAGGAACACATCAAATTCAGTGAAGTCAAAAGCCGTAGTGAAGCTCGGTGGAAGTGTCATTGGCATGAGGAGCATTACACATTCAGCTCGCTTCAGGTGAGTTTCAATTACTTTCCAGTAATTTCCTTCTTCAAAATGAAGAAGAAACTTGAAGCAACAGAAATGTGATTTGACAGAAGGATGCTAAGGAAACCATGGGCCAAATATGTGAGCAACAACAAGGTTTTGGAGAGAATGGAAACAAAAAGGAAACTTATACTTAACATCAGGAAAAGACAGATGAAATTTTTGGGACACATAATGAGGAAAGAGGGCTTGGAAAATCTGATACCCACAGAACAGATAACCAGAAAGTGGGAACACGGGGGAAAGCAACACATGTCATATTTAATGGACTTGAGCAAGTGGATGGCAGAACAGGGTCTAGGAGAAATAAAAAAAAAAAGACAAAACTTATTAAGAGCTACAAGGGACAGGAGGAGGTGGGGGGCCATGATCGCCTACATCCTAAAGGGACATAGCACATAAAAGAAGAACTCTATTCTTCAGCAGTGTCCACAGGGTCAGCATTGCTCTTGTGGTTTCCATAGTAAGTTATTATAGGATGGAGTCATGTTAACCCTGTAGACTCCTCTGTGGAGTAAAAGGCCACAGCCTCACTACACTAGGTGTTGCTGATGTGGTTTTCATAGCAAGTAGGTTTTTATGGGATGGAGCCATATGGACACTGAAGTTGGGTGTCGACTTCAATGCCCACCTTTATATTTGCATACACTTTATCCCTGAAATATAGCATACCTTAAAACTATATATATATATATATATAATGAAATGGACAAAGTCCAACAATTATTTTAAGACATTTTTATGTTTAACATTCTTTTTATAGATACAAATATTTAAGTAAATGCTCTGTTTTTTTATAATAAACAGTATTAAATAACATTTACCTGCCTGACTGTCCGAAAATATGCATCCTCCAGAAATTTCTCATACATTCAGGCCGGTAAATGTTATTTAATACTGTTTATTATAAAAAACAGAGCATTTACTTAAATATTTGTATCTATGAAAAGAATGTTAAACATAAAAATGTCTTAAAATAAATATATATATATATATATATATATATATATATATAAACTGAAATCCTTTTATCTATGTTTAGTTTCAAAGACTTAATTTTAAAGTACAAATTCTGGGTTCAACTAATATGTAAGTACTTGTTCTATGGGGGCAAAATTTATATAAAATATATCCTTGCAGATAAGTACAATTTTAAGAAATACATTTTATGGAAATCACTTGAGAGTCAGAATATATGTAAGTAATATTGACCTGAGAAAGGAGCATTTCTTTTTAAAAAATCCTGAATGTATATTTATGTTTGGGCAAGTTTCAATTACTGCACTTTCAAGAACTTTTCATCTTAATAAGTTATTTTCTTTCATAAGAAAGTAAGCATTTTTTAGATCAAAATTGTGATTGGAATTATTTGTGTTTAACTAATACATTGGATAAATTGTGTGTGTGCAAAAATTCAGATATAACTAAGAATATATATAAAGACGAAAGGAAAACTTAATATCAACATTTTCTCACTTTCATTTATTAGACATTAAATTACATCCCTTAGCATCCTCCATAGTTTACCTTGACTTTCAGTTCGCCTGATGCATATTTATGGGTATTCTTTCATTTTAAAAATTCTCAAAAACTAACATTTTTTTTTATTGATTCATTCATTCATTATTTACGGCTTATCAACTCTTTGCGGGTTATTTAAAGCCAGAAAATATTTTTAGATTGTAAGAATATATTTTGGCAATAATAATGATTTAGTGATATAAGTATCACAGAAAGCAAGATGGGTACTAACTGACAAAGGATTAGTCATAATGATTTGAGGCAAGGATTTTACAAGGCAAGATGCTCAACCTAACACCCAACTCGGACACTCACAGAAGTCCAAGTACACAGAGTGTTTTTTATCGAGCACCATCTCTAGTAAGGTTGCAATTCAAGGCTTGAAACCACATCCTAGCCATATATATATATATATATATATATATATATATATATATATATATATATAGTGCATGTAAAAGTCCAAATAATTCTTTGATTGACAATGCTTATACATGGTTGATGATAGATGTAACGTCTTTTTGATGATAGATGTAACATCTTTTTGAAATTGTTACCATCTAGGAAATAATTATAGAAGAGTGGTTTTGCCCAAACACTTACTTATTCACTGCAGCATGTGAGAGAAATGCCATTTTCAAGCAATCTGGCAATGGGATAGAATACAGGGCAAAGTGGGTTCATGCCTTTCCTAAGGGTAATAGTAATAAGTGAACATAAAGAGCCTCTGCCAGGTTTCAAAATCAATTTGCAAAGTCAAAAGTTAACGATTTATCACGATAGGAAGCTTCAAGTTTAAATATCTAGATGTACAGGGAATATTTTTATTTAGATATATACAAGTCAATTGCTTTGACAAATAATTACCATCATCATCCGTGGGGCTATAGAGGAAGCTGGGAGGTATTTAGTCACCCCCCCCCACCACCAACAACAATAACAACCTCTGCTTTTTGCTGGAACTGAGAAGATTAACTTTCTCCTCTGAGCCTCAGTTTGTGACAATGATGTTAAGCTGAGCTGTATCATTTGTCTAAAATCATTTCCAATCCATATCCAAATCAAGGGCCTTCCCACTCCTGTTGGAAGAACTTCTCCCTGATTGACCATGCCTCAGGGATCTAGCCCCATACTCAACATGTTAGGCCAACTGCAGGTTGATGAGGCTATTTAACTCGTAGCTGGAGATTTTTAATTCAGAGCTCCTAGACTAATTGACAACCAAGACTATAGGATCAATCTGACCTGCTATTTACCCATAGTTGGGATGAGAAAAGATGGATTCATACTTTTCTCAAGAGTTTTTGCACGTAAGTGCATACAACAGACCTGACTGGAAATTGAATTCAGCTCTCCAATTCCTCAATTCGAGCTGCCATCCATTACAGCCTTTAATTTCCCATTTTTTTTATACCAAGTATTAGTATCTAAAACTTTTATATATCCTGTCATCAATGAATTAAAATAAAATGTTCAAAAGTCTTATATGCAGAAAAATCTATTTACATTATTTGGACTATTGTCCTCATCTTTGTCGCCATATTTATTACAACGTTTCAGCCATTGTACGCTCTGGCCTTCTTCAGGTGGTGGGTATGTCAAACTGAACCCTATATTTTGCTGACTGGGGTAGACTGTTCTAGTTCCACATGCCATGTTTAATGGATGTCAGTTATCTCCTGCTTAATTCCCTCTTTAAGTTCTCCACTGCCTTAACCAGGTATTGAACTCACACTTTTTGGGTCCAGTCACTGGCTCTAATGACTTTATCCAATGTGCCATGTGTCCTTGAGGACATTCTGACCACCTGAAGAAGACCAGAGTGTACAACAGCTGAAACGTTGTATGGCGACAAAGATGAGGACAATAGTCCAAATAATGTAAATAGTGTACATAATACCTCATCTCAGAAATATAGACAGATAGTGAAAGGCCAAAATTTTGTAATAAATATGGCGACAAAGATGAGGATAATAGTCCGAATAATGTAAATAGTGTACATAATACCTCATCTCAGAAATATAGACAGATAGTGAAAGTCCAAAATGTTGTAATAAATATGGCGACAAAGATTAGGATAATAGTCTGAATAATGTAAATAGTGTACATAATACCTCATCTCAGAAATATAGACAGATAGTGAAAGTCCAAAATGTTGTAATAAATATGGCGACAAAGATTAGGATAATAGTCTGAATAATGTAAATAGTGTACATAATACCTCATCTCAGAAATATAGACAGATACTGCAGAAAAATCTATTGGTCTCATTCCAGAAAATAATTGCAAGTGAAAAACAAAATGTGTATTTAAAATTAAAACAAAAAAATTATTAATATGTGATCATTTTTTTTTTTTTACAGTAATATTCAAGGCCCAAGAACCACTCAGGATAGAGGATTACTGAGTAAGAGGCACATGTGTGGAACATAACTGTTAAACCTGGACTTGAACAGGTTAAGATTTTAGTGATTGGGGAAGCATTCTAATGTATATTTTATGAGAATATCCGATAAAAAAATACAAAATCAGGAATCTTTAAAACTGATACGATTTAGCTTCCCCAATTTTTAACATCTGATTTAACACCCCCTGACGTGTGTACTTTTTATTTTGTGGGGGCTTGCTTGATCATAAGAACATGTTTCTTTTGTCCCTAATTGGTAAGAATTTAATTGGATTTAATCTGAAATCTTTGCCATGACAAAATAAACAGATTTTCTCATACAAATTCGTCTAGCAGCTGACCATAAAGTCACCCAATAATCTTGATAAGAAGACAAGAAAGAGTTGACTAAGTGCTGGTTATATTGTTTGAGAATGTTGATGAAGAAAAGTCTACCCCAATCTAAATTAACTGAAACAGCAGTAGTTTAGAATTAAATAAAATTTATTTGAGTCTTGTGTTTATTTTTTTTTTTTTTTTTACTTCTTAGTGGGGTAGGGGGTGACGTAAGGAATGGAAAGAATACTTCTTTCTGCAATTTTTCTTTATTTTTTGCCTTCTTTTATTTTATTCCTGTTTTTCAGATTCCAATCTCTTGAATTTTTCCTGAGTGCCATGGGACATTAGTCAACTGGCTTTAATTAGAATTAACAAAATTAATTAGTTCGTTACTCAGTTCAAGTTACATTGTTTTGTATCAATTCTATAAATACGACATATTCTGGATTTTTCTTTTGCTATCTATTCTTTTGCTTTCATTTTAATTCTTTTTATGTTATTGCTAACATTTTAACTTCCCTAATTTTTAGGATTTTTTACATTCAAGATTTTTTCTTTAAGTTATTTTGAAAATACAAATGGAAAATAAATAAAAATGAAAAAAAAAATCAAATTATTCTAAATAGGTAATTGTTTTTTGTCTGTTTAATTATTTTTAATTTTTAAAAATTTTTTAAATTTTATTAAGATACCTTATGGACTCCAAGCAACAAATAAATGATTGAAAAATCATAAAAAGTTTTTAAAAAATTACATATATCAAATAAAATTTTGAGATGAAAATTTTATTCTTAGTTGGATTTTAAATTTTATTAAAATACATTACAAACAATCACCAAACAAAATGAATGAAAAAATTTTTTTACCCTTGAAAAACATAAAAGAACAAAGAAAAAAAAAGATGAAAATAAATAAAAAGCATTCGACAAAAGATGTTGACCTTGAAAAATTCATTAAGGCAAGTGAAGAATTAGAAGGGAAAAAAAGCAAAATTTTTTTAAAACAATTTTTAAGATTTGATGAGTCAAGGTTTTCGAAAACTTCTTCTTCAGAAAATGACTGAAACAGAAATTGCCTTTTCAATGCTAAAAAGTTCCAAGGAGTGAAGTTTCAAGCCGGATCTGTCTTCATCAGACCAAGTTCTCTATTACTGATACCTGGAGTGAGAAATTATGCAAGGATCATTTGTATATGACACCTCCTGCAATACTCTATCTTGACAAGAGTCAGATCAGACCAAAAAGTGCTGTCATATCTGAGTAGGAGCTGCCCAGTCCTTACTTTCCAGTGTAGATAGAGTTCAAAAGCATTTATGCAGCCTTGTGGGTGATGAATTATTTTCCATTTCAACTACTCCTTTCCCACAGAGGAAATGTTACCAGCCCCTAGCTATTCTATCACTAGCATTGGTAAGGAAGAAGTTCCACTCAGATTCTTCCCAAGAAGAGGATGCTTCAATTAGAACAAATTTCAAAGAAGATGCTTCTCCAATTACAACAATCTTAACAACAAATAAATTGCCTATCTTCCATGGCAAATGTTCTGATGAGCTACATTTCTTAGTTTCACTAGTTCTGACATTCACAGGGTCAAATCATCCTCATTCCCTTTATATTCCATTAGTAAGGAAGAAGTTCCACTCAGATTCTTCCCAAGAATTGTTATTTTGCAGAACAGCCTTCAAAGATGATGCTTCTGCAATTACAACAATCTTAATGGCATTAAATCTAAATTCAACCATTATCTATCCTACATATCCTCATAATATACATTTCCTACTTCATCTCATTATGCCCTTACAACAACCTCATTCAATAACCCTCTACATTGAGTGGTTCGTGAGCCTTGTATTGCGTGAACAATAGTATTAAAAAAAATTCAAAATCTGACAGCTTTTGTTTTAAAGAGAAAAGTAAAATTTAAAAAATGTAGGACTTAAAATGTTTTCTCAAGCTCTGGGATGAAACATTTTCCTCCCTCTATGAAACATTTTCACCCATCTCTGAAACATTTTCATCCCTCTATGAAACATTTTCATCCCTCTATGAAACATTTTCATCCCTCTATGAAACATTTTCACCTCTCTCTGAAACATTTTCATCCTTCTATGAAACATTTTCATTCTTCTCTGAAACATTTTCATCCTTCTATGAAACATTTTCATCCCTCTATGAAACATTTAAATGAATATCTTCCTATTTTTTAATTTTTTTCACAACTTTGATTATGCATATCAATCCTTAATGATCCAATCGATATATTTTAATTATAACTTACATGGAAGCTATTTACCTCATGATTACTTGATGGATGTTTGAATATATCTATATATATACATATGTGTGTGTGTGTCTGGCAGCATATATACACTACAGTTCAAAACTTTGAAGTGACCCACAGAATTCACATGAGATGAACTTGACAGAAGAGTGTAAAACAAAAAATGAAAAAGATCTCTTAGAGTCATTGAAAAAGGAATAGATTCACTTATACTTTATGTAACTTTTGCAATGAATGCCAAAAATATATATTGCAATAATCAAGGCTAAAGGAGGATATTTTGATGAGAGCAAAATTTAATCCTAAAATGCTTTTTGCTTTTTGTCATAATAAAATTTCTAATAAAAAATCATGTCTCACATTTTTTAACAATGTATAATAATTTTCTCTTATTTAAAGTACAAAACAACTACTTTTGGGGCCAATTTAAAAAATTAACAGAAATGACCTCAAACATTTGAGCTGTAGTGTGTGTATGCATATATATATGATATGAAATAATATATATATGATTTGAAATAATGATATCTATTTTTATATATCAAGAACAGTATTGAAAAAATTGTAAGACAAAATATAAAAAAATTATTTAATCAATAAAGTCCAAATGGATATAAAATGCGACACAAATAAATTTGTCTTACAATTTCTTCAATATATATGTGTGTGTATATATACACACACACATAGGATATAAGATATAAGAACCTATTGATCTCTGCGTATTCCTATATCAATGGAAGGGATTTCTTGAACTGTTTATATGAGAAAATAGTTCAAACGAACTTGTTTAATATTTTAATATTTTGAAATCATCTTCGAATATGTTTTCACAACATTGCCCACGTGATGACGACGTGATCATATTTAAACGGAACGCTGATCTTATATAAAAATTTCAGTTATCTATTTGGATTAGTTGTGCTCTTATGTCCATCGTCTTTTCATGTTGAATTTTATATGTTCTAATGTTAATTATGTTTTATGAATATGTCCTGATGATGGTCTAAAATAGACCGAAACGTCCGACATTGACTTTATATTAACATTAATACAGAATAATTGCATATTAAGATTTTTGTTTGTTTTTTCTGTATATTTTTTTCATATATATATATATATATATATATATATATATATATATATATATATATACATACATACATACACAGACTGAGGAGCTTTGATATAGTGAAACAGGCCTGTATGTGGATGCTCTCAACAATTTCAGTTGAGCACTGTTGAGAGAGGGGTTGTTCTAAACAGCAGCTGTATCCATACAGCAACTTTAAAATTTTGTTTGTGAAGAGTTTTCGCCATTTTATATCATTAACTTTACTAATCTACTTTTTGTATGAATGTTTCATTGTAATATAAATTGAACTGCACCACATATTTGATTTAAAAGAACTGATCCGACGTGCAAATTTTCGGGATAACAGCTGAGACATTACTCTATTTATTGGACAATTTCGTTCATGTAACATTGACTGATAAACTCCTACAACACAAAAAATTCTCAAATTACAATATTAGTAAAAAATGCACTCTTAAATTTTCAAAAAAATTGACCTTAGCGTTGTGACTGCATGCTCCCAAACTTTTTATCCATTAACAATAACACATATCTAAAAAAAACATATTTCGATTCGCATTTAATCTTTAGTTTCCAATGCTACCTGGATTTACTAAAAACAACATAATTTCCATGCTTGAGGATGACTGTGTGTAACGTTGAAAGTACTAGCAGATTAAAAAAAAGACCTTATACAACTTGCATTTATTAAAAACAATGATCATAACATTCAGCGAGTGGTTCATAGGTTAATGCAACTTAAAAATTTTGTTTGCGAAGAGTTTTCACCATTTTATATCATTAACTTTACTAATCTACTTTTTGTATGAATGAGTCATTGTTATATATATATATATATATATATATATATATATATATATATATGTATGTGTGTATATATATATATATATATATATGTCAATGGATGGATTTATATCTATATATAAATATATATATATAGATATATAGATATACACACGCACACAAACAAACTTCTCATCTACAGTCCACCTTCCACCCACCCATCAACGGACTTCAGATGCAACGGACAAAATCTGCCGGCAAAATAAAAAAAAGTCTACAGGAAAAAAAACTTCCAAATCATCGGTGATGTATTTCAATATTTGCTGGCTTAGCAGAATGAGTTGTATTAGTTCTCAAAGTGACCACTTGGTGGCGGTGGTGGTCCTTTCAATTGTAAACTAAAATGGAAAGTATGATACATTAGCATGTGCGTGAGAAAGTAGCTGTGAGAAATCTATTCTTTTTGTTATTTTGATTAATATATCTATATTAAGTATATATTTATTTATGTCATATATACATGTTTATAGTATTTACATTATGATCAAAACTACTGATAGTTGCTATAGTGGTTTTATAACTCAAAAATAATCCCTTCCCATCTACAGAAAATAGGCTTTAATGGTCCACCCATCACCCAGCGTATTAGTCCATTGATGAGAGATTTATATATATATATATATATATATATATATATATGTATGGTGGACTCTCCTGTCATATTCAATGTATGAGAGTCAAGCATCTCAGTTCCTAGGAACTGACAGCCAGACACCAGCACATATGATTTGATTATAATGGTGAAGGCTTTGTGCAGAACCAACCACACTTTTTGAAGGGATGAATACAGAGACCTGGTGCACTATGTGCCACAAGGTCCCCAAACGACCCTCTGCAGATTTTCAATTCAGTCCTTCTCCTAGACCAGTTGCCATCCAAGGCTATAGAACCCAGTTTGTCATGCTATTTACCCATTGCTGAAGGGAGAAGAAGAGAATTAATACCTTTCCCAAGTGTATTAGCACATTAATGAATGTAATGGATTTGAATGGAATACAAACTCGGCTCTCTGATACCTCAATCCGACTTCTCCACCGTGCCTCCTATATATATATGTATATTTTTATCCATCCATTTATTTATATATATATATATACACACAAATGGTTGGATGGCTGGATATATATATATATATATATATTAATGGATGGATGGATATATCAATTCATATATATATTTGTTTATCCATTTCTGTATATATATACAAATGGATGGATGGATATATATATATATATATATATTAATGGATGGAAGGATATATTAATTCATACATATATTTGTTTATCCTCTTTAAAAACGAAAAGAGCTAAAGATACAAAAAATACCCAAGGAAAATTACTGACAATATTTATTCAATTTCATCATATTTATTAGATTTTCTTCCCAAAAGGGATTTTTCATTTCCTTATTTTTTTGTCTTTTCCGTACATATTAATTCAATGGATAAAGAGGCTTAATAATAAGAACAATGAAAATCCATCAACCTCAAACTGAATAGGGAATCAATTTTCGGAAAAGATAAGTGCTTTGTCTTCTTTTTTACTTTATTCTAAGATTAATTTTGGAACACACACACACACACACACACACACTTATATAATTCTTTTTTCTAACAATATTTTTGCTTACTTCTGTATCTATTTAATTCTTTCTCACTGAAGAATAATCAGAATATTAATAATCAATATATTAAACCAACCGAAAAGTCATTTTGTTTTGCTTCTTATTTATTTTCTTTTTTTTCATTGATATCAATATTATTGTTTATTTTTGTCTCCTGGGAAGTGCAAAAATCTCCTGCACTCACATACATTCAATACAAACACACACACGTGTGTGTGTGTATATATATATATATATATATATATATATATATATATATTCGGGAACAAAAATGAATAAAAAATATGTGCTGAAAATCCCTTCAGGGTGCATTATTGCAAATTTTTTAAGCAGAACAATATCTTTCATTTTCCCCACTTTCATCTTTTTTTTTATCCTATTCTTCTCCCCATCCCCATGACGCTTTTATTTATGTATATAAGCCACATTCTTTAGGCATGTCCCGTAGATTATCAGTAAAAGACGTCTTCTTCCGCCAATGTGAATCGCAAACCATAATCTGCTGAATAATATACACAATTTTTTTTTCTTTTTTCTTTCTCTTATTATTTCTTTTTTGTTTTTGTTTTTTGCTTCATTTCTCTCTTGTGTATTTATTATTATTATTTTTTTTCCTTCTTTTTGTTTGTTTGTTGTTTCAGACATGGCAGATTCGCAGAACTGTCATCCAGCTGATGGAACGAAAAATTATTCATGCCAGATTATTTTGTAGAATTTGCCGTCTGGTTTATCAAGAGAAATTTTTACAAGGAAAGAAAAAGAATGAGGGGGTGCCACTTTGTTTGATGTATACAATAGATTCACTGGGCTCTTCATTCCTCTTTCTTCTTTTTGTGTGTGTGTATATATATATATATATATATATATATATATATATACGCACACACACACACCTATATATTTATATATACATTTTGTTGAATATGACAGACAAAGAATATTTTCTAATAATTAATTTTTCTCATGTCCTTACAATTTTTCTTTTATGAAGACTGAGATCGTACAACAACTGTCCATAGTTTCTTCAGTGTTTTTCACAGAAAAAAAATTCTTAAATAGACAAACCTTGTCAGATGAATTTAAGAAAACTTATCTGCATGAGTTTTATGAATTCTTTCTGCCAAAATAAACCTTACATATTTATATATATATATATATATATATATATATATATATATATATATTTGAATAAAAAGACAGACCACGTTAAGATTCCATGTAATAAGCTATTTCACCATAACCCCTTTAACAGGGTTCTGGATCATCAGACTTTACTTCCAAAAGCTGAAATGAAGAAATTTTCTTTACTTCCAAAAGCTGAAATGAAGAATTTCTTCATTTCAGCTTTTGGAAGTAAAGTCTGATGATCCAGAACCCTGTTAAAGGGGTTATGGTGAAATAGCTTATTACATGGAATCTTAACGTGGTCTGTCTTTTATTCAAACATATATGCTCTGAATTTTACATTGAGCTCTCTGGATATCATCCTCCTCAGGTCTACCCATACGGATTACCTAAATTTGAATAAACTATATATATATATATATATATATATAAACAGATAAAAAATATATAGAGAGAGCTGATCTCTGCTCTGACTCAGCTTTAACAGCTCAATGGAGGAAAACAGGCTGGTCAAGTTCACTGCCTCAAAAACCAAACTAATGATGCTGCATCATCATATAACCAGCTAAATTCTTCTCTCAAGGAGGCCCTATACCTTGACTGCCTATTCTGATTTACTTAACTCAGGCCTCAAGTGGAACTCATACATATGATCCATTGCTAAAGATGCTGGAAAAATGGTTAATTCCATGTACCACTCCAGCAAGTATCTGGTTTCTCCTGCTACCCCCTGTCTTTAAAAGAGTGAAAGTAGACCAAAAATGAAGTACTACTATCATATATAGGCACACTGTTTAATAAATAAAAATGGGACACATTTAAAATACGAGTACCTTCCATAATAACATTTGAAGTAATAAAAAAATGTCAGATTAAAAAAAAATAAAGTCAGTAATTCTTTATATATACAAATAGGATGTAATCTTCATAAACACAAATGGTGTAAAATAAATCAGTCACTCACTTTCATTTATTAGGCATTAAACTGTATCCCCTCAAGTCCATGAACTTGTCTGACATTTCTGCTAACCTGATGAATATTCATGAGTACCCCTATACCAAAAATTTTTAAAAAATAAAAAAGTTTTTGCTCTTGTATATAAATACTTGTCACAAAATAAAATCCTTATATATATATATATATATATATATATATATATATATTATCCTGCTAGCATGATTATATATTTATTAATATATACTCAATAGCTCTGTTATATTACATTGAGCATTGTTTTATTAACATCAGCACTATATGTGCCATATATATATATATATATATATAGCTGAAAGTGCTCAGACACACAGAACATTTCAACACTTTATGTTCAGAAAAGAAAAAACACAAGAAAAGTTACATGAAAAGCTTAACCGTGGTATCATGTCAGTCATCTTTAATAAAACTTGTATAAAAGAAGGATTAATATATATATATATATATATATATATATATATATATATATATATAATATATAAAGGATTAATATATATTTGTTTGTCTCTATTTGGTGCAAGTAAATGTGTTGTGCTAAACAGTGAAGAAGTATTTATTTATAATATATAAATTTTAGCTGTTACTTTACATCATTTTTTTGTTGCTATTATATCAGTGCTATTTTATTTTTATCTCGTAATATAAACTATAATTATTTTTACATCAAACCTACCATGATTTAAATAAATATTACAATGTATTATTTGGTAAGGTAAAATATTATTCATCTAATCAGCTATAAATAGCAAAAAATCACTGTGTACTATTATATATATTCCCAAGTGGTCTCCCTACATATTGAACAGGCCTGGCCTAACTTCTGTGATCTTTCAAGAATCAGTATTTTAATATGATACAGCCACAAGCCTATACATATTCAAACTACAATAAATAAAATTTAATTATTATCCTAACCTCCTATAATTAACACTTTAATACTTAAGATACTACCAAATCAAATAAGAAAAACAAAAATAAGAACCAAGTGAAGACATAAATATTTCCCTTATCATTTAAGCATTAATAAAAAATAAAAAAATTTAAACTATGATTTATGTAAAATGAACTACAATTTTCAAAACACAAGAAAACACTAGAACACTGAATAATTAACAAAAATAGTGAATGCCTCAATATATATATATATATATATATATATATATATTTTGGCATATCTTCATTCAAGCATGTCTGGTTGAATAATTCAGACATAGGTCTATTTATTTTTATTTTAATACTCACAAACTCATGGATCAATTTCTTCATGCTGTTACAAAACTGAGTAAGAAAGACACCGTAGTTTTGATTATTTCTTTTTTTTTCCCCAAGTACTTTCAATCTCATCCAGAATTATCTTCAGGGGTGAATTGCTAAAACAAAAAATTCATGTAATTCATAGTTGTGAATTTTTTTGTAAATGCACATGAAACGCACTCTGTTATAGTCAATTTGAAAATTAACATTAAGAATATATAAGGAGGTAACTTAATTTATATTTTTATTATTAATGTTTTTAAATACTCAGCCTGCAATTTATTTTAAAAAGATTTTTTACATCCCAAAACATAGCTTATATATATATATATATATATATATATATATATATATATATATATATATATATTTACATTCCAATGGAATAAATTATGACCATGGAATATTAGTGTTTAAGCCTTTTTATTATATCCTTACTCTGTCATGGACATTGAGTTGTACCTGGATTCTATCCTCTTGAATTATTTTTTTATACATATATATATGTATATTTGTACATATATGTCTATATTAACCACTAATATTATCAATATATATATATATAGTACTTTTATATATATATAATAATATTAGCCCATTGTATTCAAGACCCGTCTACTTTGCTAACCAATCTCTATTGCAGACACTCACTCAGGCACATTTGGAAAATCTACAGAGCTTTTTTTATACTGCAACTATGCTGAGCAGACCTTGGTTATAGTTTCTGGAACAGAGCATGTTATCTAGCATTATCAACAATTTCAACAAAGCCAGCACACTTTTTGTTTGTGTGGTTTTCAGACCCCTTTCCAAACCATTTGATAAAAAAAACATCAGAAAGTCTCCTTCCTGACAAATTGACCATGGTGAGATTCAAACCCGGGTCTTATGGTCAGAAAGCGAATGTTATATATATATATTTTATATATATATATATATATATATATATATATATTGAACATAACCAATTTTTATTGAGAAATTAATTTCCATAGCTTTATTTTGGATAGGAAATGTCTACATTTCATGTTAGTCAGTCATTGTTAAAAATGGCTAAGTTAAAAGATAAAATAAATTTATGGTCTGTTTAATTGTTTGCAACTTTGTGAAATTCTATGGAACAAAATCATTTATGATAGGATATTGAAAATGGATTTAAAATAACTCACAATAAACCATTTTAAAAACATGAAACTTAATTAAATCATCGTAAGATTAAAAAAATCTTTCTTTTATTCTTGATAATGACTGAAGCCTTTTTGGAAACTTAAATGTGGTTTGTTCTTTTACAGCAGTGGTTTTCAACCTTTTTTATATTCACCCATGGACCACTTTTTTACTTACTTTTTTTTTTTTGTCAAAACCATTTGATAAAAAAAAAAAAACTTTTTATTTTTACATTAGATAAGCAGGAATTGATAGTAGTAAATGAAGTATTTAACAACCCACATCTATGTCACAAAAATAACTCAAATAAACCATTTTAAAATATGACTAATTAGTAAATTAAAAAAAATGTGCAGATTTATTAAATGATATTTTTAATTCAGTTTTGTCATTTTGAAGATCACCCCACCTTTTCATTAATATTTAAAATTATATATTATTATTTTTATTTTATTAATATAAAATTAAATTAATTTTAATTATAAAATTAATTTAATAAATTTATATTTTTCCTATATATATATATATGTATGTATGTATGTAATCCTTTATGTAAAATAAAGCATTAATATATATTTTTTTAAAATCCACATTACAACCAAAAAATGTTTATGGTTTCTCTCTTCTTTTTAAAATATAATCCTTTATATATCCTTGTCAATTTTATTCAACTTTTACAATCAAAACATCCAATAGAGTAAAAGGGACGCTATAACTTACATCACTTGATCTCATTTTCTGCTAGATTTAGAGTTGTTTTTCTAATTTTAGTATTTAAATATGGCGTAGATTCTTGTAGAAATTCCAGTTCTCAGTTGTAACAACCATTCCAAAGTGAAATTGCTCTATGGACCACTAAAATATTACCATTGTCCCTACCAATTTGCTATTTTTTCTGCATGGAATCCCAGTAATGTTACACAGGCATCTAGATTTCCGCCATCAATACCAAGACATGGAATTAATCTCTCAACAAGAAAACTGATAAAAAAATCTAACAGACATAACTAGTCAAAAAACCTATGTAAATGAACATATCCTACTGAGATATTCTCTCTCTCTCTCTCTCTGATTCTCTCTCTCCCTCTCTCTCTCTATATATATGAATACAAAAAAGATCTTACATACAACAATTTTTTCAAATGCTTTAGTCATACATAGAAATAAGTACAACCATAACTTTGAGCTAAAGAATACCACACTTATTAAAGAGAAATTGACTTACTTTGAAAATTATTGAGAGTGCTGCTATTGAATCTTCCCAAAATATAAATCTGCACCTGGGATTTTTTCAAATATCTCCTTTCCTGAAAGAAATACTCCTTTCCAAGCCAACAGACATTACTAAAAAATTTTCAAAATTAAAAGAAGAAAGTTAAATTCAAATATTCTATTATTTAAAATATATAAATACACAAATTAATTTCTCAAACTAAAATAAATAATAATTAAAATAACAAAATAATAAAAAGTGGTCACTGACATTAGAATGTCCACATTCGCAATTCAGAAAAATTCTTGTTGAAAATACACCTACAGTTTTTCATGAAAATAATAGACTAAAAATTCTCAAAGCTATCTATAATAAAAAATTGAAACCAAATCTTAATAAAATTAATTATGAATACTGCACAAATGTTTTAAAATGTTTACCATAGATAGCTTTAAATATTAAGGTTTGTACTAATAGTTTTAATAATTATTTCTTAAAAACTCTCAACACCATACTGAGTAACCTCCCCTGAAGCGTTAGTCAAGCCAATCACAGTACTCATTCAGTATTTTTCACTTCACAAATAAAAAGAAAAAAAATTTGAACCTTCAGATGAGCACAGTAATTTTGTCTTTGAAAATGATGAAAACTACAATATTTTCTGTAACATAAATACCAGTCTCATGATGACATTGTGCTATGTTGAAAGTACTTGGAATAAAATAATATGTATCAATACAGTAATTTTCTCTCTTTCTTTAATAATGACACAAAAATGCTTGTCCATGAATGTGAAAGGATCCAATTGAAAATAAGTAGACAAAACTTGTCTAAATTATTCAATGAAACATGTCTAAATGAAAACATGCTGCCATAATATACGCAATATATATATATATACTTAAGATTATCGCACAATCTTTCATAACTGAATCAATAAGCTGTCAGATCCTCATACATCGAAACTGACGGGAGAGTTCATTATTATTATATATATATATATATATATATATATACTGCAAACTTCTGTGCATATATGATGTGTAGACTATATAATGGCTGTTGATATGGAAAGTGAAGCCATCAAGGCAAATTCAAAATCTGGCTGAGTTTGCTTCATTCCCTTTACACTTATGACATTGGAAAAAGAATCCATCATACCCCAGCTATAGGTTAAATAGCAGAGCACTGGCCTCTTTTTTTTTGGTTAGCAGCCATTCTATGAGAAGGAAATCTCTGAATTCAAATCTTGGAGACCAGGGAGATGATTTATTTTCTAGTTTATAGGTCCTTCCTTCCCCAGAGAGGCAGTATTACAAGCCTGTTGATCTTCTATCACTATTTCCATAGCAAATGTTCACATGAGCTTCATTCTTTAGTTCCAGACCATTACAGCTAAAACCCACCATGCTACATTCACAGCATTGAATCTCCCTCATTCTCTTTGTATTCCATTTGTAATGAGGAAGTTCTAGCTGCTTCTCAAGAACAGGTACTTTGTAGAACAAAATCTTGTATGGATATTTCATTGAACAATATAATTTTATCCAATCTCAATCAGTACCTAACCTCCATATTCACATAATTTTCACTTCCTACTTCTTTGTCTTCGTCCATACCACTCATCTTATTCAGGTGAATCGTCATCTGTCTTTATGAATCCTATTCTTTTATTGTCTTTTCTCTGCAATAATGTTTGCTCAGTTTTTCCACTCTCAGTAACCGTTTGCATCTTAGTGGCTTTATCCCCTATAAGAAAGACAGAGGGAAACATTTAGAGCTTGCATGAATGAATGGCAGAGCAGGGATTGGAAAGGACTGATGGAACAAATATTGTTTAGAGATACAAAGGATAGGAAGTTGCAGAGAGCCATAATCGTCCATGTCATGAAGAAGCATGAGACATAAAGGAAGAAAGTGCTACAGGCCTATCTAGCTCTGTGTATTTAATTTTGTCTTATTTTTTTTTTTTTTTTGGCTCTCTATATAAAGAAATATTTTTTTAAATTTTTCCCAAGACATTCTTACATGGCCTGTTCTCATTTTTTCTTTCCCTGTTGTTATTGTTTTGATTTTCTTTTCTTTTTTTTCCTTGGACATATCTGTCAAGGCTGAGAGTGAAGTGAATCTCAAGTAATAAATACTGTTTGTTTACATTGCATTTTACTCATAGAGTAAGTCCATCCGCAGTGAATGTGTGAATACAGAGGGTGTGACAGATATGCCATTCACTGTACGGTGAGGTCCACTGGCTTAAAAAAATATTTCCCTGATCAAGTAACCATAAAATCTATTTTGTTATATCATAAATTATTATGCACTTAACAAACAGGGAAGGAGAAGGTAGTGTATGTATATGTGCGTAAAAAATTGTATTATATTTGTGTGCATATATAAATTTATCTATATGTAAATATTGCATATATATATATATATATATATATATAGAGAGAGAGAGAGAGAGAGATGTAAAGCCTGAGATAGATTGTTCATATTTCAGATAGATATAGACAGAATGAGAAAGAGATAAATACATGAACATGTTTCATTGGTTATACTCGACATCGAGGTGA